>JAZHFQ010000314.1:1200000-1538235 GCA_038387885.1 Spodoptera picta
TAAAGCCGAAGCAAAAATTTGAAAAAATTAGACAGTATATCCATTTCAATGACAATTCTAATTTACCCCCACGTAATTCAACTAATGGTGATAGGCTTTTCAAAATTAGACCTATCGTAGAAACTTTGAATAGGACTTTTAGTACAGTTCCATTGGAGACATACCTTTGTGTGGATGAACAGATTTGCTCCACTAAGGCTAGGAGTAACTTGAAAAGATACAATCCAAAAAAACCCCACAAATGGGGTTATAAGATTTTTGTACTAAGTGGGGTCTCAGGTTTCGCCTATAAAATTGAACCTGAAACAGGAGCTGAAAATGTTGTACTTCCTGATGAACCAGATTTAGGAGCATCTTCAAACGTAGTAGTCAGAATGGCGCGGGGCATACCAAGACATCAGAATTATCAACTTTATTTTGATAATTACTTTACTTCCTTGCCATTACTGGAGTACTTAGCTAAAGAAGGTATATTGAGTCTTGGGACCATACGCCGCAATCGCATTCCAGATTGTAAATTACCCACTGACAAGGAAGTAATGAAAAAAGAACGCGGATTTTCAGTTGAATATGTAGCAAATATGGACGGAATCGATGTGTCAAACGTTATATGGAAATACAATAAAATTGTAACGCTCGCATCATCTTTTGCTGGTGAATTGCCAAAGGCCCAAGTCCGTCAATACGATAAGGCCAATAAGAAGTATATCAATATTGATCGCCCTCATGTCGTTGGTGAATACAATCGGCATATGGGAGGCGTAGATTTGATTGACAGCATTATGGGAAGGTATAAAATTTTAATACGAAGTAAAAGATGGCAGATTCGGATGTTCTACCACTTATTAGACCTGACTATGGCCAATTCTTGGCTGTTATATCGAAGAGATTTTCGCCTCGAGATTGGTGAAACTTTATGCAAGATGGGCTTGAAACCTACTATTAAGCACCGAAGGACAATTGAAAATGAAATTCAAGCCAAAAAACACAAGGGGCCAGCACAACATGTCCCCCCATTGGCAGTAAGGCAGGATCAAATTGGTCACTGGCCGATTTGGGTAGAAAAAAGGGTTCGGTGCAAGTTTCCTAAATGTACTGGTGTATCACAAACAATTTTTGAAAAGTGCGGAGTAGCATTATGTTACAATAAACAAAATAATTGTTTCAGATCATTCCATACCACATAAGTACATTTTTTGTTACTTTAACTCAATGTTACAGTAATGTTACACTCCCTAAAATGTCAAATAAATAAATAATAATAAATATCTTTTAATTTTTGAGAAATACGTGTTTTTTTATTTGTTTAACCATGTCTTATACCAAAGTTATTTAAATTTTTATGATCTTGGGCTACAAAGGGTGATAGTCGGTCTTCTCTCGGTCCTCGGCTTACCGAGGACCGAGAGAAGACCGATTGGTCTGTACGACTTTGGGCTCGTGTAGTCGTCCTTCATCGGCTTGCGGAGTATGCATACATGAGCGACCTTCCACTGCTTGGGGAAATGCGATAAGCACTTTTTGGCCACCGCTAAGAACAGTTCCCTGTCGCAGTTTATTGCCGCCGTGCAGATGTCTGCTGTTAATCCATCGGGACCGGGAGCCTTCTTCGGGTTTTGGTTCTTTAGGACCATTTCCAATTCCGCGATCGTGAAGGGTAGATCATCTGTAGATAGTCCTTGAGGATACTTCTCCTCCGCAAGCTTCCTCAGGGTTGTGTGGTAAGGCTATTCGGCATCCGTTGTACCTTCCGGGTAGAAAGTTTTTGCCAGGACATCTGCAGACTGCTCGGGACTGAGCGTCTTTCCTGCGGTGTTCCTTAGCAGCGTGTCGTCCTGTCTCCTGGCTGTCTTCCTTAAAACCCTGTAGATGCCGTCCCACATGCTCTCTCGATCCTGTCTTGTGTAGAACTCCTTCCAGCTGGTTGTCGCCGCTTCTGCGGCTGCCTGAGTGTAGGCGTTTTTTGCTTCGACGTATTCTTGGATGATGAAGTGTCTGCGGCTTGCGGCTGCGTTCCTGATCCTCCTCTTCTTGGTTATCGTGTCTCTTTTAAGACGATCCAGAGAAGGGGTCCACCACGGCGGGTTAACGCTGTACTTGGGTGACCCCAGTTTTGGAATCGCCTCCTCACACGAACGGTGGATGTGACTTATATATTTCTCGATGATTATTTCCAGATCTGGGTACGAGACGCCCGAGACGTTGGCTTCGGTTATGTTGTCTTCCGCCAAGTTGGTTTTGAGGTGTGAGCGGAAGTCGGACCACTTTGCCTTCCTGGTATTATATATTCACGTCGAAATCGGCCTTAGAGGTTCCAGGACTTTTTCGAGGCGTAATGAGAAGGTAATTGCGTTGTGGTCCGAGGTTGTCAGGTCTCTTTGCACTCGCCAGTCTTCGATTTTACCCAGCAGTGGTAAGCTGCAGGCCGTCACGTCGGCTATGCTAGTGCACCACCTGTCGCCTCTGTATGTCTCGAATGTAGGTGTCTGCCCAGTGTTTAAGATCTGGATATCCCGTTCGTTGAGGTAGCAACTGTACGCCGCCCCACGGTGGTTCTCGGAAGCACTACCCCAGCATTGACTCCAGGCGTTTATGTCTCCCCCACCAGGATGTTAGTTAAGTAGGTTAGGTAGGCTAGGTAACGGCATGATGGCTACTACGGCACTATGGCGTCCCATATATATGTGGACAGCGAGAGGATCGCAGTACAGGGCCAGATGAAATATCTGGGCCTCATCCTAGACAGCAGGTGGCGCTTCGGCCCGCACTTCGCCTATCTGTCGAAGCGCCTGCTAAAGACGGCGAACGCTATCTCATGGCTCATGCCAAATCTGGGAGGGCCAAGCGCGCGATGCCGGTGACTGTATACTCCGAAGCATGGCCCTTTATGGGGCTCCAGTTTGGGCGGACTCCCTGCGCAGGAGGGAGAACGCCACCGCCCTTCGCGTGCCCCAAAGGGCTATCGCTCAACGGGTGGCGCGGGCTTACCGCACAGTGGGCTATGCGGCGGCATGCGCGCTGGCGGGCACTCCACCTTGGGAGCTCGAAGCGTGGGTGCTCGCCAGAGTGTATGAGTGGACGGTGGACCGGAGGGCGCGAGGAGAGCGCCCGGCTCATGAGGTCCGGGAAGCAGTGCGGCAGGAGGCCAAGGAGGCCATCGTCCTGCATTGGGCGGACGACCTCGCTGCTGCAGTCTTTGGCCGACGGACGCTGGACGCAATCGGGCCGGTCCTCCAGACCTGGCTCGAGCGGCCGTTTGGCTTTCTCTCCTTCCGTCTGGTGCAGGTGATGACAGGTCATGGTTGTTTTGGGTCGTACCTGCACCGCATCGGGCGGGAGGAGAACCCGTCGTGCCACCATTGTAGTGCGACAGAGGACACGGTGCGGCACACACTCGAAGAGTGCCCATCGTGGTCCGAGCCGCGCCTGAACCTGGTCGCGGTGGTCGGACAACACCTCTCACTCCCCTGCGTAGTACGCGCAGACCGTTCCCGAGACCCCTCCCCGAGACAGGGAGGGGCGTGATATGGCTCGCCATCTCTGGCAGGCTTAGCCGAGGGGGTCCTGGTCGTAAAGGGTTATCCGGTCTCCCAGACCCCCTCACATGGCGACGCTGGTGTGCTCCTGGGTTTTTAGTGGGTATTCTCCCGGAGAGTCCCACATATCCCTCCCGTCACCCCACGGGAGGATGATACATAAAGTATTTTCCCAGGGTCAAAAAAAAAAAAAGGTAGGCTAGGTAGGCTACCTTCATTTTATTCTCTCTCTATGTGTCCTTGTGATTGCGAAAACTATATGCTTTCGAAAAACCCTGGGTGAATTGAGCGTATGCGTCACCTGTTTAATTGCTCTTGAAACCGTGGGTTGAGAAACATCACTATATGCATTGTGGCCAACAAGAGTCTGATAGGAACCAGATGCGAAAAATGATTAACTGAAAAAACAAAATTAGATTCTATGCAGATAAATGTAGTGAGATCAAATTTCAGTGTAAAAAGCACACAAGTTGAGATAAACCATCTTGCCTTCGATTTCTAACTATTAAAGGTGTAATATCATCAATAATATCCTGGCCAAAGATCTTAGAAAGGCGAAATGTCTTTATAAAATCTCTGTCTGGCATTTCAAAGGCATCCCATCTAGGACACCTCAGTATGTTTCTCCTTACTCGCTCCATTCGTCTATCTTCTCTTTCAACGGCATCAAATAATAACAGGCCTAGCCCGAGACTCATTTTTCTATTTAATCACTGTAGTTTTTGTACCGAAAATCCCCAAAATTCTTTCGTGAATTCTTCGGGCATTCCTCTTCTTGTCAATCGCACTGTGCCAATACTGTAAATGTTTCTTTCATGTAAAATCTCCATTAGGGGAATGCTAGTGAAAAAATTGTCGAACACAACTAACGACCCAGCAGGTACATTTTTAGTTAGTTTCAAAACAACTTTGTATCCCAGGCCTTCTTCACTTGGAGCCCCTGATCTGTCCTTTCCTGTAAATAAATATCAAACAGAATATCATGTACTAATGAAAACAGTTTATTTTTGAACAAATCAGAACTTTTTTTAGGCAAAAATATTCTATTTACCTGTATAGATATCAAACTGATAGAGATATCCAGATTTGAGTCACAACGACACCAAACTTTATAGCCACGTTTTATAGGCTTCAATGGCATGTACTGTTTTTTGCTATCTCTACCCTTGAACTTGACCATACTTTCATCAACTGATTGATGATTAGAGTTGTCAGCACATTGTTGAAACGTTCGGTTCAGAATAGATACAGCAGGTCTTATTTTTTCTAGTTTATCATATTGTGGGTGGGTTTTTGGAAGAGCTTGGGATATATCACTGACATGAAAATTCTCTAAAATTTTCTTGAACCTCTTCAATGGCATGATAATGCTAATTTCCTGATTGTTATAAAATGTATCTGAAGACCAATATAGTTCAAAGTCTGATAATTAATGCAATCCCATCAGTATAAATATCCCCAAAAAAGCACTTATTTCTTCTTTAACCTAAGTTAAAGTGTAAAAACTTATTATGGCGAACTAATTAACCCATTAACCGCCAAAAATAAAACAGCAGTCTATGAATCAAATAAACATAAAAAAATCAAAAATATTGAAAAAAGAAATTAGGCTTTTCAGGAGAGGGGTGTACCCAATTGGGTACAGCGGCGGTTTATCGATGAAAATTTTCAAAACATTGTTTTTCCACACATAATGTTTTTATACACTTTTTGCATTGCCAACGAACTCTCGCGTGACAAACAACACATCACAATGGTTTTTCAATCTTTTTTGGGTAATGCCCCACACCATCTTGAGGCAAACCTTGCACTATTGAGGATGACGGTCGAGTTTTATGGTCTGTTTTTTGGCGTAAGTAATATCTTGCAATAGCTCGTCGAAACTGTAGCTGGTCTATTTTATCAGTATGACTCAGAACATGCAAACGCCATGAATTTGCAATCGCCATATCAACCATGTAGGTAAACAAAACCCACCACCACTTTTTTCCGTGAACAGCAATCCTGTACAGTGCAATTGATTGGTCTAATTCATCGACACCCCCCATATTTTTATTTTTTTATTTATTTTATTTATTTATATATGCTTTATTGTACACATTTATGTAGTAAAACAAACAATTAAAAAAAGAAATTCTTTAAACCCAATTCAAGTAAATATGCGTACAATGGGCGGTCTTATCACACAATGGTGATTTCTTCCAGACAACCTTTGGATGGAAATATTTGTAAGAAACCAGATAAGGGGTAGTTACGTGTACAATAAAATTAAAAAAAAAGACAAAATAAAAAAGCCTACAATACAACCTACAATAGATATAATATACTAGCAACATATAAAAAGAAATACATAAATAATATACAAAAATACAATAAGCTATGTGTGTGTGTATTTGTGTATGTGTGTTTGCGTATGTGTGTGTGCGTGTGGGTGTGTGTGTGTGTGTGTGTATTTGTATGCGTATGTATGTACAATTAATGAAAGGAGAAACAGAAGCTTATAGTGTGAGAAAGTGCTCCTTCACAAGGTGTTTAAACTGACGCAAAGTCCGGGCACGCCTCACCTCGATAGGCAATTCATTCCACAATCGAGCCGCTTGAACCGTATAAGATTTATCGAAGAAGGAAGAGGAATGTATAGGTATACTTAATTTAAGATTCTCCGACGATCTCAGAGACCTCGAATGTGTGTCACCGAGAAATTGAAAACGCTCTTTTAAGTAAAATGGGGTAGAAGGATTGAAAAGAATATTGTACAGTAAAGAAAGAATATGAGAGTTCCGGCGAAATCGAATAGGAAGCCATTTGAGCTTATTACGGAATTCAGTGACATGATCATATTTACGAAGACCAAATATGAATCTGATGGAAAGATTTTGAAGTCGCTCAAGCTTGTCCAATTGTTCCTGTGACAGATCAAGATAGCTGACATCAGCATAGTCTAGAATAGGCAGAAGAAGGGATTGAGCAAGTGTAATTTTGGTAGCATAGGGCAAGAAATTACGAAACCGTCTGAGGGAACCCGCCGAAGCAAATAACCTGCGACTGACCATCTCCAACTGCTTTGTCCAAGAGAGAGAACTGTCCAAGAAGATCCCCAGGTTCTTAACTTCTCGGGAGAAAGGAATATTTGTATTTAAGAAAGAAACCTGAGGAAGATTAGTCCAATCAATTTTGGAAACAGTACGCGCACTACCGATGACAGTCGCTTGCGTTTTGGATGGATTAATTAGCAGTCCAAACTTAGCGCTCCATTCGCTTATACAAGTTATATCCCGATTAACCAAAGCAATTGCTTTCGGTAGATGCTCGAGCGAGGCTTGAGTGTAGATTTGGAGATCATCGGCATAAAGATGGTAGGAAGAAGAAAGACTTAGAGAGATAGAATTTATAAATAACGCGAAAAGTAACGGAGATAAAACGCCCCCCTGAGGCACACCAGCAGCAGTGCAACACCATGAAGAGTAGGTATCCTCAAAGTGAACACGCTGGCGGCGTCCAAACAGGTAACTGCGAAGCCAGTCAACAACCGATGGAGATATGTTAAGAGAGCTGAGTACACCAAGCAGAATGTCGAAGTCAACCGTATTAAACGCATTGCTAAAATCCAGTAAGACAAGTACGGTTAACTTCCCAACCTCCATGCCCGACCTAATGTCGTCCGTAATATTTACGAGGGCCGTGGTAGTGCTATGACCCCGCCGAAAACCAGATTGATAGGGACTAAGGAGATTGTGTTTAGAAAGGAACATACTAAGTTGGTGGTGGATAAGTTTTTCAAGGATTTTGGATAGAAATGGGAGGATAGATATGGGGCGGTAGTCAGAGAAGGAGGTAGGATTAGGTTTTTTAGGGAGGGGGACAACATGAGCACCCTTCCATTTCCGAGGGAAGACTCCACTGGAAATCGAAAAATTGAAGATGAATAAAATTACCGGAAGAATTTCATCGAGGATAAGGATAATCATCTTCCGGCTAATACAGTCGCTACCGACGGCGTTGGAGGTAGTAGACAATATGCTTCTCTTAACATCACATGCAGTAAATTGACTTATGAAAAATGGAGAAAAATCAGGTATCGGAAGTTGTGAAAGATTACTCAGAGTAGAAGTTTTAGTGGCCCTATCTAAATTGGGCGAAGATGAGAAGTAGATTAGGTCTAGATTAGGTGAATCGATGTCTACATTTTTAGGGGACAAATCTTGTGTAGATTTTCCGATTCCTAAAGATTTAAGAAAACTCCAGACTTTAGCTGGATCACTGTTTTTAATGGACTCATGGATATATTGGCGTTTAGCATTCCTACACATCTTGCCGCAACGATTCCTGATGGTAATGTATCTATTTTTATTTCTGTCACTAGGCTGAATCTTGTATTTGAATTTTTCAGCTGCTTTTTTAGATATGAGATTTTTAATCTCATCCGTCAGCCAAGGAGTCGGAGGATGTTTAACCTTGACAGATCGAACAGGTGCGTGCTTATCATACAGCTGCAGCAAGGTAGTGTTTAAAACATTTACCTGCTCATCCACAGATGCAGATTCAGTCAGAGTCGTCCAATCAATACCTCTCGCATCCCTCCGCAGGCGGTCGATGTCCATGCCGTCAAAATTACGAAGGAGAAGAGTTTTTGACTTATGCTTTGGTGGGCGAATCATGTACGAAGTATAAATTAGGTCATGGTAGGAAAAAGCATCAGCAGAACACTGTCCGTGTATAGCGACAAGGTTGGGAGAAGAGACAAGAATCAAATCAAGGAGTGAAGGAACAGAGTTAGGAAAGTGGTGAGTTGCATTAAGATGAAGAACAGAAAGATTTGTAGATTCAGCAACGTGAGTAAGAGCATGAGTTCGAGAATCATCTTTAAGCAGACATGTATTAAAATCCCCCATGATGATGCAATGATCATACGAGGGAATCAAAGTTTCAAGGAGAAGTTCGAAAGAGGAAAAGTAGTTAATGCGAAGGGAGGGACAGTAATAAACGCCAAGAAGAGCCTTGGTGCGTTGTAGTTCAACCTCCAGAAACAAATGCTCACCAGCATTAGGTGGAGGTGGCTGCGCGGACACACTAAGGACATTAAAAGGAATGCTATTACGGAGATATATAGCCACACCACCACCACCCCCAGCGGTACGATCGTTTCTGATAAGTCGAAAACCAGGAATGGAATAAGAAGATGAAGGAAGACAAGGTTTTAACCATGACTCTGATACGAGTATTGCATGAATATTTTTGCAATCGAAAACTGCCAGCATATCAGTGAAATAGGCCGGAATACTCTGAGCGTTAATATGGACCACATTGAAGTTCCGTGATACATTGGAGAATATCGAAACTAGTGTGTCACCTAAAGAAGGAATACTGTAGAAACTGTTATCGTCTGAGGATAGAGATGAATATGAATCTGTGTCAGTGTTATTACTACAATTAAGCATGTATTTGTAATAATGAGTAAAAAATAGATAAAATATAATATCAAAATGTATAAGTGTTAAAAATTATAGTGTTAAAAAAAAAATTTATATATATATCCACTAGCCACCTGCCAGTTAATCTGGAAGAACATAAGAGATGCAAACAACATAATAAATTCAAACAAGTTTTCTGCCTTATAGGCATTCAAACACTTAATATCAATAATAAAAATAAAAAAAGGTAAAACCGACAACAGCAAAAAGAAAAAAAAAATAATAATAATAACGATAAAAAAATCATAAACCAAAACAAATCTGTGGCAGTCCAGGCATGAATTAGTATTCACCGACAAGAAAATACCAAACTACTTCATCATTCATTTCGTTTCATTTAATAGTTTAGTTGTGGTTAATTATTATGTAGTTATATAAATTATACGAAATTTATTATACGAAAATACAAAGAATTAAATTTTCAACCTTTATCATTGTATGTGTAACGAAACGCGCGTTTGACACCTATGACGTGACATAATAATTATGACAGTGACATCATCAAATAAACCAATTCGATATACCTAAAATATTGGCCTACCGCTTAACAAGCAAAATAAATAATGGAAATTAAAATGGAGATGTACATCATCTCCATCATTAATGGTCAAAAATAAAATGTATAAAATTCAAATGTATAAAATGTATAAAATTCTGTTAATTATCAAGTAAATCAGCCTGAACTACCTACAGGGAGCAAACACAAAGCAGAACATTGCTTACTTGCGAGCCGCTGCACGTTTGGATGCCTTGGAAGTGACCGTTCTGGTGGCTGAGGCAGTCACGGGTTGTGCAACAACAACAACCCGCTCCGATGGTCCTGATGACTGCTGCTGTTTACCACTAGGCTGCGATTCGACCTTACCAAGGCCCTCCATAGTCGTAACACGGTGTCGGGATCCCTTTGAGTCCAGGACAAACACAACGCCCTCCTTCGTCCAGCACTGACTCACACCGAACTTATCCCTAGCTGCCATAAAGACTTTATGTCGACTTTTAGTTAAAAATTCGGAGAGAGTGATACCCGAACCTTTCAACTTTGTTTTGGCAAGCCACACTCTATTTCGGAGAGCCACATCTTTAAGTTTGAACAGGATAGGTCGGGGTTTGTGCGAAGAACGTCCCATTCTGCGGCACCGCTTGATGTCAGCTGGTATGATGTCAATATTGAGGTGGTCTTTGACTACTTTGACCACCACTGGAGCAGTATCCTCAGCATTCGTCCCAGATTCAGGCACCCCATGCATAAGCAGTATTTTATGACGGCTGCGCATTTCAATCCCATCGATAGAAAGCGCCATTTCCTTCATTTGCTCCTGAAGTGTGCTCAGTGCTTGGATGATAAACTGGCGAAAAGCAGCAAAGTCTGCTGTCAGTCCAGTGGCCGCATCTGGGGTTCTCTTCAACTCCTGCTCGAATTCAGCCATGCGTTGGTAGAACTGGCTGCACAGGTCGGACACAGTGCGTGTGAAGGCTTCCATGATGCAGTGTAAGATATAGATTTAGAACAAATCAGTGTATGTTGTTGCAAACAAGTGGATAACACCGGGCAGGTAGGTGGCACCAATAATTAAGTTGATAACCACATTAAACTTGTAAAATTCAACACAAAACTTATTTTAATTAATTTAATAAAACAGAGCTATGCAATTAAGTTGTTTAGTTGGTGACTACCCCCCTATTTTTTTTTATTATATGTTTGAAATAGTAAAAGTGTGTAAAAAACTGTTTTAAGTGTGATGGGAAGTTTATAATCTTATTTACCTACATCAGCTTTTCGGAAGAATGCCGTACCTGGTAAGTAATTGCACTTTTAAAACCCTTGTTAGCGTGCCTATTGAGTATCTAGTAGATTAGATAGCGACGAGCTAAACAGCTGATTTTTGTTTTCATTCTTAGTACACGTGGAAAGAGATAGCAATTGTTTTCATTGACTATTGTAAGCGACGCATCGCGCGTAATTTGTGAACCACATTATGCAGAATGTAGTCAATGTTTACTTAATTACTTTATGTAATTAACTGGTCCGGAGTACGAAATTTCTTCACAATTGTAATCTGTAAACATAACACTACCTCCCATTAAAGCCGTGGCTAATAATTATAGAGCACCTTATATATGACTCACCAAACGTTTTTCGTTTACAAAATCAAGAAGTGGGTGTTTTCCTATAAAAAAAATGTTAGGAATAATACGATTTCTTTTTACTTAACAAGAACTAAGGTCATACAACTTTATTACCTAATGTCAGTTTTTCCGTATTTTTGTTAGCGAATCTTCGCCTCAATGTTCTTGAGGGAATCTCATATCTACGAGATATTTCGTTAATTCCTAGAATGCCTCTCGAAATTTCGTTTATTGCAGCTATTAATGCCTCTTGCGTCCATTCAGCTCGTGGACGAACTCCAACCTTTCTAATATATTTGCGAGGCATTTCAGAAAAGAAGAAATGAGAACATGTTATGCAAACATCAACTTAATCCATAGGGGATAAACAAGAGATGTGCGACGGAGGACGGAACGACCGATCTTCCGCATACCTAGTGTGGCTGTTATTAGTCATTTATATGCAATAACGTGTATTGGCGTTCCAACACGGGAGTTCCACGACGGAATTTTCGTCAAGTTAAAAATTCACCCTTTTAAGTTAAAACATTTTTTTTTTCGAAGCAGGCGTTTATTTAGTTATACATTAGTACAAAATTCATGAACCTTTTATGTTTTGAAGTTAAGTTATTTTGGTCTGAAACATAACGTACCATAAATTTTTGATCGTTTATGACTCGCTATTGTAATTTTGCAAAAACGTTCCAAATATACATGGAACATTTATTATGTAATAAAATGGTTTAACATGGTTTTGCTGAAACGCTACAAGATTGTTTTGCCGTTTAAACAAAATAAATATACTGTTTCGTAAAACATTAAATGTTCCTGTCCTCAAAGTACGTTCTAGTTAATTAACACAAGTTATTATTTGATAAAGGTTGTGGTTTGGTTTGTAAGTGAAAAATATTTTTTCTGATATAAAAATTAAAACCTTTTTACAAATCTGACGCTAGGTGTCATAAAAGGTAGTTTGATCACATTATCTCGATTTCGGGTGACTTGTGGGTTGGAACATTTCTGCATAACTACGTCCAATTATTCAGTGTTAGTAAAAGCGCGATATGGCATCCGTGGAACGTACGAAATTAAAAGTACTTATGCTAAAGCTTCGTAGTGTCGCAAATGTGCGACGTCGCGTCGGTAAATACGTGCTTATATTTCATAGTAGAATATAAATTTGACATTGGCGTTATATGTCACAATTGTAAACACTCATAACCAATAATATTTCAAGTAATAGTTGTCAATAAATCGTCACCTTTATGGTAATTTACGAAACTGCAAAATCCAAACTTTAAAAGGGAGCATTTTGAAACTTTAGATTGCCGATATTTATTTTTAAGTAAATGATGTATTAATTTCTGCGATAAATTTCAAAATCCACCTGTTTTTATTTACTGTGAATGGATCGTACATATCACGTGGATCAATAAGTCCCGAGACTAACCCAGAGATGGTGCTCGTAGTAAACCAGTAACCACGTCTTTCTAGAGTGCTAACCTTTGCTTGAAACTTGTCAAAATTTTAAGTCGATTGGACTAGAAACAGCTGAGTTATCGAGGTTGGAGTAAAGTTGTTTTGTAATTTGTTTAAAAAATGGAAAAAACCGAGTTTCGTGTTCTGATAAAACATTGTTTTTTAATGGGTAAAACACCGTGCAAGCGAAACAATGGATTGAAAAATCTTACCCGGACTCTTGTCCATCAAAAGCAACGATTTGTCGGTGGTTTGCCGAGTTTAAACGTGGTCGTACCGACACAAATGACGCGGAACGCTCGGGTAGACCTGTGAAAGCCGTTACACCGGAAAATGTGAGTGAAGTGACAAAAATTATAATGAAAGATCGTAAAGTGAAGCTCCGTGAGATTGCTGAGATGACACAGATATCATATGGAAGTGTATTGACTATCCTTCATGAAAAATTGAGCATGAAAAAGGTTTTTTCCCAGTGGGTGCCGCGATTGCTTTCGATGGAACAAAAACAGCAACGAGTCGATGATTCAGAAAGCTGTTTATCGCTATTTACTCGCAACAAAAAAGATTTCTTGCGTCGTTACGTGACCATGGACGAAACATGGATATATCACTACACTCCAGAGTCGAAACGGCAGTCATCTGAGTGGCGCACAGCTGGCGAAAGCCGTCCGAAGCGTCCGAAAACGCAGCAGTCAGCTGGCAAAGTCATGGCGTCAGTTTTTTGGGATACGCATGGCGTGATTTTCATTGACTACCTCGAAAAAGGTAAATCGATCAACAGTGATTATTATATTGACTTGCTGGTGCGTTTGAAGTAGGAAATCGCAAAAAAACGACCGCTGATGGTGAAGAAAAATAATCTTTTTCACCAAGACCATGCACCCTGCCACAAGTCGATGAAAACAATGGTAAAATTGAACGAGTTGGGCTTTGATCTGCTTCCCTACCCCCCATACTCGCCAGATTTAGCCCCCAGTGACTACTGGCTCTTTGCTGATCTTAAAAAAATGCTCCAGGGAGAAAGATTTAGCTCAAATAAGGAGGTCATCGCAGAAACTAAAGCTTATTTTGAAGCGAAAGATATTTTTTTTTATAAACATGGTATTGAAAAATTGGAAAAGCGTTGGATCGATTGTATCACCCTAAAAGGTGATTATGTTGATGAATAAAAAAAAAATTTACAAAAATACTGATGTTTTCATTGTTAGGTCTCGGGACTTATTGATCCATCACAAATAAATGCTTATTCGTTACTTTACACCTTCATACACGAGAGTTTTAAGGTATTATATTACGCTTTAAAAACTTACGAAAGTGGTAGTTTCGTAATTTCATAAGAAAACTATTGAATAAATTCCCTGTAAGCAACACATTTTTTACCTTTTACCACTTTTTATCCTTCGGCACATGGAATTTTAATTTATAGGATCTAAAGACTTTCCGGCAAGTCTCTATTCCTGCTGGGATCTCGCCTTCATCTTCACATTTTTTTTTTGTATAAAGAATACATGATGGTCACATTCAGTCTAGAATCTAGATACCTGAACTCTGAATTTTTTCTGCAATAGTGAGACTCTATGGCAGGAAATGACAAAATATAGTTTTTAATTCAATCAAGTCTCTCACTAGAAAGTTTGTTAGATGGATGTTTTTTGCCTCTTTTGTCAGCTAAAAGAACCCTTTCTTCAGAAATCTTTTCTAAAGCACCTCGTACTATATCTTCCTTGATGTTTAAAAAGAAATCTCTGCACACAGTAACTTTTCTATTGTTTATTGTAAAAAAATATTGATGCGTACTTACTTTGCGTTTCTTATTTTCTTTTGTAACGTGTTGGATAATAAATTGTGCTTGTAATAATTTCATAGCTCGAAATGAGTCATAAATTATTTTTCTCGCATCTTCAGGTACATAAGCGTTGCATTTATGTTTGTCTTTTGTCAGTCACGTGGGTTGCTTCAACGTCACAGCCGCAACATATTTTCCTTTGATTATTTTACAGGCTTTACATCTCAAACGTTTTCTCCTTTCGATGCGTCTTTTCCAGGTAATAGGACTTGAAACATGCTTTTTCTTCGGGAGCTAGACTTCATTATTAAAAATATGGCACCGAACATTTCTATGTGCTTCTGCACGTCTTTTTAATATTTTTGCAGGTGGTTGTAGTAAGCATCGTATTAAATAGACATTACACGAATTTTAACAATATTACACGAGTTATTTCATAAACTCACTTTCTACGGTGGGTTTAAAATCGACCCGAAGACGGATTGGGAGCTACTTGACCCTATTACGGATTTCTTATTCCACTTTAGCTTATTTCTTTTAAAAAAAAATCAGAAACATGATCGAACTTCTTAAGACCAAAGATGAAGCGGATACATACATTTTATAAACGCTCAACTTAATAGCTCCTCTGTGGCATCCAGATAACAAGCATCCGCATAGTCGCATTTTTTAATTGTTTGTTTTCGACGCTTATAGTTTTTTGTTTTGAATTTATGCGTAGGTTTGAGTGATGGCTATTTTTAATAATAAGGTCGTTTTCGGATGTTTTATTACTGTTGTTATAGCGTTTCCGTGTTTTACTGTTACTAGGGCTGGTGGGAAGATTAAGCCCTTTTTTGTGGTTTTGCCCTTCGAAAAGTATTAACCTTCCTTATAGTTGCATAAGAGGTGAAGATATCCATGTAGAGCTCGTGACTTTTAAATAAATATGGCTGCATAAGACTCATAACGAGCTTTACTATTTTTGATTTCGACGCTGTTTCGATATCTATATCATCATTGGAATCAGTCTTGCTCTGATAAATTTTAAAATGCATCATCACTTGTTAGTATTTACAATTTTACTCCATATTGAGCTTTTTATTCAGTTTCAGCAAGATTGTGCGTTTTGTAATGTGTTCATATTGTTTAATGCTAGCCGAAAATAACAGCACATCTTCTTTACACCTCCAAACTATTGCTAATGTTCTTAACGTTTTTTCAAGTGCTTTGAATTGCTTTGTGTTTGTGCGAGCGTCGACTTTAAAATGTAAGTAAAAATGTATTTATTCCTCAAATGTATTAAGTGTTATAGAGGTATATTAAACTAGCTGACCCGGCGAACTTCGTACCGCCTTAGCGTAGCTTTGATGCACTACTTTATTTTGTATAGTTGACCTATCTTAGGTATGAGTACCTATTCAATTTAAACTGGAATCTATAATATCCTCCATATATAAATTAATCCCTATTTCCCTGGTCTCGCCATATCTGAAAAGGACCTAATTTTATTAAATACAAAACAAAATATTACTATATATTTTCATAATAGTGTTTATTCCATAGGATTCAATAATTCCACTTATATTTTTACAAACCGCTATTGAACAACTTGGCATTTTGAAGTAAATACTGAGCTTAACACCTTGCGCGCTCTAGAAAACAACTAATAGCCTCTATACCCTTCACTCGCGGAGAACCTAACGGGTAACCGGGGCTCCGGCTCGACGTGCAGGAGAAGGAACGGGGTGGTTTTTAGTCAGTAAGAGTCTGACACTCCCTCCCGCCTCACCCAGGCGGAGGCAGTCATTCGATGATTTTCCCCCCTTAAAAAAAAAAAAAAAAAAATACCCTTCACTGTTTCTCTCTATTCTAGTGCTGCTGTTTCTTTAATCTAATGCTTTTTGGTACACTATATTTTTAGTTTTATGTTCTGGCGCGTAAATAAATAATGCTGATGGTTTTCCGACACGGGAACAGGCGACATATAATTGGCCATGTGAAAAACATGGATTTTCTAGATTGATGCCACATACACTTAGCGACTGCCCTTATGATTTATTTATTGACATTGCAAATGCAAGCCGCATAGGGATGCGTGGGATTAAAACATCTTCGCCTTTGTACTTCCCTTTCAAAATTGTGGCTTCGATGACGTTGTTCAATAATTTCTTCACCGCAAGCCGGGTGCCATTACACAGACGTGGCTGGTTTATGTTCCGTAACATTACTGATCCGATTTTTAATTGCAGATTATGAGGTAGTAACCCGGGCAATTCCAGCGAATTTAAAAATTCTGTTGGATAATTCACAACTTCATCTTCATTAGTAACGGAATCAACTGATTTGTAATTCTTCAATTCGCCAGCTATTTTCTCTTAAATCTGAAAATTCATTTCGTTCACATCAACATTTTTTGCGGCCAATATAACACGTTCGCTTAACCAAACGTGATTTACGTAATTTTGTGCAATGTTTGGGAAAACCTTCTCCATGAGTTCGGTCTTTGATTCACAAAAGTTACAAAAATTGGTAGGGAATGTAATGTATCCAGATGATCTATCAACAGCAATATTACCATTACCAATATCGAGTAGTTGTTTGGAAAACACTTCTCCTGACTGGTCTTTCTGCAATTCGACTCTCATGTTTATACTCAATTTAAGTGTTTTAATGTATTTCCATAAAATGGACGACTTCAAACATGCATTCAGTTCATCAGCTGGCGTTGAGCGTGGAACAACTGGCAATATTTGTCGAAAATCACCTGCCAATAGTATCATGGCACCACCAAACCGGTTTTTGTTATTTCGTAAATCTTGCATCGAGCGATCTAATGCCTCCAAAGATTTTTTGTGTGCCATAGTACATTCATCCCATATGATCAATCTGGTTTGCTGCAGCACTTTGGCCATCGCAGAATTCCTCGAAAGGTTGCAAGTTATCATTAATTTGAAGGTTCAACGGCAGCTTGAGAGCTGAATGAGCTGTTCGACCGCCTTCCAACAACGTAGCTGCAATACCTGAGGAAGCTAGGGCTAGTGCAATTCCATTTTGCGATCGAATCGTTGCCAAAATCAATGATAACAAAAAAGTTTTCCCAGTTCCACCGGGAGCATCTAAAAAATAAAATCCGCCAGTTCCATCGTTCACTACTTTCATGAGCGTATCGTAGGCAAATTTTTGTTGTTGATTTAAAAGGGGAACTGTCCTATCAACCATTTCTCGTAATGTTTCGGAATCGTATTGGGCTTCGCGTCTCAATTCTTGATCAAATGAGTCGTGCATTGGGCGATTGGGTGCTATCATTCCTACAGATACAACCACAGATTACTAAATAGAATAAGCGAAATTTGTATAGGTTTACTATTTGTATTATTTTCAAAAAATTATAAAATAGTGCAATAGAATTTAATTAAGTAACCACGTTTCCGAACAAACTTAATTAAGTAACCACGTTTCCGAACAAACGATGCTCTTTTAATATAGTCTATGGCTGTGAATGACGTTGACATTCGTATAAAAAAAAAATAGACATTCGTAACGCGCGTTTTTTAAAATATGCAAAATTAAATGTATACTTTTCAATATTTCTGAGATATTTTCTTAATATTTTTTTCCGTAAGAACCATCCTTGGACTTCCACAAACATTTAAAAAAAAGAATTATCGAAATCGGTTCAGCCGTTCACACGTGATGCCGTGAAAACGCGAAACGGGTTTCATTTTTATATATATAGAATACTCGTAAGGACCCATTCTTTCAGAATATCATACATATTCTATGAATCCGCCGTGTGATATGATATTTTTAAATTAGTTAAAATCGACGGCGAAAAATTTTGCCGTTGTCAGCCGGTTTTTTGTTATATTTTATTATGATACGTTATTTATTATAGTAAAATATTTCTTATATTTGAATAAATAGGTAATTATTAATACATAAGTAAAATTAAAAGAAACGTATATGGCAAAAAATATTAGGATTACACGTTTTTATTATTTAGTTCTCAGAGATTTGGGGTCGGACCTCCGTAGTTGCCCGGGACGTTTACGAAATGGTCCGAAATAAGGGTACGTACAAACGAGGAATGGGGCTTGTGTTTGAAATGTTTTTTGTGCTACTTTTAAGAATGGCATATATACATGGGATATAAACATATGTTTGATATAGGTATTTGTTTTTTTTAATAAACTGCATTTGAAAATTTTAACGGATTTAAAAAAAAGGAGGTTCTCAGTTTGACTTGTATGTATATTTGTGTGCGATTATTTCACGATTGGCTGAACCGATTTTGATGCGGTTTTCAGAAAAGTGTTTGTTACATTTCGGAGAAGATTTTAGTACCTCTATATTAATTAACTGACTTCAAAAAAAGAAAGGTTGAAGTTATTTTTTGACAACATAAGGTGTGATGTTATGTTATATGTTATTATCCCCGAAGTGGTAGGTAGAGGTGCACATTACGGCACTTAATGCCACTATATGTTGTGTATGTTATATTTTTAAGCGTAGTTTATTAAAGAATTATCATAGGTGTGAGAGCTTGGCAGCAGGGCTTGCTTTATTTTATTTATTAAAAATTCTGAAGCTTTCGCCTGTTCTTTCGTGTAAGCAAATGTGGAATCTAAGTTACGATTGTATTCTAGGTCTGAGAGTCATAATGTATATGGAGGCCGAGGATTCGGTGGAGGCCGAGGTTTGGGTGGTGGCCGAGGATTGAGTGGAGGCCGAGGTTCGGGTGGTGGCCGAGGTTTGGGTGGTGGCCGAGGATCACTGAGCCAACCGTAAGTATACAATATTAAAATTAGATTTCTTGAAATAAAAGTGAATACATTTTTACTACTATTTATTTTAGGACTACAAGTAATCCCATAGAGAGAAGGCGAGGACGAGGGCGCGGGAGAGGACGTGGTCGAGGGCGTGGTTGAGGGGCCGTACTAACGTACGTATCTTTTTAGTATACATAACAAACTGTAACATCGTTTTATATTCCTGTGTATTTAAAAAAAACCTCCGATGTTGTACAACTGTTTCATTGCTTGCAGTGCTGCTGCGGAAGACCCTCTCTACCAGATCAGGGCAGAGAGGCAGCTTACGCAGCGTCGCATTGCTGCGCTACCATCGGCTACGCGGCAAGAGCTGATATCACGAAAGCGTGAGGCGCATCTGGAGCGAATGCTTTTGCCAGATGCGCCTCCGCGCAAACGGCAGACGAAGTAAGCATTTCCCTACCATAACGAAGTAACCATTTCAAAGTTTAGTTATTATTTACATTATTATATTTTTAACAACATGTTAGTGTGTTTAATTTTTATAATTTATTTTCAGGAAGGATTCTCCGGAACGTCAGCCATGTATCATGGTAATTCCAGCTGCTGATCAGTGTTTAGGTAAGATGGTTACTTCAGACTCTTTTTATAAGTACTTTGGTGTGCAATGTAGGTTATACCGTAATTACGTTACAGATCTTCTGCCCAACGAACCTTCTGCAGCTGAGCCATCAACTTCGGATGTATCTCGTTCTGCTGGTAAGATAGCTATTAGCATTAGCAGTATATTTTAGTATCTTCTCCTTCGAGTATGCTTTTATTTTAGTGTATACTACATCTTTCCTTGTTTGTTACAGAGCCCTGCCCTGCAGAAATTGTGTTTGAATGTAAAGTATGGTTTTGTTGGTGACATAATAAGACTGTAAATTTGTTTGCTGACGAGTGTGTTTGTTACAGTTGATGAAGGTTGGCCAGGTCCAGCGGAGGGAGATGTCGGTAAGTCAGAGACAGACACTGTTCTCATTGTTGAAATAATTTGGTATATAATATATTTATAATTTGAACTGCTGTTTCACTTTCTTCCTCCAGGCGTTGGTGCGATGCCGGATCACCGCCGTGGGATCTTGAGGCGAAGATGCTGGCGCGTGTGTTTTGTTTGCGCGCGGAGGCACGTCGCCGGGGCGAAAATCCGCTGCCGCGCCAGATTAGTGCGTGGCGGGATGAGCTCCGGCGTGATCTCATGGCGGAATGGCAGCAACGGCTGTCGCAGCCGAGGGCTGGGCTCGCTGTCATTGCAGCGGTAAGTCCCCTCTTTGAGGAGTGGCTAGAGAGACGCTACGGCGTCCTCACCTACCGCCTGACGCAGGTACTTACCGGACACGGAAGTTTCGGTAGGTTCCTGTTTCGGATTGGGCGGGAGGAAACGCCCGAGTGTCTTCACTGCGAGGATCGCCCGGAGGACACGGTGGAGCATACGGTGGCGGTGTGTCCTGCGTGGGCTGAGCACCGTCGTGTCCTCAGGGATGTGATTGGCGACGGCGACCTCTCGCGTCCGGCTCTGGTTCAGACCATGGTACGGAGCGAGAGGGACTGGGATGCCGTCTCCTCCTTTTGCGAAGCAGTTATGCTAGCTAAGGAGGAGGCGGAGCGCGTGAGGGAACGAACCTCCTCACGCCCCGGCCGTCGCGAGAGACACTCCGGGCGTCGGGGATCGCGAGACGATCTCCGGCCACCGTAAGCATGGGCCTGCGGACGGCGAGCACGGGTGACTCGCCGCCCGACCAGAACCAGGCCCGAGCGTACGGCGCGTCGCGTTCCGCGCGCGCCTCAAAGAGCCATCAGACCACCACGGATGGGGCCCAATAGGGCTAATGCCGATACGGAGCCGCGGAAGACTTAACGGGTTGCCGGGGCTCCGGCTCGAAGTGCAGGAGTAGGAACGGGGTGGTTTTTAGTCAGTAAGAGTCTGACACTCCCTCTCGCCTCACCCGGGCGGCAGAAGTCATTGGATGATTTCCCCCCTCAAAAAAAAAAAAAAAAAAAAAAAGCCGTAGGTGCGAATGTTGTTGGTGCGGAAGTCGTGGTTGCCTCAACTGAGGTTTCGGGGCAACCTTCAGCAATTGGTAATTATATACATCATTTTTATGAATAGCTGAACACAGACATATCACGCACGAGCGTGATCTGTCTGTGTTCTTGTATATCTTAAAATATGTGGCGCATTTTTTTTGTTCCAGGTGTTGACGACGCTGATGTTGTTGGTGCGGAAGTCGTGGTTGCCTCAACTGAGGTTTCGGGGCTACCTTCAGCAATTGGTAATTATATACATCATTTTTATGAATAGCTGAACACAGACATATCACGCACGAGCGTGATCTGTCTGTGTGCTGCTATTGACTGACTGACTGATGACGCTTGTGACAGTGGTGACGACAAAGACGACAACGACCACGAGGGCCTCCTCCCGACAACACTAAATGAACGTAATCTCTCATAGAACCAGCTTGTGACAGTGACTTGACACTATTCCAGGCGGAAGTGTTACAGAGGGAGGATGCGTTGAATGACTGTGCAATTCGCGACATTGTGCCCGAAGACTGTTACACTTTCGTTTGGAGTAAGGACAGGACCGATTTTCACGGTAAACGTGAAAAATTTACTGGTGTATCTGGACCTACTTTTGACGTGACAGAACAGACTCGACCGATTGACATATTCGACAAGATGTTTGACATTACTTTTATTGACCAAATTTGTACGGAGACCAACAGGTACGCAGAACAAGTCCTAGCTGTGTGGCGAGAGCAACATAAACTTGGCACTCATTCTCGATTCCACCGTTGGTCTCCTACAAATAGGGACGAAATGGTGGCGTTTTTTGCAATAATGGTTTTGCAAGGTCTCTACCCCTTACCGGAGGAAGAAGGCTATTTCAAGTTCAATGGTTTTGGGACTTTGCAATATTTTGCCAAAATCATGTCTTACAACAGGTTTTTGTTGTTGAAAACGTTCCTCCATTTCGTCGACAACCAGACTTGTACGGACACGACTAGACTTAGTAAAATTCGACCTGTGATTAACTACTTTAACGACAAGTTTTCCAGCCTATACATGCCTTCACAAGAAATAGCCATTGATGAATCACTTTTAAAGTGACATGGGCGTTTGTACTTTGCTCAGAAAATATCATCAAAGGCTGCTCAAGTAGGTGTAAAAACCTATGAGCTATGTGAGTCAGCCACTGGCTATCTCTGGAAGTTCTTTGTACCCTCGCTGGAAAAGACAAACCGACCTCGACTACTGACAACACGGACAGACCAGTCGAGGAGGAGGCCGACAGACTTGGCGAAGACACTAACGACAGACCCACAAATGACGCGACGACTGACAGCTCTAGGAGTGGTGAACATGGGAACCGTCCCATAACTGCTACTGCTAGAATTGTCTATGACTTGATCGAGCCACTACTACATCGCGGGCACACTGTAATAATGTAATGGACAATTTTTATAATAGTCCATTATTATTGCGGAGCTTGAAGAAGAACAAGACGGACTGTTACGGGACACTCAGACTGAATCGGGAATTCGTTCCTGATACAGTCAAGACTTTGACGAAGACTGACCTTCGACAAGGTGAAGTAGTGGCTACGTATTGTTCCGATTTAGCTATTATGGTATGGCGAGACGCTAACATAGTTAGTTTGATCTCTAAGGTACATACCATAATCTCCAAATCGGGGCACATGACAAGTACAATAGACAGACATACAAACCAAACATTGTACTAGAGTCTAGTAACTAGACTATAATAAGAGTATGGGAGGAGTTGATAGGAAAGATCAATTCTTATCAGCTCATCCCATGGAACGACTTAAGAACAAGGTTTGGTACAAAAAACTTTTCCGACGAACATTCAATGTGGCCATATTCAACTGCTTTGTGATATTCTCCAGTTTTCACCGGAAGATATCACATCGACAGTTCCGCACTGAATTGGCCGAAGACTTACTCAGATGACATAGACAGATTGACTTAACGACTGAATGCCGACGTTTGAACGTAAGACCGAGCACGACTGCAGTTCAACACACCATTCGCCCCAAGACGCAAGCCAGACCGACTCTTGACACCAACCATTTTCCCATTCGGACGGGGTCGAAATACACCTACTGCTGGTTGTGCCCGAAAAAAACTCGAACAATCTGGAAATGTGAGGAGTGCAATGTCAACCTTTGCATTGATGGATGTTTTAAGGCATACCATAAATAATAACTATTTTCATTTATTTAAATTTTTTTACAATATTTATTTTTTATTAAACAATAAATAATGGATACCAACAATCTGTCTTTCATTTAAATATAATTATTAAAATTTATTTACATTTTATTTTCATTTTTTTTACAATATTAATTTTTTATTAAATAATAAATAATGGATACCAACAATCTGCCTTTCATTTAAATATAATTATTGAATATTTTCTATCCAATAAAATACCAACCGATTCCTCAAACAAATTATAGCGTGTACGGACCCTTAGATAGTCGGCCATCTTGCCGTGTTTTCGTCGTCAGATGCGATACCAAATTCATACCGGAATGGGTAGTTTGTTTTGATTTATTATGTTATACTGTTAATTCTAAGTAATGATATATTGGCATCAAAAAATAGGTTATTTCATCTAGTTTATTAAGACGTAAGTAACATAGAAGTATTTTACGTAATATTTCGAAGAAACTTGTAATAAACAAAGAATTAACTCAAATTTCACCATACATACATAACATCACGCCTTTTATCCCCGAAGGGGTAGGCAGAGGTGCACATTCTAACACAGTACAATGTAACACCCACTTTTCACTAGTTGTTATGAGTCCCATGTAATAGGGGGTGAGCCTATTGCCATATACCGGGCACATTTCCAGACTCCGTGCTACTACTGAGAATTTTAAAAAACCCAGTAAAACTTTGCCCGACCCGGGAATCGAACCCGAGACCCCTTGCCCGGCAGTCGCACTTGCGACTACTCGGCCAACGAGGCAATTTCACCATTATTCTAAAAATAAACTTATTTTTGTACTGTTACCGATAAGAGTGACTATTTAATTTTCACATACTTAGATTCCTTATAATGTCAGCTTTATAAAGGTATTTTTTAATTTGTTGTAGCAGTTGTAGATTGGTAGAAAATAGGCTTTAAAGGGGTGACGAGGGGCGCTCGACGGCGTTGTGTGTTCGCGCGCGCGCGGGCGTTCTAGGCTATAATGGCTGTCAGACTCGGGCGTCAGAGTGGTTATCCACTCAAACGCCCGGGCAACCAGAGTGGCCCAAAACTTTATAGACGACTTGCTCCACATAAACACGTTTTTTATCTATGTTCGTGTTCAAGTAGTACACAAATGTTACGCTAGATGGTTCTTTATTAAATAACGCATCTTTTGGTCGGTAAAACAACGCGTCAAGTGACAGCAAGATTGAAAAAAAAGACTGTTTGCTTAAATACTCGTTAATATTAAGTCATCTTTAATTAAGTAATTCATCTTTACTATTTTCACCTACGAGTTGTTGAATAATGTGTGAACTATTTGAATTCCATTTTCTTAAAGAGAATTTACCACTTTCGAGTTGGCTAATGACGCCTCTGCAGATGTCTATCAGCTTTGACATATCGTTGTCCCCGTAAATAAAATCATCGAAATAGAATCCTCGAATGATAGCATCTGAAATCGACTTATTACTACATTCTCTTTCTCCAACTGAACTAGACATCGTGTTGCAGGATATGGTGCAGACGCGGTACCATAGGTAACAGTGTTGAGCTTGTATTGTTTAAGTTCTTCGTTTTTTTTTATGGAATAGGAGGCAAACGAGCAGACGGATCACCTAATGGTAAGCGATCAGCGCCGTCCATGGACACCCGCAACACCAGAAGAGTCACAGGCGCGTTGCCGGCCTTCTAAAAAGGAGGGAGATGTTCCTAAAACGGGTAAGCTAAGGGAGATGTTAAATAAAACAACCAAGAACATTACACGCGACTTGTATTTGTACTCAAAGAAATGTGTATATAATAAACTTTGGAAAACACAAAACAGTCTTAGTAATCTTCTTCAATATTCAGATAAAAATCAAGAAAATAAAACCCTTCGAAATACCCGCTTTGCCCACAGGGGGGTCCTAAAGACTTAGGTGACTACTCATCCGCAAAATATTTCATCCGCGGATGAAACGTTACCCTTTTAAAATTGTAAGGCGACGAATCATCCGCAAGTTCGGATGAGTCGTTGCATAGTTAACATTGATGTGGTCATATCGGCCAAATAGACGAACAAACATATTTTGTGTATAGGAACATTGTCTGTTCTTTAGTTTCATCGGTTTCGCTATGAGTAATAAATCGAACAAAAATACTTCTATGCATAAGAATCGTTTTTATTAAGAATATAATTTTTTATACTGGTGAATCAGAATAATAAGCAATTTCCCTAAACAAATAATAATAATAATAATAGTTTTTAATAAATTGTGAGTTCCAAATACTCACAATTTATTAAAAACTATTGGAGAAAAAATAAGTAAATATGCAGAATTAAAAGAAGAAGTCGCTAGGATATGGAGACAAGAAAAAGTGTATATAGTCCCTATTGTTGTCTCCACCACGGGTGTGATACCCAAGCACCTGCACAATAGCCTGAAACTCATAGACCTAAAAGATACTACCTATATTACACTACAGAAAGCAGCCATATTAAACACATGCAGGATAGTCCGAAAGTTTATGCAGTTGGAAGAAGACACTACAAACACATAATTACACACCACACCCTATATTCACTTGGCCCTGGCCCGTGAATGTAGGTGAATACCAGCTTTCAGAGCTGAGAAAAAGTAAACTACCAAAAATAATAATAAAAATCATTTATTCAAAATAAAGAAGTACACGTTACACAATCATGACACTGATCTAGAATTCATGAAGACATTTGTCATTTAGTATATAATTATGTTCAACGACCCCCGTGCTAGGAAAACCTGTGTTACAGGGGTCATCCTACCGTCCGTGTTATTGATAAGTACATAACTATGAAAGGTGTATTATGACATAAAAAAAAAAAAAAAATAAAAAAGTAAAAAAAAAAATTGAGAATAGTATTAACAAAGGTAAGGTAAGATAAATAAACAACGGCTAGACTGAATAAGTAACTGTTGGTGCAAGCAAAATCAGAATACTGATAGAAAGGAATTCTGCAATCCTTGAATAATGTTAGTGAATACCTATGTGAGTGTATATGTGAGTGAGTGTGTATGTGTGAGTGAGTGTGTGTATGTACGTGAGTGTGTGAGTGAGTGTGTGTGCCGGTTAAGGGTTGAGTAACTGTTCAGTAGCGTCATAGTTCAGGGTGAGCAGATACTCTTTCACCTTGGACTTGCACTGAAAACTGCTTAAGCGGTGCACATTTAATATGTTGTGGACTTTGTTATAGATTAAAGCACCTAGGTAACGGCTCTGTCGGCTCGCAAAGGTGGTGTTTGTTGGAACTCGGGGACAGACTGGTTTGGGTTTTCTCTTAATGATTGCAGGGCTTTGGTTACTGTTTGGTAGGATGGTTTTGTGTGTACGTAGAATGATACGGATTGCAAACAACTGCCGGACCGTGTGCATCTTAAAATCGGAATATAGTTGTTGGGTCGGATAGCGAAACGGTCTGCCTAGGAGGGTTTTTATAACTGCACGTTGGGCTCTTTCGACTTGGATTATTGTTGTCTTGGCTGCACCGCCCCACGCAGCAATACAATAAGAAAGTATGGACTCACATAGACCCATATATACCATTTTTAATACTTTTTCTTGAGCCGAGGTTCTCAGCTTTTTAAACACATAAAGTAGCTTTCGAGTACGAGAAGCCAAGGATTCAATATGTGTTCGCCAGCTGAGACAGGAGTCCAGGAGAACACCGAGATATTTGACAGACGTGGCCCTTGCAACTATCTGACAGGCGCAAGAAGTGTGTTGGGTATTATCGTCGCAAACGTGGGCTTTAATTTGTAAGGTGCGATGTGGTTGCTGAGTTGACGGTTTGGGAGTAAAGATGATAAAGTTTGTTTTAGCAATATTTAGAGTTAAACTGTTATTGCCTAACCAATTCATAACTCGGCTCAACGAACTTTCGGTAAATGACAGGTAGTTACTGTTTTACTGCGAAAATTGAGTTAATGTTATAAATATGAATACATTTCGTATATAGTATATATACGAAATGTATTCTAAATAAATAGTTTGGTAATACTTAAATAACCAAATATTTACGACTACCAACGTTTTGTGCAACTTGTATCAGCGGTTTGAAAAACGAAAGATTTGAGGGTATTTAGAAAATAATTGAGACAAGCTAAGTTGTTTTGTCATGAATATATTTTGTTAGCCAGTGTACGTTAAGTTGACAGAGTGTACGTTCATCTAGTTAATTACTACATATTATAGTAAATTAATTAATAATAGAATTGCATAAAGTTTTTATGTTCCGGTGCGTGGGAATAAACTGAGTTTTCATATTCCATGCGGGTGATTGAGCTGCCTTGGGGTCAGCTATTTTATTATTACCTATCCAAGAAAAATAAAACTCAAAACATTGTAACATTGTTTAGTTTCTATTTTAGAATCACAATTATGGACAAGGAAAATACGCGATTTAAAATGATTTCTTCGCAACGAGGAGGAAATCTTTTAATGGAAGGAAACTATCGTTATTATAAAAAACGTGAAAATAAAAACGGACATATTGTAAATCTAATTTGGTTACTACCTATGATTGTAACCTTATACTGAAAGAAAAACTTCATAGTTGTCAGTGTAGTAGTTTAGATAACCAATTATAGCGAAAAAAGTGACAGGATATTACTGTTTGCCACTGAAGAATCCAAAGAAATTCTCAAGAAAGCTAAACATGTTTTTTGCGATGGAACATTTAAAGCCGTTGTACCTCCCTTTAAGCAGTTATATACGTTACATGTTGACATGGGCAGTATTTATCACATACGAATATTATACCAGCAGTTTATGCCTTATTGCCAAATAAAAAGCAATCAAGTTATGAAATTTTCTTCCATCTCTTAAAAAGCCAAATTCTCGAATTTGATCCTGAGTCCATCACTACTGATTTTGAAACCAATGCGATGACAGCAGCTAAAGCTGTATTTGATAAAGTAACTACTCCAGGGTGTATATTTCATTTTAAAAAAGCTGTCCAAAAAAAGCTAGTGATTGGAATTACAAAAAAATCAAACATGTCAAGGGCTCACGTGAGGCGTTGTATGGCGTTGGCATATCTCCCAAATATTGAAGTTTCAGATGATTGGCTTTATGTATTGGGTGAATGTTTACAAAATGATGATAAAACAGCGCAATTTAACCATCATTTTCAAAATACCTGGCTAGAGAAGAAATCTGTCTTGTCTGATAAATGGTGTTTTTATAATATCCGGCACAAAACGAATAACGCTATAGAATGGTGGAACTCGAGACTGAATAGGACAATAAAGAGCAAACCTAACATAGCCGTTTTATTAAATACTCTTAAAAAAGATGCCAAATATCATTCTAATCTGTGGAAAAATAAAGGATTTATTTCAAAGAGAACGGAAGAAAGTATGGCGAGGGAAAAAAAAATAATAACAGTTTGCGAGAGTTTATTGATAATGAAATTAGCCTCGGACATTGTATAGAGAAATTATCATATTAGTGATACAGATCGTTTACAATATTTCGTAGCAGTTCATTTTTTGATTATAAACCTAAATACTAAGAAGGTGTAAATTATTTCGATTCTTCGATTAATATTTTGTAACATATGTAAAAATGGATAATTCTTAATAACAATCTATTTAGATTTACTCATTTTTGTAACATTAACTCAATTTTCGCAGTAAAACAGTAACTACCTGTCATTTGTTTAGGGAAATTGCTTATTATTCTGATGCACCAGTATAAAAAATTATATTCTTAATAAAAACGATTCTTATGCATAGAAGTATTTTTGTTCGATTTATTACTGATAGCAGCTAGCGAAACCGATGAAACTAAAGAACCGACAATGTTCCTATACACAAAATATGTTTGTTCGTCTATTTGGCCGATATGACCACATCAATGTTAACTATGCAACGACTCATCCGAACTTGCGGATGATTCGTCGCCTTACAATTTTAAAAGGGTAACGTTTCATCCGCGGATGAAATATTTTGCGGATGAGTAGTCACCTATGTCGTCCTAAAACGGGTACCACCTTTGGGCAAAGCAGGTAATGACTGAATATATGTGATTAATCAACTAGAAAATGTTTTTTAATTATCTTAGCTTCCTATTATCTAGGAAATCTTTATCGTTAATAATTAGTCTTCTTAATTATGTTAATCAGTCTAGAATAATCACTTTTTTACTTAATTAAATGCTCCATTTGAAATTATAAAGCTACCAGAAGATAAATTTAACAAACATTAAAGAAACAATAAATAAATTCAAAACAAAACAATCAAATAGACGAATCTAAAGTTATTCTTGACAAGAATCACAATAATATGAGCTTCGCCCAGTATATGTATGTCGTGCATGCTTCGTGAGCCCACATATAACAGTCATCACACCTGATCCAGTCTTCTATGGGTGGATGTGTATATAACTCAGAGCAAATTAAACATCTATATTCAACATCTTCATTTTTATATTTTGGACCACGTTTGGGTCTTACCTGTTTTTTTGTACTAGTAGAAACTTTGGGTTGTTTTATTTTCTTCTCTTTGCTGTTGATTTTAGTAGTTGCACCTCTTTTTTTCATTTCTTTTTCACGCTGTTCGTGTTTTACTGGCGTGCTTGTCAATACTTCAGCTCTTTGTGGCTTCCTTTGTCTTCGATTAGCTTTCTGTGGGATCAACTGAGGAAGTGGCCTTATTTCTATTGGTGTCATATGATGATCCTCAGGTTGCAGGACTGTACTTTGTGCTGGAGTCTTGCATGGTGTTATAAAATCCTTAAGAATTTGTGCTTCTGCCGTTATAGTCTTGCATGGAGTTAAAGGTTCTTCAATAGACTGGCCTACTGGTGTTGGAGTATGAGGTGGACTTATAGCTTCGTCAAGAGGTTGCGGTCCAGTTTCATATTCTTCCATAAGTGTAGGATCAAGGTAAGATAAATGATTATCCGTGTATAAATCCAGAACAGACGGTGACACAGTGCGGGTGCGGGTGGAATCAAAAGATGATCGAATGTTTGCATTACAGGGGAGAGATGTTTCAATATAATGTTCGTTACCAACAATAGATATATCTGGCTCATTAGTGACTGACTCAGTCTCAGTACCAGTTAACGGTGCTGGTCTATCGGTCATACTAGATGGCATATAATCACTGTCGTCAAATATGTGGCGATTGGTTGGCCATATACCAGTAGAAGCAAATCCTTTTATGGCATTATTTTTTTTATTTATTTATCTATTTATGCACAACACACAGACAGTACACAGGAGAACACATATATAAATATTTTGGAGGTACATAGGTACTACATATTCCCGAAGGAATCTCTTCCTGCAGTTCTTCGACAGGAAAAACGGTAAAAACAGAGACACTGTGCGTAACATGACATGAAATGTATTAAATAAATAGATCACAATAAAATACATAAACCTATACATACATATGATAGATACACATCAAATAATACACATATTAGAGTATATTACAAATAAACATATTATACATACTATATACATATATATATATATATATATATATATATATATGACACTAATTTGAACAAGATGAGGAAAGGTAGTGCTCCCTTACGAGTCTTTTAAAGATTGGGATGGATTTAGAATCACGGATATTAGGTGGTAGGGAATTCCAAAGTCGCACTGCATGAACAGTGAAGGAATATGTGTAAAAATCAGTATTGTGTGAGACAACAGAAAGATTAGATTTAAGATGAGATCGGGAAAGAGCCTCAGGAGGGCGGGCAAAGGAAAAACGTTCACGAAGGTAAGAGGGATAATCAGGATTAAAAAGTATATTGAAAAGAAGACATAAGATGCGAGTGCTCCTGTGAAGTCGGATTGGGAGCCACTTGAGCCTTTTGCGAAATTCAGAGATATGATCGTACTTTTTTAAACCAAAGGCAAAGCGTATACAGACATTTTGCAAGCGCTCAAGTTTATTTAGAAGCTCCTCTGTGGCATCCTTATGTGCACTAGCCGCTTTTATGTAGGCCTCTCCAAACAATTTTGTCACATCATACTAGGACACGATGCGCCCGACATGTGTTCGTTGAAACAGTGAAATGGCCTACTCAAAATAATTTTTGAATGGTCCGTACACACAAGTATCGAGTGGCTGCAAGCGGTGTGTTGGATGCGGTGGTAAAGACACAAAAATGACGTTATGTTTTGAGGCAAAATCTAGGGCTGCAAGATATTTGTGCGATTCATGATTATCACTAAAATTATTTTCTTGTCAGGTGTTGGCCGAGTCACACTCACAAAATGTCGCACCCATTCCAAGAATATCGGCCCGTTAATCCATCCATTATCTGTACAGCTTGCAACGGATCCAGGAGAAGCCCCGTCCAAAAGCCTAGGCACCATTCTCTTCCGGCCAAAAATTAGAAATGGGGGAACAAACGAGCCTGCTGCATTACAACAGCTAACCACAATCGTGAGTTTACCACGCTCTACACTTGAGATCACCCCGACTTGTTTTTTCCCCGTCTTGCTGAGGACTCTTGGAGGTTGTATACCAGTTTCATCGACGTTATAAATGCACGTGGCATCGATGTTATGTTTTTCAATCTGTTCCTCAAGTAAGTCAAAGAATCTCAGTACCTGTGGTTTGTTGAACCCAGTGTTGCCAACCCAAATTTTAGAAAATTGGTAGATGTAGTGCCAAATGGTGGTAGAAGTTGGTAGAATATAAAATGCAAAATTGGTAGATCTACCATCTTAACTTAGAAAAAAAAATTAAGATTAAAAATACATGATCTGATCGTAAAATATTTATTTTTTTAAGTTGTACATATTTTTATTAAATAATTTTAAATGTTCTGCACTAGGCTGCCCATTGTTCGATAAAAATCTCTTTGTATGTAACAATCCCTCTAGAGTCTCTGTGCAAATTCTATTTCTTTGCGAGGTTTTCATAATGTTAATGGCAGAAAACAATCGTTCCACATTGGCGCTACTATGTGGAAGTGCGAGTAATTTTCTAACAAATCCACATAGCAGGGGAAACATTGGGGACTGGTCTCCTTTTTTAAAGGATGAAACATGCTTCCAAAATTCTTGAGGTGTGGGATCCACATTTTTATCTGTAAAATTATTGTCTGTAAATGTCATGTTTCCCAATAATCTCCACTCTCGGTCCAATTCGGTAATGTTTTCTGGGCATAATCCTAAAAATAAAATTGTAATGTAATTTTAAAAAAGTCTAGAGTAGATACCATTAATTAATTAATTATGTTTAACTTGCCTGGAAACTGAACTGCTACATGAGCAATAGTTCTGACCGCATGTTTTTCAATAATGTGTTTGGGATTCATGAATTTCAGACACTTCAATCTTTGTTTCTCATTAAAACAAAAACGCTGCTTTATTTGTTTTGCACTCTCCATATTAAAGAGAAAGCATTTTTCTTTAAACTGTACTATTTCCATTTCATTCATTCTATCCATAAAGTTTTGTTTATTTTCATAATCTAAATTCAAAATTTTGTTCTCTAAATCCAAGTCAAAATCCTTGCTACTATTTTTTTCACCTTCTGTCAGCTGTAGTAATTCTGGTTTGATAAAACATTCCAAAATAGTCTTGTAAGTAGTAAAAATCCGTTCATATAATAAATAAATTTTAGGACTTTCTGATTGCATTTCTTCATTAATGTCATGGAAATAGGGTAACTAGTAATGGGTAACTCATCAATTTCAAATGAGGACGAGGGAGTCCCTCATTTTACCTCGCGAGGTACTCGTGAGGTACCCCTCATTTGAGGTGAGGATTCGTTCAGAAGCGAGCGCAGGTGTGTCGAACTCAGCCGACTGTTTGAGTGAGCGAGAGCGAGCCGAGCGCGCGCGATTGGCTTACGAGTGCACACGAATGAATACCGACCGCGAAAATTGACATCACTCTCACACACATTGTTTTCTTTCGCTCATAAATATTATGCCGCCAAAATAACGAAAGAATTGCATTTCATTATCAATCTAATTAAGCATATTTAGAGTTCATAATTGAAAAAAAAAATTTTTTTTTTTCTATATTCGTTTAATTTGATTTTGAAAAATTTTTAGTTTACCTATGTTGAACTTGGAGATGCACGCGAATTGTTGACATTGTGATAGTTACTAAAGTTTTTGTGTTTGCGAATATAATTGGACTGTTTGGTTTGTGCAAGTACCTTCTGGTTTTGGTGGTGGTTTGGTGCCGTCAGCTGTGGTGGACGAATTGCTAGTGGTGGTGGTTTTATCATGGTTACTAAGTTAGCTTGATTATGGCTCCAACAGTAAAGAAATCTAAAACATGGGAGTTTTTTACGGATTTGGGAGAATATAAGGCCAAATGTACTATTTGCACGAAACTTTTGTCGCACAAGGGTGCCGGCCCCTATAATTTAACCCGACATTTAAAATCCGCTCACCCCCTTGTCTTATCTGGGATTCAGGAAGAACGTACAACTGTAAATAACTACGCCAGTGTTGCTACACCTGTGATTCCATCTACGTCTAAAGAAGGAGAGTCGTCGTCAGCCTGTCCAGAGGGTTCCACACAATTTGTGCAACAACAACCAACAACAGTCATTCCGAATCGTTGTCCTATAGTTTATAATAAAAACCAAATTAATGGATATTTTTCAAAACCGCTCTCAATTAAGACAATAGAAACTTTGAATAAGCTGCTCCTTCAAATGATTGTTAAAAACTATATGCCATTTACCATTGTCGAAACCGATTCATTTAAAGCATTTGTACAAGAATTGTGTTCATCGTATATTCCTCCATCACGAAAGACGTTATCAAACGCGTTGTTACTAAAGTTTTATAACATCGTAAGGGAAGATGTTACAAAGTCAATAGGCCAAGCGGAATATATTGCTCTTACTACGGATGCCTGGACATCTGCTTCACACCAGCAATATGTTGCCATAACGGCACATTTTGTTGATAACAGCAAGATTAAGGCGGTAATGTTAGAATGCATTCCAGACGCTCAACGCCATACCGCACAGAATTTAGCTGATTTAATACTTAAAATTTGCAATGAATGGAATGTCACTGAAAAAATAGTGTCAGTTACTACTGACAACGCTAATAATATTCAAGCTGCCATTTCATTATTAAAATGGAAGCAGGTACCATGTTTTGCTCACACGCTAAATTTAATTGTTCAAGCAGGTTTATCAGAAATAAAATTAATTCAGAATAAAGTGAAAACAATAGTAGAGCTTTTCCGAAGGAGTGTTTTGGCTAGTGAACGTCTAACAGCTATGCAAAAGCAGCTAGGCGAAAAGCAGGTCAAAGTCAAACAAGACGTGATAACCAGGTGGAATTCTACGTTCAACATGTTTGAGAGGATTTTGGAGATAAAAAAAAGTGTCATTTCTACCATTGCGACCGATTATCCAAACATACCTAATTTGACCCCCGATGACATACATATTTTGTCCAAATGTTGTGATTTACTAAGACATTTTAAATCAGTCACTGAAATTATGAGTGCTGATAAACACGTTACTGTATCGCAAATCATAGTTTTAGCTAATTTACTCAGAAAAAAGTGTGAGGAATTCACCACTCAAGAAAATATTCCGCAAACTGTAATGGATATGGCAATTCGGTTCATAATTGATTTATCAACAAGATTTAGAAATGTAGAGGACAATAAATTAAGTATAAGTACAATTGCTGTAAGTACGCTATTAGATCCACGTTTTAAAACATACGGTTTTCCTGAAGATAAAAGAACTAGTGTAGACAACGCAAAAAAATATTTATCAAATATTGCAGCTAAATCAGTTATATTACCTATGGATGATCCAGAAACCGAAAATACACAAAGTGATATAACAATGGAAAACAAAGAAAAACCATCTATATGGGATGATTTTGATTTAAAGGTTGCAGATGCCATTAAAAAACAAAACCCCACTGCAGCTGCCATCATAGAAGTTGATAAATATTTCGATGAGCCTCTCATCAACAGAAAGTCCAACGATCATGTATCATGGTGGTACATGAAGAGGTTTACGTATCCACGTCTTTATGACATAGTAAAAAGACATTTCTATATACCGGCAACTTCAACTCCTTCTGAAAGAGTTTTTTCCAAAGTTGGACATGTTGTCACTGATAGGCGCAACCGCTTAGATGGGCAAAAAGTGCGCCTGATTTTATTTTTACATGCTAATATGTAAAACGTAAAATTTCACTACTTTCTATTGTTCTTTTTTTGTTCTTTTTTCATAACTCTTTCTTATCTCAATTAAAACATTCGAATTTATTTTAACTTGCTTTTCTCGTTTTACTTACCCTGTGTGTACCTTTTTTATTTTTAAACACATCATTTCATTTTACCAAATATACCTATCACACACAATACGACTATTATACAACTAAACAACTATTTTATTAGATAGCCATAAGTAAAAACTGATTAAATCACACAAAATCATAAATAATCCTCACTTCATTCACTACAGGCTATAAAAACTTTCAAACAACTCAGTCACTAACTCACTCCTTCAATCAATAGTTCGCAAGTTCGTGATTATTCGAGTGGCGACTGACCGAGTTGCGGTACGATTTCCTATTTTTGTCAAATCAAAACTCACTCAATGACAGCAAAATTAATTGTCAATGAAGACGAGTGAACGAATGAGGTGATGAGGTGGTTCAATATTGAAATTCGAGTAACTCTTCCAATTTGCGAATATGAGGCCCTCAAATGAGGAAACTCGTGAGTGAGGGGCGCATCTCTAAGGGTAACACATAATCCAAAAAATTTAAGTACAGCTCTGTTGACGGATCCATGGCCTTCACATGGATGGTTTGAGCTGCAAGCAGCCTATCATTTAAAACAGCATTTTGGAAGTATAACTTTAAAGCTGGAAGCTGTTCTAAAAGCCGTTTGACCACAGGTAGTAGAGACAGCCATCTTGTTTGAGCTGGATGTAGAAGTTTATGAGGTTTTATATCCAGAAAGGACTGGAATTCTTTATAATCACCCAGACGTTTGGGGCTATTTTGGATATAATTGTATACATCTCTTGCAAAATCCTCTACACCCCTCGGAAGAGTTTTGCAGGCATAAGAAGCACACAAATGAAAAGAATGGCAAATGCACTTCATCGTGAATAAATGTGGGATCTCATTTGCAAATAGGGTGGATAATGAATGGTTTGAACCAAACATCGTATTTGCACCATCAGCTGCAAACCCAATCATATTCTCTTTGTAAGGAATGGTTTCATTATCAAAATATTTTTTTTTTTTTTTCTTTTAAAAAACGTTGCCCCACACTAGGATTTTCTCCTGTGTCGTGGGTGCGTTTACAAACATACAAGTTGACATACACAATGACACCCAGACCCGAAACAACAATTTGTGAAATATAAAAAATTATCTTCCACATTAAAATCTACTGCTGTTCTGGCGCGCCAAGTGTTTTGTTGTTGATTTATCAGTGCTTTCATCAACAATCAAAGAAAATTTTTCAGTTTGTAAAGTCTTAACTAATTCGCTGTGAGATAATAGGGTATTACAGTCTAATTCAAAAAGTGTTTTAATTTAATCTGTTATTGATAAAATACCACAAAAAAATATAAATACATTTTTTTTATTCCAATTATTTCATAAAAACGTGTTTTAATTTTACAATTCAAATTTGGGCGCGAAAACGCCAATTCTCAGGCCGCCATGTCTGTGACGTCACAGGCATTGTAAACATTACGCTTCGCTGAAAGAAATAAACATATTTTCGAAATAAATAATGAGTTTTAGTGGCTATAGTCCTTATCATTGGTGTCTTGTGTCTGAATGTAAGAATACAAGTGTTAAAACACCGGAAAAGTTATGGATACAAGTGCCAACAGATTTAAAAATGAGAAATACGTGGTTGAAATTAGCACGAAGAGATCCAAAGTCATTGTCTACAAAAACGAAATACTATTTTTGTGAGGATCATTTCGATGTAAGTATGCAGTTTAATAGCTCATATAAACATGTGAAAATAAATTCTTGTCATTACAAAACTAATATTTTATAGGTTATGTTTTATAGTGTTTCATGTAATTTATTTCATGTTAACATAACAACATAACATCACGCCTTTTTATCCCCGAAGGGGTAGGCAGATGTGCACATTACGGCACTTAATGCCACTGTACAATGTAACACCCACTTTTCACTATTTATGTTACGAGTCCCATGTAATAGGGGGTGAGCCTATTGCCATATACCGGGCACATTTCCAGACTCCGTGCTACTACTGAGAATTTTTTAAAAACCCAGTAGTCCTTTGCCCGACCAGGGATTCGAACCCGAGACCCCTTGCCCGGCAGTCGCACTTGCGACCACTCGGCCAACGAGGCAGTTTATTTGATGTTATAGCTGGAAAATGACATGGAGAACTATACACAATTGAAAATAATGGGCTCGGTCAAACGAATTCGCATGAGACCGAATTGTATTCCATCGAGATTCGATTGTCAGCCAGGGAGAAAACGAGCCTTCACTGAAAGTGAACCTCGCGCTGCCTTTATGAAACGGCAAAGACTATCTATAATTAAGGAGATTGAAGAGACCACTATTAATGAAACATGTGATACACCATTGTCGTCGTCCAGTGGCCAAGGTGAGTTATTTTAACTGGTCTCCTATACTTACCAGTCTCTTGAATGTTGATCAATAGGAAGCTCAGACCAAAAACACAAAGTTTTGCCTAACTGGGAGAAGTAAACATCTTAGATAAAAATAGATAGCTGTATTATGTACACACATAGCTGATCAGTTTAAAAATTAAATTGGTAGAAATCATTATTAATACCATTTTATTATAATTTCAGATATTCTGACTATTGAACATAAGTGTGGTAATGATAAAGCGATCCAAGTAATACCACCACATGAACATAAGGCAATTCAAGTTAGTCATGTGGCACACTACCGAAGTAAATTTGTACAAATTAGTACAAGAAGAAAAAATAGCACAACATCCTCTTTCAAGACAACAGTGTGCACGGCAACTTCACCATTCAAAATGAATATATCCCAAACAAGCACAAGCAAACTATCAGCAAAAAGAAAACGGAACTTTTTTGAAGAAGAGAGTGATGACTCTTTTACACCAGCAACAGAAGGTTCTACAGTTGATTATGAGTCTTCTCCATACAAAATAAGTAGTCAATCGAAGACTACTTCTGATGGGAGTACTTCTCAAGAAGAATTTATAAAACAAAAAATTAACCTGGTAGCTACTTTAGCTAAAGTGAAAAATAAGCCACGATCTTATATTGGAGTACCAAAGGACCTGTATTTTTTAATAGATTTGATTAAAAAACATACCAATATTTCTGAACAAAATATTATATTATGTTTAATGAGAATAAAATTAAACAGAACATTTTCTCAATGGGCTGACGATTTTGATCTATCTGTGACTCAAGCAAGCAGTTTATTTTTTAACAAGATGCCAAGAATTGTAGAGGTGCTCTCACCATTCATTCAACAATTTCCAACAAAAAGTATTAAGCAAAATCTTCCCATTGCTTTTAGACATAAATTTAATAAAGTCACTTGCATAATAGATTGCTTGGAAATTGAAATCCAAAAACCGAAAAAGGCTATGTATCAAGCACTAACCTGGTCTGAGTATAAAAAAACAAATACAATTAAATACTTGATAGCTTGTACCCCAGACGGTGTGGTAAGTTTTGTATCAAAAGGATATGCAGGAAGGATAAGCGATGTTAACTTAGTTGAGAATAGCAAGTTCTTAGATAGCTTGCCACCTAATGCTTGCATTTTAGCTGATAGAGGGTTCAAAAATATTGCACATTACTTGTCATTGAAAGGGTTTACTTTGATGAGGCCTCCTAGTGTTAGCAGTGGTTGTAAATTATCTAAAGCAGAAGCTCGGTTAACAAAACAAATAGCCAGTCTTCGTATTCATGTAGAACGGGTGATCCGAAGAGTTAGAGAGTTTGGTATGCTGAAGATGCATTCAGTCGTCAACTCTAATCTTATTGGTATGTTGGATCTTTGTATCACTACAGCTTGTGCTCTTATTAATTTACAAGATTCTTTGATCAAATAATTAATTATTAAACATTAGTGGTAATTTCATCAATAAAAAAGCTAGTATTCAAAATGCTATATTTGAGTTTCTAACTGCAGCCAGCTGTGTACTAAATGTCATAAAAGGTATAATATTCTAACACTACCGCCTTTCCCTATATGATGGAAAAAGCATCATTTAGTAAAAAATAATTCTTATTTATTTTCTAATTCATCTGATTTATTAACAAGAAATAGACAAATATACATTTATTGCAATAACTTGTCTGTATTCATCCTAAACAGTGATACTGCATTAAAGTGTAGTATGTATGGCACAAAAAATATATAAATTTGCCTTTTTTAACAAAACAGTTACTTATTATCCTATGTATCTTATTATTATCAGTAACTAATTTTCTAAGTTTAGAAAATAAGTTTAGATTTTTCTTACTTTATAGGATTATTGACTGATATTTTATGTACATACTAAGGATGTAAATAGTCATTTGTAGTAGTATATACAGGGTGTCCCAGAATCCGGCGTCCAACTGGATTCCCACGATGCCCCAAGTTCTAACAGTACTCAGAAAAATATTTTAAAAAATCCACCCCATGTACTTACAGAATTATACTGATTTCAAAAAAAAAGGGGAAATGAGCACCCTGTGACATACTTTTGAATGCTGTGACTGCTAATGCTGATAATTTCGATATTTCTTGGAGGTTTTGTAATCTAGGGTATTGCTGTGTCTAAATAGAATGTAAAAATAAAGTACTTATTGTACCATTTTAAAATAAAATATTATTTTAACTAAAGGTGATATGGAAAACTATTGAATTTCGCAACTTTGACCGACTGTAGTGTAAAAAAAATGTACCAAAATAGTATGGCAAGTGACGTCAAATTTTGACGCGTTTATTCCTCTTTTTAAAAAGGTATAATACTTACACATTAATTTGAAAAAAAAAATTTTGATAATATTTTTACTCAACAACCCAATTTTTACGAAGTGCCGACCTACTAACGGTAACTGTCGGACCCTTTCTTATCTTAGAAATTGTTATGTTACTATTACTACTATTATTTACTTCGGTTCCAAGAGTGAGCAAGAAGGAAATACACACAGGTAGATGGGTTCCCAGTAGAATAAAAGCAAAGAATGTTAGTTTAAAGATATTTTATTACAATATATGTTCAAAATGTTGACCACCCGCGGCAATACAAGCTCTCACTCTCCTTAAAAAGGACCTCTTTATGTTTCGCGAGTAACTTTTTTGACGTATCACCTGCACTGCTTGTGTTATCTTCTCACGAAGGTCAGCGATGTCATTAATGGGCTTCGCATAAACGAGCTCCTTCATAGTTCCCCAGAAAAAAAGATCCAGCGGATTTAAGTCAGGTGAGCGGGCTGGCCACGGGATTGTTCCTGATCGCCCAATCCACCTGTTCGGGTATTGCTCGTCCGAAAACTCTCTAACGGATACGCGAAAATGTGCTGGACAGCCGTCGTGTTGGAACCACATATCTGGTGGGGTCTCTTCTAGTAAGTTTGGCAAATCATTTTGAAGAAAATTTAAATATGATTCGCCAGTCAAATTCTCGGGCATCTCAAATGGACCAATAATATTCCCACAGAGAATACCGGTCCACATGTTCACTTTGAACCGGTACTGGGATCTATCTTCTCGCATCAAGTGCGGATTTTCCACATGCCACTCGTGCAAGTTGTGTAGGTTCATGTAGCCATCCTTCTTAAATGTTGATTCATCTGACCACAAAATTTTGTCGATAAAGTTTTCGTCTTCTCGATGTTTTTGCAGGACTGTTTCACAAAACGCGACTCGGCTCGGATAACCTTTTTCTCCCTCACTCTTACCTGAATAATGGGGTACCATAAAGAAGAACCAGCAAATCGCAAAGATAGTTTCTGTCTTGCTCCCTCCTGTTGTAATAACGAATCACTATGGTGAGATGCATGCACATACCGTCCCTTACGGTCTAACCTGTTTTTTGAGAGGCCTGTTGTTATTTTTATGAGCATACAATAGTAATTCTTTAGAGGTTAGATTCAATTCGTCGTAAATTTTTCTTTCTAAGAATTCTGTAAGACATCGTAAAAATTGGGTTGTTGAGTAAAAATATTATCAAAAATTTTTTTTTCAAATTAATGTGTAAGTATTATACCTTTTTAAAAAGAGGAATAAACGCGTCAAAATTTGACGTCACTTGCCATACTATTTTGGTACATTTTTTTTACACTACAGTCGGTCAAAGTTGCGAAATTCAATAGTTTTCCATATCACCTTTAGTTAAAATAATATTTTATTTTAAAATGGTACAATAAGTACTTTATTTTTACATTCTATTTAGACACAGCAATACCCTAGATTACAAAACCTCCAAGAAATATCGAAATTATCAGCATTAGCAGTCACAGCATTCAAAAGTATGTCACAGGGTGCTCATTTCCCCTTTTTTTTTGAAATCAGTATAATTCTGTAAGTACATGGGGTGGATTTTTTAAAATATTTTTCTGAGTACTGTTAGAACTTGGGGCATCGTGGGAATCCAGTTGGACGCCGGGTTCTTGGACACCCTGTATAATACTTAGAATATAGAAGATTGTATAGTAATATGATTTGATAGATGTTCAGGTAATTTGCACACTGCACATTTGTGATGATAATCAAGATGTGACAAAACTTGTACTTAAATATCTTGTATGTAACATTTTTTTTATGTAAATGGACAAATTTTAACTTCAAGATTGGTAATTAGTTAAATAAAACACTTTTGAATCAACATGGTTATTTTTATTACAACACACACAGCATTTAACATATAAATAAATAAAGTTGAATCCCTGTAAAGGGTCTCCCATATGGATTTTTCTAAGAATCCAACATCACACTTTTATGTAAAATTGGAAATATATTATTTTTCCAAAAAGAAACTACATTGTCCAATAACTCGGTAACATAATCATGATCGTAATCAATGTTTATTATAGAGACTTCATTATTTTTTTCAAAATCACTGCTTGCTACACAAAAATAACATTTATTTCTATTGGCACAATACATTTGTATCTGGACTTGTGCATAATATCGAGCTGTAATTACACCATCCTTATCAATATAGTTTAAATGGGTTTTTTCTGTTGACGGGTATTTTATTTCAAATGTGGTCTTATCATTAATACCGTCTGGGGAGCCAGCAATCATTGGAAATTGCTCTGAAATGTATAGACCACATATGTCGATTTTAATTCCTATAATCTTTTCAACTGTTTTTCTAACTTTATCTTCCAGTTTTTCCCCCTCAATATGGCTGAAGTTTCAGGAATTCTTGCACCCAGTATTATGGCTATCAAAGTCCCATCCACAGTTTTACATCGACTAACTTCATAGCATTTTGATGCTGTGATCCTGCCATATCTTAGTTCGTGCCACATGCTACTTTTATCTTGGCCTCGTGTTTGTTTTTCCATGGCTGAGATATTGTTTTTATTGAAAAATATTGATATATTTTTCAGGAAATCGTCACAGTTTTCATGCCCATTATTCATCATAAGGTGGTGAAGGGATAAAATTGCATCGTGATTAAAGTCCTGCTCATGTCTCAAGAACTGGCATGTTTTAATTTTTCTTTTTTTACAAACTTGCACAAATTCCTTTAACACACTATTATCCGGGATGATGTTCCTCACTTTTCTCTTGGAAATTTCACTTGCTGTGAGTACTTTTATAGAAGATCCTACTTTAGCAAGATTTGATTTACGCCAGTAACATTCCACTGAAGTACATGATGGATCTTCAGTTCGACGATGTAACCACATCAAAAATGCGACACCGTGCTTGCAGCCACCTTCGGATGCGGGGCAGTCATGGCACTGAACACTGGTTACACTCTCTTCTGCTTCGTTAACAACAACACTCACTGCATATGGTTTAGAGCGCACTTTGTGTTCAGGGCATATAGTGCACTTGACAATGCAAGTATTTTGATCCCTCTTGAGTTGCACGTAGCCAACGGCGTCATCTCCGTAAGATTCTCTACCAGATCTGAAAGGAAATTTTAGGTTATAATACCTATGATCGCAAAATAAAGCATAATCGTAAAGTTTTGTTGTTATTAAAGGAAAGTTTGTAGTAGGTATATTAATACTTACATAGATGTTTTGACATTTCTTAAATCCGCAGAACAGAAGTCGGGATTGCAAGCGAAGAATTTCGCCACCATCAATGTATTTATTCGTGGAAGATTAGTACTTTCTGCTTTTACAAAGCCGTCTTCCATGGTCAATATATATAGTATAGGTGCAGAATATCAAGAAACGTGATAGTAATAACTGAGAAACTTCGTTAATCTAATAAATTACACAGTAGACATGTACAACAAAAACCGAGGTTGTTTATTTACAAGTCCAGTGACGTCACAGCGAATGCAAACATGGCGTACAGCGTTTTTGACATTCGAAGCACAGATAAAAAAACTTGTATTTTCAAATTGAAATATTTAATTTATTTTGCAGTTTTATGAATAGAAATTAATATTTTTCGTTTGTTTTTTCATAAATGAACTATAAAAACATAAATTTAGATTTTATTTTTCATAGTGCGTAATACCCTATTTGCCCGTTACATTTTTAGCAATTGCTTGTGCCTTTGTTTTTTCGAATGTACCTCTTCTTTGGCTATTTCAGAATCGAAGCAGACGTTTTGAATGAGTTTCTTTAGATCACCTGAAAAATAATAGTGTCTAAATTACAAATAATTTGTTGTGAATAAATTAAAACAAAACATATTCATTAAATAATGAATTTGTAGGCCAAGCCGCAGTTATGCATGCTTACCAGCAATGTTGAAAGGTAGATTATTTTTTGCCAAAAACAAGCCATTCTTATTTCACCAAATTTAATTTTATCTTCAAATGATTTTTTTGATGTTTGACCAAACTGGGTGATTGATGGTTGACTTGCTATACCTGAAAACATGTAGATAACTTTTTAATAGACTGGTGTTTTGAAAGGAAATAGCATATAAACAAGATTTAAAATATATACATGCACAATCAAAGGCAATCAATGATAAATTAAATGATTGAAAGTAATTTTATTTTTAAAATCTTAATTACTTATTCAATAATAATTAAACTAAACTGAGCATAAAACTATGAAATAGAAAGTCACCTTTCACACATGCTCCATGCTTTAAACTGTTTGCATGCTTATTTAAAATAAATCTTCCACCCGCACACTTTAGATCAACCCTACATGATCTACAATAAAAATATCCTTCACCCTTAGTACTTTCTTAAAGCCAACCTGCAAATTCCTTATCCTTCTCCCATAATTTAGAATATTTTTGGTCATAGTGCCTTTTTCTTTGCTTTCGTGGCGGAGTTCCTAACCTAGAACTCCGTGTCTCGCTTTCGCTGCTACTAGAAACCATTATCTATATATATAAAAGAAAGTCGTGTTAGATACACTATTTATAACGCCTCTATCGATTTAGATGAAAATTGGCAGGGAGAAGTAGTTTTTATAGAATACTTTTTTTACTTTTTACCGAAAATCACGAACGGGAACGGGGGGAAAATGGGATTGCGCGTACGAAGTCGCAGGCAGAAGCTAGTTAAAAATAAATACACACCACGCAACCGCTAGTCCGCTAGTTAATGCAAGCACCGTTTAAACGTAACGGAGCAAAGAAAATATACATTAAAATCACTGTATTTCGTAACATAGGATAGAAAGCTTTCCAAATCCAAGCCGCACACAGATGATAGAGAAATAAATAATTACCACAGACTTTTTTCTATACTTGGCTTCACACGTTTGGCGTTTTGGTTGGGGCCACAGACTAAGTAGTAAAAAGAGATTACAGGGTGGCTACCGGCTAACTAATATGGACATCGGTATGGGCTTCATTTGACGTTTGGGTCATACATTTTATGTCAAATGAAGCCCATCCCGATGTTCATATTAGTTAGCCGGTAGCCCCTCAAATCTATTTACCACAACCAAGACAAAACAAATATTAATGAATGTCGGTTTATAGACGCGACATTGTGGTGATATGTGAAAATTAAAAAAATAGGTAGATTTTAGGTCTATGGTGGTAGATAGGTAGACTGAAGCGAAAAGTGGTAGATCTACCAAAAAGTTGGTAGATATGGCATCAGTGGTTGAACCCTCTAGCACGTGCTATTGAAGTTGGTTCTGGACAGCGTAGACTTAAGTCAGGGTGTCGACTCTTAAACCCCATATACCAAGCTTCACCGGCAGTTTCGTTTTTGAATTTGTGTGGGATGTTATTAATTACAGCATACTAGAACACAAGCTTTAAAAATTCTGCCCTAGTAAGGCCAAAATACAAACTGTCCATATGGAATATATATTCAAGCAGTTCATCTTCTTAACTTTTTGTAAATACATTAGATATCTCCCAAGTTTCTTTTCCGCGGTACCTTTACCGCTTTCTTTACCGCCAAATAACTTCCTGACAAATGGAATGTGGAAATGTCGTTTTCAATCAACGATTCTGATGCTTCGATAGATGGATCCTTATCTGAGTGAGTTACTAGAACTTCATGAGTTATTGGCACATTTTTATCTTGGCTCATGTTGCACAGAATTTCTGGAGTTTTTACAGGACTAAGTGGTCTTATATTGCTCAATTGGAGAAGCAAGTCTTCGTCTGCGTGGCTTTGTGGAATGGTTTCAAAGGACACCATTTGAGTCAAGCTGATATCTTCTAATTGGCTGGTAATATTATTTTTATTATCTTCTGTGACTATTTGAGATGTTGTATTATTGACTGTTGAGTTCATCAGGTCTTCAGAGCATGTTTCGTACAAAACGTCAGAAAATTGTATCTGAGAAGACTTTCTTTTCAGTTTCTTCATCTCCTTCAATATAACAGCCACGTTTATATTTCTTTCGGCCAGAGTGGATTTTAGATGTTTCAAAACCTTTCTTGTGGAAATTAGGTCTGCGTTAGTTATTTCTTTAGAATTTATTTCGGGTGTCTTTGATTTATTTAATATTTCCAGGGTATTCTGAACACATTTCGTGTAATCCACTGCATCAGGATCAAATGGATAAAGCCCGCATTTTCTGAAGCCATTAATTATATTTCGCTGCATATTTGCATTATCCATGCAGTATTTGAAAAGAGCGCAAAAATTTGTCTTGGTGACAGAAGAGTTTATGTTTTCTGGCTTCGTCAAAATCTTCCTCACTACTTTTTTCCACTCTGATTTCAAAGGCCCAAAAACACTGACATCTGCTGGTTGAAGTATGTGCGTGGTATTAGGTGGCAGAGCGTAAAGAATTATTTCCAATCGCTCGCACATCGCACTCAACTCAATTGACATATGGGATCTGTGTCCATCAACCAGTAAGAGAATGGGTTTCTTAATTTCGTTACTCACCAACCAATTATTAAAATCATTCGTAATGTATTCAAAAAATACGTCACTTCGCATCCAACCACTCTCAGACCTTCCGAGGACCCAATGTGGTGGCATGATATCTGCTATTTGTTTTGGCGGGCGAATATATGGAAAAACTATTAGTGGAGGACAAACTTGCCCGTTAGCATTAAATGTCACCAAAACGGTTAAATTATCTTTTTCACTGCCATTTTTAATTTGGTAAAGATTCCGGTACCCTCGAGGACCAAGGACCTTTCCTGTTTTAAGGCAAAGGGCGAATCCACTCTCGTCTCCATTGAAAATACGTTCCGGAGATTCCAATAGATCACGATGATTTGATTTTACCAGAAACGCTTAAAGTTCTCGAAACCAGAGCTTGATTGACTCCTTCGTTACCCTAGCTCTCGCCTTGTTTATTCCTTCAGCGGATCTTTGTGAAATTTCCGGATGCCTTTTCAAGAAATTCAAAAACCAGGTTTGTCCAGGACGGTCGTCTTTGAAAGGAGTCTGCATGCCGTAAGTCTTTTATGATTTTCTGAACAGTGTCTAGCAGTTCTGATTTTTTAATAGGAAAACCACACTTAGCTATGTCAATAAGCCATTCCACTATTTTTATTTCGATTTCTTGGGTAAGTATAGGATCAGGACCTCGAGTTTTAATTGAATCACTACTTCTTCCAGATATTCGATCTTGTACAGTTGCCCTAGGAACTCCATAATTTCGGCAAACTTCTCTAATAGAAAGCTTTTTTTCACGAATATCTCTAAGTGCTTGGTTAATGGTATCTTGAGTATACGACGCATTTTTTTTTCGTTTTTTAATAATGTCCTTTGTCTTTGGAGGAGCCATATGAAGCAAAAAAAATATGTTTCATCAAATGGCTGAAAATCAGACCGCCGCGCCGTTCGGTTTTCGGCCGCTCTATTTTTCATACAACATTAAGTTGGCCGAAAACCGAATAATAATTATAGACTCACTCTAGTTTTCGGCCACTACCGAAATGTGTATTTTAGTTTCATCAATAACCGTTAAAATTGTAGTATTTTGATGGCCGAAAACTGAAAATAAGAGTATTCACAAGAATACAGTTCAATATAAACGAAGAGAAATCTACTTTCGTCTATCCAATTAAATAAAAGAGACAAAAATATTTAGACTGAACGTGAGCTACTTTTCGGCCACATGGCCAACAACCAAAAAGTCGGAGAATTTATTAAGTCACTTTCCGGCCACTTAATTTAACAACTATTTCAATAAAATATTGCACTAATTAATGTGAAAATACAGTACTAAGTGTTTATTACAGTGGAATATATGCACATTATTATATAATCATACTAAAAACAGCACAAAACTTACTTTTGAGTAGAAGCGCGCGTTTCCCACACGTCTTGACAGCTCCTGTGCGGGCGTTGTACTAAACAATTTATTAAAAGTCGCGTGTTGTGTTTACCCGACCAAGTAATGTTGCCAGATATAATGCAACCATCTGTAAGTGTATTTAACTTCGTTTCGTGCTATAATATTTACTATAATCTTTATTAAATCAAATTTACTGTAAACACCTAGTTCCAAAAGCCGAAAACTAGACCCGGGCCGGCAAACCGGCGTAATGACCAACATTTATACTGTGGCCATGGTGTCCCGGTGAAATAATAGGTAGCCCTTTAAAAAAGTTGTCCCGCGCCTAAGTACCTACTACCTACCTGCAACCCGGTCACATTATCTTGAGACCTGGCGGCGATGACGTCATGTCGCGTCGGCGCTCTGATTGGTGCACAAAACAAGCATATTTTAGTAGTGTATTATTATAAATGATTAAAAAGAAAAGAAATTCCAATAAACGAAATATTGTGTTAATTAATTTAATGTAGGATATGTGTCGCCACAACATATCAAATGACAGTTCAAACAAATCAACATATGACGTCACAAAAATCTAACATCGCACATGCAAAGTTTACATGCAAATTAACACAGATAGAAAATCTCAACGAACAACTGTTGGACAGAAAGCCCGCCAGGCACGATCACCTCGCCTGGTCGGAGGATCCTCCTTTTCCGATCTTAGGGAACTTTACTCACTGTTCCCTAAAAAATATTATTATTAAAATGATAATATTATCAGCGAGGTGTCTAGGTAATGTGACCAGGGTGTAGGTACTTACCTACGTTGAGTCGCGATAAGCGCACGCGCGTCTACGACTTTGGTGATTGGTCTAAGCGACAAGCGACGCGATATGCCGAGCGACAACGACAATTTGGTTTCCTTCAACGTGATTGACGCGCCAAAAATATTGTTGTTGTGTAAGTACCTAATGATACACAAAATGTGGTACCGACTTCTTACCTATCAGTGGGTGGGTAGCTAGTTTTTACCTTTTTCTTGTTTATTTCATCAGTTGTCGCAGCGCCTGTCGCTGTCGCTCACAGGGATAAAGTCGTGAACGGGCCGTTAGTATTAGTTTGTTTTATGGTTAACGAGATCAAAACGAAATCGCGTTTGGCGAATGGCGATCTGATTGGTTGGTTTATTCGAGCGGGCCAAAGTCTGAAATCGCGAAAAGAAATAAAATCAACTTTGGTCATACATTATTCATACATTTTTGGTCACATTATATGTGACCAAAAATGTATGAATAATAATGTATGGATATAGACGATAGAAATAAAGTTCTTGTCTTTGATCTACAAGCTGTTCTGCAATCTCCTAGAGAAGATACCTCAGGATTTTATTACAAATCAAAGTTAAATAGTTACAATTTCACTACTGCGATTTTAAACAAAAAAGTTCACGGCCAAATTAAAGATTCGTATGATGATGTACACTGCTTCTTCTGGAACGAAACCGATGCTAAGCGTGGGGTTAACGAAATTGGATCTTGTTTACTAAAAGTTTTTGAGAAGCTCTCAGCAGAATCATCAAATGACAAAGGGTGTAATTTAATTCTCTATTCCGACCATTGCGCCGGACAGAATAAAAATAAGTTTATAGTATCACTTTACCTGTATGCAGTCACTCATCTAAATATTGAATCTATAACTAATAAATTTTTAATAAAAGGTCATACCCAAAACGAGGGACATAATATTCATAGCCTCATAGAAAAGGACATTACAAAAAATTTAAAATATGGTCTAATTTATTCTCCTCATCAATACATATCCATTATTACAAATGCAAAAAAACTGGCAAGAAGTTTTCAGTTCATGAATTAACATTTGAGTCATTTTTAGACTTAAAAAACTTCAAGAAGATTGGGGTGTTAATTTCAATCAAATGAAAGTTACAAATATGTGTTTACGGGAAAACCGCTAAGAGCGCAGTGAATGGGCCGGTAAATCGTATTAATCACTTTAGTTAACTTGAGCCTGCTATTATTCATAATATCGGGATAAAGTGATTAATTTGTGCTAAGCAATTTGGTTATTATGTATAATGACCAGTCATTATAAATAATATCAAATTTACCACTTTGGCTGTAACATATCCACAACACACGTAGAGATGATCTAAAGACCATTTTTCATTTTGAAGGTTTCAACAAGTATTGTTGCGTAAACACATATGTACATGTCACTACCGCCATATCCAAGTATATATTAACACCATACGTGAAAGTTTTAAATTTAAACGAAAATTTAAGTTTCGTGGCCCACCTAGAAACTGGAACATTTACCTTAAGAAGTCAATGTTGTACCGAGACATAACATCCTGTTATTATTATTTAAACAATTTAGAGAATGTTCTGGTATTACGACATAAATAGGTAAGTAAAGTGTCGATCTAGTAGGTACTGACCTAGTGACGAGAGGATACCTATGTATTTGTGACGAACGATCTCCGAGCTTGCGCTTGCGCTGCTTTATATATCACTCGGTGGTGGGGTTGAAGTGACGTCGGCCAGTTGTTTGTTCACTGCTTGCCCATTACATTCGCAGTTTACAAAATAATGACGGCGGCGCCGTCACATATACAGGGTGTCCAAGAACCCGGCGTCCAACTGGATTCCCACGATGCCCCAAGTTCTAACAGTACTCAGAAAAATATTTTAAAAAAACCACCCCATGTACTTACAGAATTATACTGATTTCAAAAAAAAGGGGAAATGAGCACCCTGTGACATACTTTTGAATGCTGTGACTGCTAAGATAATTTCGATATTTCTTGGAGGTTTTGTAATCTAGGGTATTGCTGTGTCTAAATAGAATGTAAAAATAAAGTACTTATTGTACCATTTTAAAATAAAATATTATTTTAACTAAAGGTGATATGGAAAACTATTGAATTTCGCAACTTTGACCGACTGTAGTGTAAAAAAAATGTACCAAAATAGTATGGCAAGTGACGTCAAATTTTGACGCGTTTATTCCTCTTTTTAAAAAGGTATAATACTTACACATTAATTTGAAAAAAAAAATTTTGTTAATATTTTTACTCAACAACCCAATTTTTACGAAGTGCCTACCTACTAACGGTAACTGTCGGACCCTTTCTTATCTTAGAAACTGTTATGTTACTACTATTATTTACTTCGGTTCCAAGAGTGAGCAAGAAGGAAATACACACAGGTAGATGGGTTCCCAGTAGAATAAAAGCAAAGAATGTTAGTTTAAAGATATTTTATTACAATATATGTTCAAAATGTTGACCACCCGCGGCAATACAAGCTCTCACTCTCCTTAAAAAGGACCGCTTTATGTTTCGCGAGTAACTTTTTTGACGTATCACCTGCACTGTTTGTGTTATCTTCTCACGAAGGTCAGCGATGTCATTAATGGGCTTCGCATAAACGAGCTCCTTCATAGTTCCCCAGAAAAAAAAATCCAGCGGATTTAAGTCAGGTGAGCGGGCTGGCCACGGGATTGTTCCTGATCGCCCAATCCACCTGTTCGGGTATTGCTCGTCCAAAAACTCTCTAACGGATACGCGAAAATGTGCTGGACAGCCGTCGTGTTGGAACCACATATCTGGTGGGGTCTCTTCTAGTAAGTTTGGCAAATCATTTTGAAGAAAATTTAAATATGTCGCCAGTCAAATTCTCGGGCATCTCAAATGGACCAATTATATTCACACAGAGAATACCGGTCCACATGTTCACTTTGAACCGGTACTGGGATCTATCTTCTTGCATCAAGTGCGGATTTTCCACATGCCACTCGTGCAAGTTGTGTAGGTTCATGTAGCCATCCTTCTTAAATGTTGATTCATCTGACCACAAAATTTTGTCGATAAAGTTTTCGTCTTCTCGATGTTTTTGCAGGATTGTTTCACAAAACGCGACTCGGCTCGGATAACCTTTTTCTCCCTCACTCTTACCTGAATAATGGGGTACCATAAAGAAGAACCAGCAAATCGCAAAGATAGTTTCTGTCTTGCTCCCTCCTGTTGTAATAACGAATCACTATGGACAATCACTATGTGCATGCATCTCATGCATGCACATACCGTCCCTTACGGTCTAACCTGTTTTTTGAGAGGCCTGTTGTTATTTTTATGAGCATACAATAGTAATTCTTTAGAGGTTAGATTCAATTCGTCGTAAATTTTTCTTTCTAAGAATTCTGTAAGACATCGTAAAAATTGGGTTGTTGAGTAAAAATATTATCAAAAATTTTTTTTTTCAAATTAATGTGTAAGTATTATACCTTTTTAAAAAGAGGAATAAACGCGTCAAAATTTGACGTCACTTGCCATACTATTTTGGTACATTTTTTTACACTACAGTCGGTCAAAGTTGCGAAATTCAATAGTTTTCCATATCACCTTTAGTTAAAATAATATTTTATTTTAAAATGGTACAATAAGTACTTTATTTTTAAATTCTATTTCGACACAGCAATACCCTAGATTACAAAACCTCCAAGAAATATCGAAATTATCAGCATTAGCAGTCACAGCATTCAAAAGTATGTCACAGGGTGCTCATTTCCCCTTTTTTTTTGAAATCAGTATAATTCTGTAAGTACATGGGGTGGATTTTTTAAAATATTTTTCTGAGTACTGTTAGAACTTGGGGCATCGTGGGAATCCAGTTGGACGCCGGGTTCTTGGACACCCTGTATATAATCAAATATTTCAAAATATATAAATCTAGTATAAAAATAAATAAAGGGAATTATAATAATCATCTATGAAACGGGAATCCCCAAATCTATGCGTCCTATGTCTCACTCAGACTAAGAAGGTAAAATATTTTTTACTTAATACTGTATAATTACTCGCTTGGTGTACAATAAAGCATATTATTATTATTATTTTCATATATTTATTTAAAATTCTCTATAAATTACATTTCTAAATACTACTTATAAAATAAAAAATAATATTTAAAAATATAAAAAATAGGAGCCGACCAGTAGCGAGAGCATGGTCCAAGCTACCGGTGGTTAGGGTTCAAGAGACAGAAACCTCCTCACGATAATTGCCGTTTCTAGGAGAACTGCCTTCTGTATCAGGCCCTTGATCCATCCACCTAACGCCATCCACCTAACGCCAGCCTCCTAAGATGGATGTCATTATTATTATTAACACGTTCAGACCGGCGGCGGCGTGTACCACCGGTGGCCACGTCACCCTTTACTTTCAATGTACTAAGAAATTCGCGCCGCTTTGAGAGAAAGTGTTGTATTTACCGTTCCCGCCTAGTAATAATATAATCAAAATTGAAAATAATATAAAATAAAATGCCATTATGGATGGTATAGAATGAAAATTATATTGCATGAATAGCATTGAAACAATCCAAAGACATTGGTTTTTCACACGCAGAGCAAAATGTATTTACGCGTTTCGGATTTTATTCTACCCATACTTGCAGATTCGGTTGTTGTAAATTGGTCGTAACAAGGTCTGCATCTCTTTCGGGTATATCTGAGCTTTTGTGTTTTGGCTTTCTTTGTCCTACCCTCCTCTGCAGCGTCATCGAGTTGATTATTAATGCTGGGGTTGCTAATCATCTCTTTTATTAATTGGTCCCGAAATTCTAATATACCTACTTTTTTTCCTGCTGCAAATTTTTGAATGAATATTGTGCCACAGACAATCTCAATGATTAGCTTGCGGTACCATTTTAGGGTTTTTCTAAGCCTGGTATAGTACGACGCCATCTTATCAGAAATATTTACACCCTTTTTCGCATTATTATAATCCAAAACAGAGTTTGGTTTTGCTACGACAGTGTTTGGCCTCCAGTGATGCGGCATTGGTACTAGAGCTCTTGTATGATTATTGCAGGTCGAAAGCATATGAACTGTACGTTTGTTGGTCCATTTTATATATTTGACACCCGTTCTATTCTTAAGAGCCAACACTTGACCTTTTCTCTGCTTGGATTTGCTTTGGTAGATTCTTGTGGTTCTGTCGGACTGTGCCACACAAAAAAGTTTGCTTGTCCATTAGTGTTTCTGCTAGTGGCACGCTTGTGTAAAAATTATCGCTGTAGAGAGTGCGACCTTTTTCTGTTAGCCCGTCCATTAGTTTCGTAGTGATTTGTTGAGGGTGACCTAGATCCGGAACGCCATCAACTCGTTAAGTATATATGTACTTCCTGATAATATGTGTAACCATTGGGCAAACAGAGCTTATAATTCTTTATTCCGTATTCATGGGTTTGACGAAAAATAAGCCGGCCTCTCCAAGGTACCATCATATATATATGTTACCACGGATATCCACGTCTTCTACCTTTACGACCTTTTCAACGTGGAAACCTCTACCTTTTTTTTTCATTTGTCCAGCATTGGTAGATCATGGTTAGGGAGACGTTTCCGATTTACAGTACCTGACGGAACTATACCTTTTTTATGTAATTCAGCCATAAGCTGCTAACTTGTGTACCAATTGTCAAAGCATAATTTATAATTCATGTTATTAATTAATTTATGTTATTACATTCGTACACTAGTTTTACAATTTAATCTAATCCAAAAATTAATAATTCGTCTACATAAATTAATAAAAAAAATTATCTGTTCCATTATACTGTACGTACAAACATGAGTCAGACTTTGACCTAACAAAACCTTCTTTAGTCATTATTGAATTGAACTTTTCATTCCGACACTTAGGAGAACTCTTTAAGCATTATAATGATTTCTTTAATTTAACTATGTTCTTATTTCCTGATTAGCCCCCTCAGGTAATCTAGCATACACATCTTCTTTAATTTCTCCATATAAAAAGCTCCCGTTACATCTAATTGACAAATACCGGTATATATAATTTTGTTGCCACTGCTACAACTATCTAAATGTGGAAAACTTCACAACTGGAGCATAAATATCACACAAATCAAAGGACTCTTGCTGTTTAAAACCTCTAGCAACTAGCCTAGCTTTATAACTCAAGACATTATTTACATTTTGAATTTTAAAGACCCACTTGCTACGAACTACTTTTACATTTTCTAGTAAAATACAATATTCCCAGCTTTCAATGTCTTTAACCTCCTGGATGCCTGCGTCATACCTATATTACATAAAAAATTAAAAATTCGTTCGAAAGTCGTCTGTGAAATATTTGTCGAAATAATCGTTTTATGGTATTTCTACAACCTTGGTAAACTACCTCTACAAACACTGAACCAAATGTAATTTTGAGTTTGACAGAAACGTCAAATAACTCTTTCTTTGAGTCGCCGTGTGGAAGATGGCTCGTCGTTCAGAAGCACGTGGTAAGTTATCCGAAAATTACTATTGAATAATTTCATTTGTTACAATAACTGTGTTTGTTTTGTACTAATACGTAACTAATAAACAGATTATTTCTTCAAATGGTGATATTTTGTGAGCGTGGAGATCAAAAACTTTTTCATACTGGTATTACAATGGTTCTCAGTATGAAAATTGACTTATTCTTTATGTCATAAATATATTACATTGGTTCTAAAAGAGTATATTTTTTACAGCCTTACGCGATGACCAATTTTTACTCAGACTCGAAGAATCGGATATAGATCTCTCTGATGGTGATGAGAATGACGATACTGGTTTTACACCAAGACCAGAAGAGGAAGAATCCAGATCTTCTTCATCATCCAGCTCTTCAGATGAGGAAGAGATTGCGCAGTCAGATGTGTCTCTGCAATCATCTGTGGCAGAAATTAGGAGCCGAGGCCGAAATCTCACCCGCTCAACTGGTCGTAGAAGAAGAACCAGAGGTACCCGCAGGCATTCACGTCAATCAGTAGCAGGAACACCTATCTCCGACGCATGGAACGGTCAGTTTGAACTCTTAAAGCAACCATTTTACCAACCTGCTTATAAAAAAATCAAGACTGAGTCATGGACACCTGAAGATTATTTCTCCCAATACCTCAATGATGATATACTAGATAAAATGACATTGGCTACAAATAGAACCAATATACTAAAAAAAGGCTGTACCTTGGGCCTAACAGTCAAAAGAACTGAAAGTTTTTTTTTGGTATTCAGATGGTTATGAGTGCTATTAACTTGCCGAAAATAGCATTATTCTGGTCTAAAAAATACAGGATTGAGGTAATAAAAAAGGTTATGACATGAAATAGATATTTTAATATAAGAAATAGTCTAAAAGTAGTTTTTGATACTGATGTATCAGACGAAGAAAAACTAAGAAATAAAATATGGAAGGTAAATCCACTTTTTCAGTGTGTCTTGCAAGGGTGTCGCGCTCAAGAAAAAAATATTGAATTAAGCATCGATGAGATGATAGTACCTTTTAGCGGTCAGTGTGGCATAAGGCAATATTGCCCAGGAAAACCGAACCCTGATGGACTAAAAATCTTTGTATTGGCTACACTCCACAAGGCATTGTTTTAGACATGCTTCCATACCAAAAGAGGGAACCTAGTTACACACTAAAATTAACTACATCTATAATTATTACCAAAAGTATAGATTACATAATAATTAGGCACTATTTATTTGTTTTTATTTCGAAGGCTTTATGAAACCAGCCCACCAACAAGATGGGAGAGCCGACCTGACCCAGCAGAAGGCACCCGTTCACGAGTATGACGTGTGTGTCAGCAATTGGTCCGGTCAACCTTTTTATTGGGAACGGAACAACCCGACACACAGCGCCACCGACTGTAGGACATTTATGTGTGCATGACGCCTCAACCCTTGCCACGTGGGCCGATTCCAGTAAAGCATACAATAGTCCAAAGTCAATTGGTTATATTCTATTTCTACATGTTTCTGCATACACATTTCCTCATGTTGCAATACATGGCGCTAGGGGCACATTTTTTTTGCAGGATTGTCTGGCGGTTAAAAGGTTAAACTTAGAGCCGACTTCACTGACTTAATAAGTTAGAAGTGTAATAGGAAACTCTATGCTATTTCCTATTAAATGTGGATGAAAAACATTTTCAAAGTAAGACTTGAAGATTTCACTCTTCATTTACCCATTATCCGAAAGCCAAAGAAAAATAACAAATGATTGTCACGTATATATTGCTCTATGTCCTGAAACCAATTTCTAATATCAGCTTCGACCTTTGCTGCGCTAGAGGAAGTTATTGCCTCTGGAGTTCTTATTGAGATTTCTGGATGACGTGCTAAAAAATTATACCATTTCTTGCCCGGTATCCCATTTTTTAATGGATTTTCCGTTTTTTGATCAACAACACTGGGATTATGATCATATTTCCTCTTTGGGAAGTCTTTTTTACTACAGCCAATCAACCAGTTTTTCAGATTTAGCTCTTCAGACTTACCAGGGAAATTTGTTCTAAACTGCAACGTTGATCTTAGCACCATGAATGTTTTCGAAGCAAGTTTTTTGCTCCTACCACTTCGTATTGCCTGTAAAGCATTTTGCAAATACTCTTCTGAATACGTTTTTCGTCATTGCACTCTTCCTTCATCATGTTTTTAGCTGATTTCTAAGTGGTTTTTTGGGTTCATCTTCAATACCTAAAACCAATTATTAGCATATTTTTACCAATTACAATAATTATATTTCTCACTATTGGCATGGGGCTAACATTTGGAAATCATCTAAAATACAAAGATTTTTACTAATAAATGAGGAAAAGGAGGCTCGATACTAGGTACATTCTTATTTTTAGCGTACATAAATGACTTGCCCCATTTATTTAAAAATGAATCTTCAGCGGGATGATTGAGCTCTGCAGCTTAAGCTGTCCGGAAGATCCGACAGTTAACCGACATATACACGACAAGACTAGTGTATTTCAGTTACTTTCAAAGCATTATGCCGTATGGCATTTTGCTGTGGAGGGATACGCTACTGACATTGATTTTCTTTATCTTACAAAAACGCGCAGTCAGAGCTATCTACAATCTTGGTCGTCGCGAATCTCTCAGAGAAAAGTTTAAGGAGATCAACATTATGACCGTTTCATGTCAATTTATTTATGAAAACATCTTGTATGGTAGGAAAACCTACAGGTATTTGGTAAAATGTTGGACAAACATCACTTTCAAACTAGACAAGAATAGATTAAGTCAGCCAATTTTGAGATTGGCGAAATGTTATAATAAGATACCAGGCGATGTAGAACACCTAAATTATCAAAATTTAAATTATGTATAAAGAAAATTTTATATAGACAAGCATATAACAAACTTAATGATTATATTAAGATATTATTTATTATATTGTCCTTGGATATGATGATGAACAGTAAAATTATAACCAAAGTTTAGTTTCTCTGAAAAGAGATAATTTTATTTTATAACCTATTTACAAAATCTACTTTCAAAACTGTTACAAAACATTCTTTAACAATAACTATGCACTAATTTTACCTGAAAAGAGAAACACATTTAAGGCTATTGTTTCACCAGATCTTATTAATTATTCTAATTAAATTAAAATTCTTACTTGTACATACATAACCATATACTTTATATGTTTTTCACAGTCATTCAATATGACAACTCACTCCACAGATTAGCTAATTCATAGATAAAAAAATACTTCAAAGTTATTACGTGGCAAATCCAAACTATACAAACTAAATGAAGTGTCACGCACTTTGTTTACATAGAGGATAAACATTCTTGGACGCAGGCTAGTCCGGCTCCACAGGATAACGAAAAACATTGATGTTTTAATGAAATTCAAACGCGTAAATAATACAGCCATATTGCTAAATTGCTAAATTATATATTGTTTAACCTAAATGAGCATTGTAAATAGGCTTGAGTAACTCCGGAGCGATTCGTTCCGATGAACTGCTCAAACACAGTGAACGAACTGAACTATTTCAATACTGTGCGGAATTATCGTTCCACAGTTCACCGCTCCAGCTCCTGTATAAGTACATTATTTTACTCTGTCGTTCACCGGCTCATTATAATCCCGATTCCCGCGTCTGTGTGTGTAGGTAGGAACGAACGAGAGCAGCATTGCCACAAGGTTACTTTTGTAACCTGTTAGGTGATTTTTGAACTGCTTTGGTTACTTTTAGGTTACACGAATGAAAAGGTTACTTTTAATCTTTTATGTTTTTTTCAGAATTTTTAGAATTAAAATTTAAAAATAACGAAATTGTAAATAGGGTCGATTTTTAAATACTTACGCCTTTTAACATTAAAAATGGGTTTAATAATTCATACATGTGATTAGAGAAAACAAAAAAAACAAAAATAACAGATTTTTAAAGTGAAAAGTAGGTTTATTAATTCATATGAGTCACTTTAATTGTCAGTCCTAAGCCTGAAAAAAGTATGAAGGGAAATCGAATCTATTTTATAACTGAATTTCATACGTGACGTATCTTATTGTTATAGTTCACAGTTTATGAACGAATAGCTAAACAAGTTCCAAATCCGGACTCGGTCGAAAACATGTCTATTCTACAGTTCATTTCGCTCCAGTAGTACTGACTGACCAGCCTACCAAATCAACTCCGAAGCGAAATGAACTGTGGAACGAGTTAGCGGAACGAGTTCACTTCACGGAACGAGATTTGATGAACTAGATCCATTAAGTGAACGACAATGCCCAAGTCTAATTGTAAATGTGAGAGCCCTGTAATTAACTTAATATTAAATTAGACTAGTAAAATGCATTTGTGTCAGCTTGGAGTTGTCATGCTCACTCTAAAGTCTCATTGGCGGTGGTATGTGCAGTGGATCGCTCGATTCCCTAAAATGTGGTTGAGTTGGGCGGTGCTGGTGTACGTATTGAGTTCGTGAATGGGCGCCGTCAACTGGGATTGGTCAGCTCCAGACTATATTTTTTATTGTCCTTATCTCTTTGACTGGATTTTAGTGTTACATTGTTCTCGCAAAATCCAAACAACAAAACTATGTAACTAGAGAATTGTATTGTGAACTTGATTGAAAAAGAGTAACCTATGGAGTTTCTTGCACGTTCTTCTCCAATCCACACCTTGAGATTAGCTTCACTTTTAATTTATTTTTTTGTCGACGTTCAAAAGTGCCTTTCTGGTCTAATTGAAATAAATTATTTTGACCTTGACTTTGAAAATAGGTCATATATTTATGAAAATAAGATTAAAATACAAAAAATATGTAATAGCAAAATCCAAATTATTGGCATAGTGCCAGTAAATTGGAATCAGGTTTGATTGACTCAGCTTAATTATTGACATGGCAATAAATAAAGACGAACAGACCGAACGGCAAAATGCCCGCAAAAATAAGTAGATTTGTTCATAGAGATACAGAAACAAATTGAAAATCATATAAAATCTTCATAATTACCACATAAACAAAGAAAACAGAGCCATTTACCTTAACAAAATCTTAAGTAACAACCCACTTATCCGAAAATTTATTGCGAATCGAATGAAATTTTAAAATTTGATAGCTGTTTGAATTAACTGACGTTGAGTGTTGGCAATTTAGAAAGACCATAGATCAAAGTTTATATTTCGACAGAACAATGATTATGGAATAGTAATTAGTTGCCTTAGTTTTTAGGGAATAATTTAGAGTGCCAATGAATTAGTGGGGTGTCAGCATTAGGGCATGTTACCCAACATATTATATTTTGCTATTTCTAACAATAATGACTTATTATTGATAATAAAATTGTATTACTTTAGAAGTTGTGTACTTGTCCTATAAATAAAATAGGTACCTAGTTTAGTCTAGCAAAATTGCATCGAATTCGCAGTATGCCCGCGCGAGCGTGTCCTTGAGCAGCAGTTTGCAAGCGAGAAAGAGAGTAGGCGTTACGAGCGAGATAGAGTAACGCGGCGCGGTGAAGTGGGGCGAAATTAGAAATTGAACTGAGTTCTATGGGCTCTTAAACCAAATTGTTTCGCTTAAATTGGTTCACTTATGAGAGGTCAAGGTTAGGGGCAGTTTTGCAAAAAAATTATGCCACCAATTTTTGTTAGCCACAAATAGTCATCATACCAATTGTTATCTTACTTCTTTGGAAATTGTAAATTGCATGGAGCATGAATTCACCATTTTACAGAAGTAGAGGGTTAGGGTTTTTCCGGTCCGATTATATGGCGTAGGTATCATACCTACGCCATATAATGAATATTCGTACTAATTTGTGTACTATACGTAATTTAACTGTCCAACATTATACTTTTCCCCATTCAAGAACTGTTTTTTCGAGCTAAAATATCAACAATGAAAAACGTGTTTATGGAATAGTGTTTCTGTTAAAGTAAATAATTATTATAATTTAATAAAGAGGAATCTACACGTTTATAAATAAACTTTAAATGTCATTTCTTTAATATTTCCGGTAGGATTGTGTATTTGTATTCTGTTGTATTTGTCGTTAAAAGTATTAAATTATGAAAAATAAAATTTTTGATATTTCCGAGCAACACAACCCGTTCATTAATTCAAGATCGGAGAGTTATTAACGGATTAAACTGTTAAACACTAAGCGGTCACCGGTGACCGCAACCTATTGTTCTATAATTGTGTCTACAAAACCGGTACTCGACGAGTTAAATGAGGTTAAAAGTTGACTTCGTTTAAGAAGGTGTATAAAAATTTATAATCCATCTATGAATCCAATGGCGAAACTTGAAGAACAGGAGTTCAAATCAATCTACAGGTGAACCCATCCTTTTAAGACTAGACAACCATGCTAGTCACATTACTCCTTCAGTCTACGAATATTGCAAATCCAATCACATTCATATGTTGTTTCTGCCACCACACACGTCTCATAGAATGCAGCCACTAGACGTTTCTTTTTTTGGCCCACTCAAAATGGCCTTCAAAAAATAATGTGATTTATTTTTTAAAAACCATCAAGCAAAAAAGATAATCCCTTACGATGTAGCATCCTTGGCAAGGAAAACATTTAATGATGTTGCTTCTATTGGTAAAGGAGAATCGGGGTTTAGATCAACAGGAATATTTCTGCTCTGAAAAGAGTTGAGTGAAAACAATAGTTGTTTTCACTTTATTCTGAATTAATTTAATTTCAGATAAACCTGCTTGAACAATGAAGTTTAGTGTGTGAGCAAAACATACCTGCTTCCATTTTAATAATGATATGGCAGCTTGAATATTATTAGCATTGTCAGTAGTAACTGACACTATTTTTTCAGTGACATTCCATTCATTGCAAATTTTAAGTATTAAATGAGCTAAATTCTGTGCGGTATGGCGTCTGGAATGTATTTCAGCATTTGCAATATATTCCGCTTGGCCTATTGACATCGTAACATCTTCCCTTACGATGTTATAAAACTTTAGTAACAATGCATTTCATAACGCGTCTTTCGTGATGGAGGTATATACGAAGAACACAATTCTTGTACAAATGCTTTAAATGAATCGCTTTCGACAATGGTAAATGGCATATAGTTTTTAACAATCATTTGAAGGAGCAGCTTTATCAAAGTTTCTATTTACTTAAATGAGAGCGGTTTTGAAAAATATCCATTAATTTGGTTTTTATTGCGATTATAAACTGTAGGGCAACGATTCATAATGGCTGTTGTTTGCACAAATCGTGTGGAACCGTCTGGACCTGACGACGACTCTCCTTCTTTAGACGTAGATGAAATCATAGGTCAGCCACAGCAACTAGCGTCGTTATTAACAGTTGTACGTTCTTCCTGAATTCCAGATAAGACAAGGAGGTGAACGAATTTTAAATGTCGGGTTAAATTATAGGGACCAGCACCCTTGTGCGACAAAATTTTCGTGCAAATAGTACATTTGGCCTTATATTCTCCGAAATCTGTAAAAAAAACTCCTATGTTTTAGATTTTTTTTCCTGTTAGAACCATAATCAAGCTAACTAAGTACCTAACTATGATAAAATCACCACCACAACCACGGCTGACGGTACCAAACCACCACCAAAACCAGAAGGTACTTGCACAAACCAAACAATCCAATTATATTCGCAAACACAAAAATTTTAGTAACTATCAAAATGTCAACAATTCACGTGCATCTCCTATTAAAACGCAGTGTTATGGTTTCTTGTAACGACTAAAAGAATTTTATTGCACAGATAATACCTCTACATACACTATATTGCATAGATAATACGGAATTGTAATAGACAATCAATATTACACTTACAAGTAGTTGATACAACTACTTGTAAGTGTAATATTGATTGTGTAGTATATAGATTTAATATTATTTTGTTAGTAATGCATAAATAACATCCTGACCCAACAAAATAATCAAGCGTTTTAAATGCTTCCAATGAGTTTGGTTATAACAATTATTATATTGACTTAGAAAGAACGGTTACGTAAGCAAGATAGCGACTAATATGTTCTTTCTAACTGTCAAATAACTTCAAGTTAGTACTTTTCTGTATGAAATATCTGACCTGGTCAGTACAGATAAATGCATCACGCTACCAATTAATTGCTGATATGGAAATTCTTCAACTACTTTACTTTTAACATCCTTTAGCAATTTTAAATTAACTTCCATCGGTGTACTCGTATCTGAACCTGAACAATCAGTCATGTCAAATTTCTTTAAAAAAATTTCAGTAAACTGTTTTTGATCTACCTCTACAGTTATACAATCTTTATAAATATTTATATGCATGCCTAAACATTGCTTTATAGGACCCAAATCTTTAATTTTAAATTTTTCTACCAACTCATTTATTAATTCTACATAAGTGTCCTGGCAGTTATAAAAACAAAAAAATCATCCACAAACAAAGCTATGTAAAACATTACATTATTATCACACTTTATAAAGAGACATGGTTCATGATTTGACTTTTTAAAGTTTAATTTCAACAAACAATCTTCAACACGAGTGTACCAAGCTCTTGCTGACTGCTTAAGATCATAGCCTTCTTTAGCTTTAAAACTTTGCTGTCACGATTAGCAATGCCGGAGTATTCTGGTATTTCCATGTAAACAGTTTCATGAAGAACACCATTAAGAAATGCAGTAGGCACGTCAAGATGATTCATTTTAAAATTAAATTTAACACTCAAAGCCAATAATAACCTAAATGTAGAATACTTGATAACTGGTGAAAATGTTTCATTGAAATCTATGCCCCTTTTCTGGGTAAAACCCTTTGCCACAAGCCTGGCCCAAGAATTCGTTAACATTTAAACCTAACTCCCCGCGCTAATACAAGCCGCGCGGGGAGCGGGGAGGGGCCTTACCACTAGTTTGCTTCTTGGAAATTTAGTCGCAATGGATCGCTTCACGGGGCCGCAGCGCGCTTATTGTGTGAAACAATTTTATTTAAACAACAGTTCGCTCATTACTGTGAGACGCTTATTTCGCGTTGAATACGACTTACACGATTTAAATCAGTGTCCGAGTGCTCCATTAATAAATGGGTTAAGAAGTTCGAAGAGACGGGATCTCACTAAACGTGAAGCAAACCGGCGGCCCACGGACTTCTCGGAGCGAAGAGAATGTGCAGCGAGTTTCCGCATCAGTTCGACGTGATCCAAATTTATTGACGCGCAAACGTTCGGCTGAATTAGGATTATCCCGTACATCATTGCGCCGTATTTTGAAATTACATCCATATAAGATCCAATTAGTGCAGGAATTAAAACCTAATGATTTAAATTTGCGCAAGTCGTATGCCGAAACAATGTTAGATCGATTCAATAATTTTGACAACATCTTTTTTTCCGACGAAGCCCATTTCCACCTCAACGGACACATAAACAAACAGAATTGCAGGTATTGGAGCAGCGAAAATCCCAAATCTAAACATGAGAAGCCACTTCATTCTCCCAAGGTAACGGTATGGGCTGCAATTTCAGCAAAAGGAATCATTGGGCCCTACTTTTTTGAAGATTCTCGCGGCCGTTCGGTTACTGTGAATTCTGCTGAGTATGTGAAAATGTTACGGGAGTTCTTGGCACCGAAGCTACTGGAATTTGCTGGCTACAATCGTAACACATGGTTTCAGCAAGATGGAGCCACTTGTCACACATCCAACGAGTCCCTGCCGGTGGTCAAAGAAATGTTTCCGGAAAAGCTCATTTCCGGACGAGGCGACATCCCATGGCCACCCAGGAGTCCACATTTAACCCCAGCAGACTTCTTTTATGGGGTCATTTGAAGAGTCGTGTTTACATCCATAAACCAAAAGCACTACGTGAACTAAAGGAAAAAATTAGCGAAGAAATATCGGCGATACTCGCAGTCTCTTTGTCGACGAGTATTCGAAAATTTCGGTGTTCGCTTAGAAGAGTGCAAAAATCGAAACGGTTGTCATTTAGATGATGTTATTTTAATAAAATAAATTCTCTTCTCTTGATCTGAATCACTCTTAACAACTGACTCTGTTGATCTTTCTGATTGCATGTTCTCTTCGATCACAACAGATGTTGACGAACTGTCATTTGCTTCCTCCATAATGACTACATCTCTGGCTATAATAACATTCTGCGATATGGGATCATGCATGCGATATCCTTTGATATCTTCGGAGTATCCTACTAGATACAGCTTTTTCGCTTTTTTATCCCATTTTCTTCGCTTTTCTTTAGGAATAATACCATAGCTGAGCTGCCAAAGATACTGTTATAGATTATATCAAAATAATAGTTTACTAATTTATGCATCACTGCATGTATCTCTATAGTCTATGTACTGTGCTCTATTTTGTCTATAGTATAAATAAAAAAGTTAAAACCACCCACTTGTGCAACCGACTTCTCGAGTTTTATTAGGTTATGGGCCCAGTCCCACATTTTTCACAAAAGTTAATAGTGTAAAGTTAGCAGATTTTGCGAAAAGTGTTTAAAAATGAATTCTAATTATCTGGCGAATGTACCAAAGTTGAAGGGTCGTGAAAACTACGACGATTGGGCGTTCGCGTTAGAAAACTTGCTGATACTGGAAGGTGCGGACAAGTATCTGAAGCAAGAACCTACTAATACTGAAGCTGCGGCATCTGCAGTAGCAGCTACGACAGACACAAAACCACGGGCGAAAGTGATCTTGACGAATGACTCGTCATTGTATGTGCACATAAAGCAGGCAAAGACTACGAAGGAATTGTGGACAACGTTGAAGTGTTTGTTTGACGATTCAGGATTTTCGCGGAGAATTACTTTGCTACGTCATTTGATTTCGATCAGATTGGAAAACTGTGAAAATATGACGAATTATGTGACACAAATTGTCAAGACTTCACAGCGATTAACGGGCACTGGATTTGAAATTAACGACGAGTGGATTGGTTCATTGATGCTGGCTGGTTTACCCGAACGATTTATGCCTATGATTATGGCCATCGAGCACTCTGGGATCGGCATAACAGCAGATGCAATAAAAACCAAACTGCTGGATATGGAGTCAGTTCAAGTGAGTGAAACGGAATGTAACTCGGCATTAGTTGCAAAAAGTTGGAACAAGAAAAATAGAAATGGCAACACTACTAAGCATAAACCACAGACATCGCATACGCATCTGTCAAACTCAAATGTCAAAATAATTACATGTTACAAATGCAAGGAAACAGGCCATTATCGCAATGTCCTCTTTTACATGAAAGACAGAAGAAGAAAAAACAGACTAACGCTTTTAGCGTTGTTTTTCTCAGCGGGAATTTCACAAAGCAGGATTTTTACATTGACAGCGGAGCAAGTATGCACTTAATTGCGAATGAAAAATGGTTAAAAAATCCGCAATATTCACCAAAGTTGCCGGTTGTAGTGGCGAATGAAACTAAAGTTCCAGTTCTATGTTCCGGACACATTGTAATTAGAACAAGTCACGATTACGAAGTTACAGTGAAGAATGTTTATTGCGTGCCAAGTTTAGCGACTAACCTATTATCAGTCAGTGAACTGATAAGGAATGGAAACAGTGTAAATTTCGAGCTTAATAAGTGCCTCATACGAAACAAATCAGGTGATTTAGTGGCCTCCGCCACTGTTCTTATTAACGGAGTATACAAGTTGAACCTGAAATCGACACAGACTTGTTTCTTAACCTCTCCAGTGGTTGATGGTGACACATGGCACAGGCGATTAGGACATCTGAACAGCAGTGACATGAACAAAATGAAGCGTGGTTTGGTAAAAGGCATGGATTATCCAGATACATTCTCAACAAGCAAGTCGGAATGTGAGATATGCTGTGAAGGGAAGCAATCAAGGTTGCCCTTCTCTACAGGTACTCAAGCCACTGAAATACTTCAAGTTATTACATCTGACATTTGTGGCCCCATGGAACAGTTATCTATTGGTGGCGCTAGATATTTTTTACTGTTCATCGATGCATTCAGTAGAATGACTTTCATCTATTTCTTAAAGGCAAAGAGTGAAGCATTAAGTTATTTCAAAGAATTCAAGTTGATGGTAGAAAATTGTAAGAATAAGAAAATAAAAATCCTGCGTACTGACAATGGTTTGGAGTATTGCAACAGAGATTTTGAAAATTTTCTGAAGAGTGCAGGCATAGTACACCAAAAAACCAATCCTTACACGCCAGAACAGAATGGTACTAGTGAGAGATCCAATCGTACCATTGTTGAACGGGCGAGGTGTCTCCTATTTGAAGCTGATCTCGAGAAGTTCTGGGCAGAAGCAGCAAACCATGCTGTCTATCTTAAGAACAGGTCAGTAGCTTCAGGTTTAGAAAAAACACCATATGAAATTTGGACAGGCAGGAAGCCAAATCTAACAAACCTACGTGTATTTGGCAGTCCTGTTATGGTCCACATACCCAAAGAAAAGAGGACCAAGTGGGACAGAAAGTCTAAGAAACATATACTTGTAGAATACAGTGAAAACATCAAAGGTTATAGGATATATGATCCAACGAAGAACACAGTGACTACTAGCAGAGATGTAGTCATACTAGAACAGAAGACCAAGCAAGACACTGCTACTGTCTGCATAGAAAATACAGATTCAGTGGGGGTATTATTGGAGGAATCTGTAGTTAAATTGGAATCTACAGAACAGTCGAGCTCATCTGAATTGGAGTACCTGGATGTCAAAAACCAGAAATACTCAGACGATGCTTCAAACAGAGCGGTTGACTCACCAGAAATACCCACAGAAGTTAAACAGAAGCGACAGAGAAAGAAGCCAGAGAGATATGGTTATGCCAACATATGCACAAACTACATGGGAGATGATAACATGACGTATGCAGAGGCTATCAGTGGACCTGAGAAACAACAGTGGATGCAGGCGATGGCAGAGGAGCTGCAGTCATTTGCAGATAACGATGTGTGGGATGTCGTTGATTCTCCAGATAATGTGAGTGTAGTGCAGTGTAAATGGGTACTAAAAAAGAAACTAGATTGTGACAATAAAGTGCGGTATCGTGCGCGATTAGTGGCAAAAGGCTTCACGCAAAAAGCTGGTGTGGACTATCAGGAAACCTTTTCCCCTGTGATCCGTCACTCAACCTTGCGTTAGTTGTTTGCACTGAGTGTACAGCTTGATATGGACATTACACACTTAGACGTCACAACAGCTTTTCTTAATGGTTGCTTAAAAGAAAGCATTTATATGCACTTGCCAGAAGGCTTTCCTGTTGCAAATTTTGAATCTAGTAAAGTATTAAGATTAAAAAAGGCTGTTTATGGCTTAAAACAGTAATCACTGGCTTGGTATCAAAAAGTAGAAGAAACATTATGTCATTTGGGATTTAACAAAAGTAAATTAGAACCTTGTGTGTTCATAAAAAATCATAAAAATAATAAGACAATTATTATAGGCCTTTATGTTGATGATTTTTTGATATTCTCAAATTGTAAAACTGTTACTGATTGGCTGATAAATGCTTTGAATCAGAAATTTAAATTAAAAAATTTAGGTCCTGTAAAGAAATATTTAGGCATGAGAATTGAAAGAAATTGTGATGAAATTAGAATAGACCAAGAGAATTATATTGAGCAACTATTACAAAAATTTGATATGTATAATTGTAACACATCTGAAACTCCTATTGAGTGTAAGTTAAATATAGAGAAATCAATAGTTTGTGAGGAGAAATTACCTTATCAAAAATTAATAGGTAGCTTGATGTATTTGGCAATAATGACTCGACCAGATATTGCATACACAGTCAGTTATTTAAGTCAATTTAATAATTCTTATTCACAAATTCACTGGAATTATGCTAAAAGGGTCTTGAAATATTTGTTGAGGACAAAAGATTATTGTTTAAAATATTCCAAAGGAAGGGCAGAGATAATTGGATTTGTAGATGCCGATTGGGCTAGCGATACCATTGACAGACGGTCATACACTGGATTTTGTTTTTTAAAATCGGGCTCTGCCATTTCTTGGGAAAGTAAAAAACAAAGAACTGTAGCTTTAAGCAGTTGTGAGGCTGAATATATGGCTCTATCAGAAGCTGGTAGAGAAGCCATTTATTTACAAAACTTAGAGCGTGAACTAATTGGTTCTTGTAAAAAAATTGTGTTGTATAGCGATAGTCAGAGCGCATTAAAATTGGCTAGTAATATAAACGTTCAAAACATATTGATGTTCGATTTAATTTCATTAGGGACATTATTAGCAAAGATGTTATTGAAACTAAATATTTACCAACTTCAAGCATGCCTGCTGACTTATTAACTAAAGGATTAAGTTCGGTAAAACATTATAAGTTAATGAAAACACAGGGGTTGTTCAGAAATAAATTTAATGTATCTAATGTTTATTGTAATAATGTATGTACAATGTAGCTTAACATAATTTGGACTTTATTTAATAATTTTGTGTGTTATAGATTATATCAAAATAATAGTTTACTAATTTATGCATCACTGCATGTATCTCTATAGTCTATGTACTGTGCTCTATTTTGTCTATAGTATAAATAAAAAAGTTAAAACCACCCACTTGTGCAACCGACTTCTCGAGTTTTATTAGATACGTATTTGACTCAAATCTGGCTTTCTACCCGTCCATATTTCATAAGTAGTTCTATATTATTGTTGTCCAAACCTGCTGCTGGTGATCGATTTTTAATGTATACTGCTGTGTTCACAGCCTCTGCCCAAAGCTTCTTTTCAAATTTGGCATCATAAAGCCTTCTCAACAATGGAACGGTTGTATCTTTCACTAATTCCATTCTGTTCTGGCGTGTAACTGTTAGTTCTTTGATGAATTATTCCATTCTGCTTCAGAAAATTAGTCATTTCTGCCGAACAAAATTCTCCTCCATTGTCAGAACTTAGTATTTTGATTTTCCTCGACTGTTTTTTTTCAAAAAGCTTTTTGTATTCCTTAAAGTACATGAAAGTTTCACTTTTTGATTTAAGAAAGTAAACAGTACACAATCGACAAACAGCAAGTAGTATTTTGCTTTTCCGAGTGACATGTTCTCCATTGGCCCACACAAGTCGGTGTGAACTAGCTCTAGTACGTCTTTACTTTTACTAGTGCTCTTTGGGAATGGTAGTCGAGTTTGTTTGCCTTCACAGCACACTATACAGCAATTTTTACTACTTTCTTTTTTATCATCAAAACTTTCCTCTGCTGCTCCATTCTTAAGTTTATTCAAATCACTGGTATTTATATGGCCTAATCGCCTATGCCAAATATTGCTTGAACACTTTACAGCTGCTACTAGAGGTTGTTGCACTTTTCTTACTATTAATCTGTATACACCATTTTCTAGGATAGCCTCACCAATACAATCGTTCTGCAAGTTGTAAATCCGACAACCATGTTTATTAAACATCACTCTGTTGCCACTAGCGATTATTCTGCTCACTGATAGTAGGTTCGTGGTGATGTTGGGTACACACAATACATTATTTACATCAATAGTAATCTCGTTGTCTCCAACACATGTCGTGAGTAGTAGGTCTCCAGAGCAAGTGACGGGCACGACAGTTTGATTTGCAACAATAATCTCCTTCGTTTTAGGCCGATTACAAACATTTGATAATAAGTTCACGTTCGAAACTATGTGTGCACTTGCGCCGGAATCTAAGTGCCAGTCTGTTTGACTGAATTCTTTCGTAAGAAATACTGCACTAAATGCATTTGATTTTGCTTTAACTGCAACTTGACACTGATTTTGGAAGTGTCCTATCTGTTTACATTTATAACAACGTATTATTTTCTTTCTTGACATATTTTGCCCGCCGGTATAGACAGTGACAGCTTTCGTACATTCCGTTCGTTCCAGCATTGCCATGTTGGTGAACCTGTCTTTTTGCGTTACTGCCATTGCATTACGCTTTTGAAATTTTTTTGCAACGAATGCACCTTCCGACTCAACCTCAAAATCTGCACTCATGTCCAACAATTTGGTTTTTATTGAATCTGCACTGATATTTATGCCCGAATGCTCAATAGCCATAATCATGGGGCTAAATTTCTCAGGTAGTCCGGCCAACATAACCGATCCGATCCATTGATCATTAATCTCGAAGCCGGTTCCATTTAATTTCTGTGCGGTTTCGATAATCTGGCTCACGTAACTAGTCATTGACTCGCAGTTTTCTAAGCGTATGCTAATAAGATTTCTCAACAAACTTATTTTCCGAGCAATCATCAAACATATTCTTCAGGATCATAAGCTTTATGTTGTTGTTGCTTGTTAGATATGCACATAAAGAGAAGCGTCGATCGTCAGTATAAGCTTCACTTTTGCCTTTAAATCTTCTGCTATTTGAGTCTCTGTAGTCGTAGATGGGAACGTGTTTTTGATGTTGTTCACCATACCCTCCAGTACAAGAACGTTCTCCGCCGCGAAACACCAGTCATCGTATTAAAACGCAGTGTTATGGTTTCTTGTAACGACTAAAAGAACTTTATTGCACAGATAATACATACATTATATTCCATAGATAATACGGAATTGTAATAGACAATCAATATTACACTTACAAGTTGTTGATACTATCTCTAGTATATAGTATTCATATTATTTTGTTAGTAAACAATGCTTAAATAACATCTCCAAGGTCAACATAGGTAAACTAAAAATGATTCAAAATCAAATTAAAACATATAGAAAAAAAAACGTTTTTCAATTAAAACTCTAAATATGCGTAATTACCTCTAGATTCATAATCAAATGAAATTCTTTCGTTATTTTGGCGGCATAATACATATTTATGAGCGAAAGAAAATGATGTGTGTGAGAGTGATGTCAATTTTCACGGTCGGTATTCATTCGTGTGTATTATTCACTCGTAAGTAAATCGCGCCCGTACGGGTCGCTCACTTAAACAGTCGGCTGAGTTCGGCACACCAGCTCTCGCTTCTGATCGAATCCTCACCTCAAATGAGGGGTACCTCACGAATACCTCGCGAGGTAAAATGAGGGACTTCCTCATCCTCATTTTTAGTTGATGAGTTACCCATCACTACACCGACACACTCTATTAGTAACTCAGGTTAAAAAACTTCCTTCCGTCGTCGACCAAGGCGATGCTTGTTCAGTCCTTGGTTTTCCTCATAATTGATTACGCTGATAAGTGTTACTACGACCAGAATGCAGATCTACTCAATAAATTTAAGCCTTCTAAGTAACTGCATTCGATTCGTTTTTAACCTGCGTAAATACGACCATGTCCCTACATATCGGTTGCAACTAAAGTGGTTGCCCATACGTCAGCGCAGGAAACAAACGGCGTTAACCAATTTATTCTCTTTACTTGATTCCCTCACTTCTCCTAGCTATCTATGCTCCTATTTTCAGTTCATAACTGCAAACCACAGCAAGTTTCTTCGTTCCACTAATAATCCTCTTCTGCAATGTCCCACAGACCGGACCGACTTCCTTCACTCTTCATTCTTTGTCCAATCCATTTTGCTGTGGAATGCGCTGCCCATGGATGTCAGGACGGCAACCAGTAGTAAAGTTAAGGTTCTTAAACTACTACGAAGAGAATAGACAGACGCATCACGTACTCAATATATCATTTTGGCAATTGTATTTAACTCGTCGAGTACCGTCATTATCGACACAATTATAGAACAATTTGGTGTTTGACAGTTTAATATGTAGTTTAATCCCCAATTTATTTCAGCGTATGACGGGGCGTTCAAGAACGAGACAGCACACCCCAGCAGAACACGTAGCACGCGCCGCCCGGCCGCCAGTAGCCCCGTCAACCCCCGCCTGCCCGGACGTTTGTTAGTTTCAATGTCGGAGATACGCGCGCGCTACGTAAAAATGCCTCTGTGGTATATCCTTCAATATTGTCAGCTCTTAGCCGCGCGCGCCCTCTCACTCCCACCGTTCACAGCCGACTAGATTGTTAACGGTCGCACGCGCGCCAGAGATGACATAATGCTTCCCTCTCTTTCACTCACATACACTACATCCCCTCCTTCTTTTAATTTTTTAAAAGCAATAAAAGATCAACCAAATTAAGCAATTAATAACTTTATTATACTCATGACTACTTATTTAAGTCAATATCAATCACCTAAGATCAACATCAATCATCTCTTTCTATTTTTAATTCTGGTCTTCTGAGTAATTGTTTTAAACGTCTGCAACATCCTCCTCTAAACTCTTTTCTACTGCAGTTTCTGATTGCTGTCCTTCGATTTCTTTATTCATTGATTTCCATTCACCCTCTACTTTCTTTAGATGCAGTATGTTTCGTCTTAACTGTTGACCCGTTTCATCATTCTGTACTTCCACATCTCCACCGGTTTTAGATTTTACAGTATGTGTAGTTGTATCAAAATTTAGACTCAATTTACCTTTATTGGTATTCTTTACATATACTTTATCTCCTATCTGTATATCTACTTCGCGTGCTCTTCGTCTCCTATCAGTATATTCTCTCCCTTTTTCTTTTTGTTCTTTATCTTTATCTCTTACATCAAAATCTTCAAAATTCTGTTCCGCATAATCTATCATGGGGATCTTGTCCTTAAACTTCCTTTGAAAAAATAGTTCTGCCGGAGCTTTGCCCGTCACACGATGTGGGGTGCTATTGTACATAGTCAAATACTCAATCAGTGCTTCTTTCCAGCTTTTTTTTTCTACTTGGCATATTTTGAGACGTTTTAGGATATCCCGGTTCTGTCGCTCCACTTCACCATTCTGTTGTGGCCAGTAAGGTATTGAATTAAACAGTTTTATATCATTTTCACGACAGTAAGTTTTGAACTCTGCGCTAATGAATTGTTTTCCGTTATCGGAAGTTATGGACACTGGATGTCCTAGGCGGCTAAAAATCTCTTTAAGTAAGCGGATCATTTCCTTACTTCTTATGTCTCGACAAATTTTGATTTCTTTGTACCTTGAGTAGTAATCAATTACCACTAATAGGTGATCGCCACTTGGTAGTGGACCTAAAAGATCTATGGCGATATCAACCCAGGATTGGGTAGGTAATTCTCTCCTTTTGAGTGGGTGCGGTGGGTTTGGTGCCGATACTAGTGTACACCCTTTACAGGACCGTACTAAGTTTTCCACATCCTTATCATACTTAGGCCACCACACTTTCGCTCTAAGTCTCAACTTCATTGCGACTATTCCAGGATGGCCCTCGTGGGCAGCGTCCAAAACAAGTCGTCGTAATTGTTTCGGTATAACTATTCTAGTGCCTCTTAACAATATGTCTCCAAAAAAACAAAACTCGTTCTCAAATAGTTGGTATCCCTTCACTGAATCATCCCACTTTCTGTTAAATATGCCCTGTTTTACTTTTTGTATGTCAATGTCGGTCTTTGAATGTTCTTCAATATCTTTTAACGATACGGCTATTGGTCTAGCATGGTCAATTATATCCTGAATGTAATCTTTTTGCTGAGTCTCATTATGCTTAAATGTACACAATCTGGACAAGGGATCGGCTATGTTATTCTTTCCTGGACGGTATATGACATTGTATTTATAAGATTGGAGTCTCAGTATCCAACGTTCTATCCGTGCACATGGTTTGGACTTTGGACCAAATATGACCTCAAGAGGCTTATGGTCAGTGATTAGGTCAAATACCTTGCCATACAGAAACATGTGAAAGTGCTCCACAGCCCACACCAGTGCTAAAGCCTCTTTTTCGGTTTGGCAATACCGACGTTCGCAGTCACTGAGAGTTTTGTTTCCAAACGCAATAATACGTGGTCCACTTTCGTTTGTCTGTACCAGAATTGCTCCAAGTCCGACCGGACTAGCATCTGCAAATACCATGGTTTTATCGTCTACATTGTAGTACCTCAGATTTGGTATGTCACTCAAAGCAGCCTTTAAAGCACAAAAGGCTGTTTGCTGACCTTTCCCCCAAGAACCCCTAATATCAGCATTTTTGTCTGATCCTTGGCGAAGCAATTGCTTCAATGGCTCTGTGAGGGTAGCCATATTTGGAATCCATTTTCCAATATAATTAATAAGTCCTAAAAAGCTTTGAAGTTCCGAAATATTAACCGGGGTTCTAAAATCATTTATAGCCGATAAATATTTGTCTAATGGTCGAATTCCTGCATCAGATAATTCGTGTCCTAGAAATTGAACTTTCGTTGTTGCGTAGATACATTTATCTTCCCTTAACATAATGTCATTTGCCTTCAGTGTTTCTATTACTTTTTTAAATCGTCTGTCATGTTCTTGTTTGTCTTTTCCATATACTAAAATGTCGTCGATGAAATTTACAACCCCTTCACATTCTATTAACACTCTTTCGAGTGTTTTTTGAAACATTTCTGGTGCACAGGTTATTCCAAACATTAATCTTTTAAAGCGGTATAATCCTTTACCAGAAATGAATGTAGTAATGTGCCGTGAGTCGGGTAGAAGCTCCAGTTGATGAAAAGCATCCTTTATATCTAATTTGCTAAATATTTTAGCATTTTGGATCTTTGGAAGCAGCTGAACAGCTGCTGCTGCATCGTTGGTAAAGGGTGATTTTCTCGCTTGATTGCCAAATTGGCGCGTCTCATGTCGATACAGAGACGGACATCACCATCTGCTTTTAAGATCGGTACTACTGGAGATATCCATTCTGACGGTCCTTCTACCTTTTCTATTATATCCTTTTGAAGTAGTTCGTCTATTTTATTATTGATTTTTTCTTCTAAGGGAATTGGTATACGTCGGTACGGTTGTGCTACTGGTTTTACATCCTTATTAATTGGTATTTGAATTTGAATATTTTTGAATTTTGGGAAGCGCGTCATTTCAACTTGATTTATGTCCAATCCTAATTTTAGTACGCCTAATGCAATCGCAGTTATTTTGCCTAGTAGATTACGTGTCCCTTTCTCTATTACATAGAAGGTGGCGTTTTGTGTTTTTGTTCCAACACGGATATCCGCAGTAAAGGACGTCAATAATTTGAGAGGGACTCCACATCCATATGCTACGAATGTTTTTCCTGGATTCTTTATTTCATTTCCTGTCTTTAAAACGTTTTCTTTTATTTTTTTCCACGTTTTATCTGTTATTAAGTTATGTTGACATCAATGAGCATCTCTACTTGATTTCCACCTACATGACAAGAAAGCGTATCATTATGCAGAACATTAAAGACGTAATCGATTTTATCTTCTATCGCATTCGTCTGTTTTATATCTTCGACTTTGTGATTTGACTTCTTTCTTTTCGCATCTTCGCTTCTATCCGATTTGTTCGCTTCTTCATAACTTCGTTAGATTCGAGCTTAGAAATGCCCTACCTTCTTGCATTTGTTACAAATTTTACCTTTAGCTGGACACTTCGCATCATACGCTAGATGATTCCAGCTACCACATCGAAAACACGCCCTTTTATTGTTCTTTATAAATATCGTTTCCTTCTCTCGTGTCTCAATTTTGCTTACAGTGTGCTCCCTTCCTTTCTGGCTAAAATCACCTAGTTGTCGTTCCACTACTTCTAAAGTATTCGCCTCGGTTATCACTTCATTTAAAGTAATTTTTTCTCCTGCACGAAGTACTTTCTTTCTGAGTTCTTCCGATGTACACTTCTCAATTATCTGGTCAATTAAACTGTCATCCACATCTGGAGATTGGCATTTTAATGCTTGTTGCCTTAGACGAACCAAATACTTCTCAAATTTCTCGTTTTCTTCTTGTTTCATTTGTCTGAATAGGTGTCTTTCATATCGTTTATTTTGCTTTGGCGCGAAGTATTCATCCAACTTTTTTATTGCTACTTCAAATACGTCTTTGTCTTGACCATCTTCAACAGACGTAACGTAGCCACCGGGTATATTAAACAGTATTTCTTGAAGTTCTTGTCCTCCCCAATGTAACAGACTTGCACGTTTTTTAGAACTAGAATTAACATCTGCAGCTTCCAGGTAAATATATAAACTCCTCTTCCAGCGTTCCCATCTAGCTCCAACAGAACCTGCTTCGCCATCGCACTCAAATTTTTCTAATGAAAGACTTGACATTATTTAATCTGTGAACAAGGAAACAAATAAAGAATGTCTCATTTTGGTTACCAAATGGGCATCATCCTTTGAACAACCTGACACTTTCATTATCCATTCCTCACGATCTCTCTTCTAACCACATGTGTACTGATATTAATCTTCAGTAAACGAGCGTCACCCGTACAGATTTTCAATAACGGGCGTTACCCGTACCAACTTTGGATTACGGGCATCACCCGTAAAACAACACGTCACGGGCATCACCCGCACAAATATCACGTTAAAGGGCATCACCCGTATGACTTCTACATCTATACTCTGATAAGCCTCAATTACATCGCATCTTGTACTAACAAGTATTACCCTTGTTTAACTGCATTACGAAGTCCTTACAGGCATCACCTGTTTGCGGACTACCAGGCATCATCTGGTAACATCACAACGTAGTTGCAAACATCACCCGTCCATTTTTGTAGTTAAAAGAAACCACGGTCAAAACATGTACGCCTACCTGATAAAATGATAAATACTTAGGCATCCGGTAAGGTATGTGAAAAAAGATTATCCTACATTTCAACAGTATAAACACATTTTAAACCTCAAATGGAACACGCCTCTTAATGCAAGACAAGAATTTTATTATTTTATTCATATTATGTCAATCACTATTACACAAAAACTATACAGTAAAACTTAAGACTACCAAATAAGTACCAACCTATAAAAATCGTACCAGTAGTTCCGAAGATCAGTTTATACGCGCCGAGGAACCTAGATCATGTAGGACTTTATATTATTATGTAGGTACGTATAACAGAAACAATGTTGATCGGCGCAGCTCAGATTCACTTAGTCAGTAAACAACACAAATACATGATGTAGGTAGTCGTTTCGAATTAAGATAACTATATACAATAATAAAATAAATATCTACTTGCACTTCATACTAATCGTTTTGTTTACTAGATTTTATTTTTGAAATACAGCACACACTCTCTTCTTTTCCTTTTTTTTTTATATTCATTTTAATATATAATCACTCACCAAAATATCCTCGTCGCCAAAATGTGGTATATCCTTCAATAGTTGTCAGCTCTTAGCCGCGCGCGCCCTCTCACTCCCACCGTTCACAGCCGACTAGATTGTTAACGGTCGCACGCGCGCCAGAGATGACATAATGCTTCCCTCTCTTTCACTCACATACACTACAGCCTCCCAGGCGACGAAATTCAAATCAGAACTCGAAGAGGAAGTGTTAGAGTTCTTTCGGTGTCATCCTCTTGCGAGCACAAGGGATACTGCCGGAGTTTACGATGATAGAGATAATAACTTGTGGCGTCTTTTAAATCAAACGCGAAACAAAGTAAAAGTGAAACGAACACATTAAATAATGTGATATGACATGTTTGGAAGCGTGCCTTCATTTGTGTGCAACGCGAAGGTGGACTTGTGCAACAGTTTTGTAGATAAGTAGGTAGAGAGTGTGTAACTAACTGTAAAAGTGTGTAAAAAACTGTATTAAGTGTGATGGGAAGTTTTGTAATCGTATTCGTACCTGTGACTCTTCTGGTGTTGCGGGTGTCCATGGGCAGCGCTGATCGCTTACCATCAGGTGATCCGTCTGCTCGTTTGCCTCCTATTCCATAAAAAAAAAAAAAATTACCTACATCATCTTTTCGGAAGAATGCCGTACCTGGTAACTTACCAGTGGTAAGTAATTGCACTTTTAAAACCCTTGTTAGCCTGCCTATTGAGTATCTAGTAGATTAGATAGTGACGAACTAGTCAGCTGATTTCCGTTTTCATTCTCAGTACACGTGGAAAGAGATAGCAATAGGGTATTACGCACTATGAAAAATAAAATCTAAATTTATGTGTTTATAGTTCATTTATGAAAAAACAAACGAAAAATATTAATTTCTATTCATAAAACTGCAAAATAAATTAAATATTTCAATTTGAAAATACAAGTTTTTTTATCTGTGCTTCGAATGTCAAAAACGCTGTACGCCATGTTTACATTCGCTGTGACGTCACTGGACTTGTAAATAAACAACCTCGGTTTTTGTTGTACATGTCTACTGTGTAATTTATTAGATTAACGAAGTTTCTCAGTTATTACTATCACGTGTCTTGATATTCTGCACCTATACTATATATATTGACCATGGAAGACGGCTTTGTAAAAGCAGAAAGTACTAATCTTCCACGAATAAATACATTGATGGTGGCGAAATTCTTCGCTTGCAATCCCGACTTCTGTTCTGCGGATTTAAGAAATGTCAAAACATCTATGTAAGTATTAATATACCTACTACAAACTTTCCTTTAATAACAACAAAACTTTACGATTATGCTTTATTTTGCGATCATAGGTATTATAACCTAAAATTTCCTTTCAGATCTGGTAGAGAATCTTACGGAGATGACGCCGTTGGCTACGTGCAACTCAAGAGGGATCAAAATACTTGCATTGTCAAGTGCACTATATGCCCTGAACACAAAGTGCGCTCTAAACCATATGCAGTGAGTGTTGTTGTTAACGAAGCAGAAGAGAGTGTAACCAGTGTTCAGTGCCATGACTGCCCCGCATCCGAAGGTGGCTGCAAGCACGGTGTCGCATTTTTGATGTGGTTACATCGTCGAACTGAAGATCCATCATGTACTTCAGTGGAATGTTACTGGCGTAAATCAAATCTTGCTAAAGTAGGATCTTCTATAAAAGTACTCACAGCAAGTGAAATTTCCAAGAGAAAAGTGAGGAACATCATCCCGGATAATAGTGTGTTAAAGGAATTTGTGCAAGTTTGTAAAAAAAGAAAAATTAAAACATGCCAGTTCTTGAGACATGAGCAGGACTTTAATCACGATGCAATTTTATCCCTTCACCACCTTATGATGAATAATGGGCATGAAAACTGTGACGATTTCCTGAAAAATATATCAATATTTTTCAATAAAAACAATATCTCAGCCATGGAAAAACAAACACGAGGCCAAGATAAAAGTAGCATGTGGCACGAACTAAGATATGGCAGGATCACAGCATCAAAATGCTATGAAGTTAGTCGATGTAAAACTGTGGATGGGACTTTGATAGCCATAATACTGGGTGCAAGAATTCCTGAAACTTCAGCCATATTGAGGGGGAAAAAACTGGAAGATAAAGTTAGAAAAACAGTTGAAAAGATTATAGGAAATAAAATCGACATATGTGGTCTATACATTTCAGAGCAATTTCCAATGATTGCTGGCTCCCCAGACGGTATTAATGATAAGACCACATTTGAAATAAAATACCCGTCAACAGAAAAAACCCATTTAAACTATATTGATAAGGATGGTGTAATTACAGCTCGATATTATGCACAAGTCCAGATACAAATGTATTGTGCCAATAGAAATAAATGTTATTTTTGTACAGCAAGCAGTGATTTTGAAAAAAATAATGAAGTCTCTATAATAAACATTGATTACGATCATGATTATGCTACCGAGTTATTGGACAATGTAGTTTCTTTTTGGAAAAATAATATATTTCCAATTTTACATAAAAGTGTGATGTTGGATTCTTAAAAAAATCCATATGGGAGACCCTTTACAGGGATTCAACTTTATTTATTTATATGTTAAATGCTGTGTGTGTTGTAATAAAAATAACCATGTTGATTCAAAAGTGTTTTATTTAACTAATTACCAATCTTGAAGTTAAAATTTGTCCATTTACATAAAAAAAATGTTACATACAAGATATTTAAGCACAAGTTTTGTCACATCTTGATTATCATCACAAATGTGCAGTGTGCAAATTACCTGAACATCTATCAAATCATATTACTATACAATCTTCTATATTCTAAGTATTATATATACTACTACAAATGACTATTTACATCCTTAGTATGTACATAAAATATCAGTCAATAATCCTATAAAGTAAGAAAAATCTAAACTTATTTTCTAAACTTAGAAAATTCATCATCATCAACAGCCTATAAATGCCCACTGCTGAGCAAAGCCTCTTCTCACACGGAGAAGGTTAGAGCATTAATCACCACGCTTGCTCAATGCGGGTTGGCGATTTCACGATGTTTTTCCTTCACCGTTTGTCAGTGGTGTCTAAATAATCTTAGAAAGTACATATAACTCGGAAAAAGTCACATTGGTACTTGCCGTTGGTAGGTTTCGAACCCGCACCCTCATGCATGAGAAGTGGGCGTCTTAAACCTCCGGGCCACCACGACGTTAGAAAATTAGTTACTGATAATAATAAGATACATAGGATAATAAGTAACTGTTTTGTTAAAAAAGGCAAATTTATATATTTTTTGTGCCATACATACTACACTTTAATGCAGTATCACTGTTTAGGATGAATACAGACAAGTTAACACTATAAAACATAACCTATAAAATATTAGTTTTGTAATGACAAGAATTTATTTTCACATGTTTATATGAGCTATTAAACTGCATACTTACATCGAAATGATCCTCACAAAAATAGTATTTCGTTTTTGTGGACAATGACTTTGGATCTCTTCGTGCTAATTTCAACCACGTATTTCTCATTTTTAAATCTGTTGGCACTTGTATCCATAACTTTTCCGGTGTTTTAACACTTGTATTCTTACATTCAGACACAAGACACCAATGATAAGGACTATAGCCACTAGAACTCATTATTTATTTCGAAAATATGTTTATTTCTTTCAGCGAAGCGTAATGTTTACAATGCCCGTGACGTCACAGACATGGCGGCCTGAGAATTGGCGTTTTCGCGCCCAAATTTGAATTGTAAAATTAAAACACGTTTTTATGAAATAATTGGAATAAAAAAAATGTATTTATATTTTTTTGTGGTATTTTATCAATAACAGATTAAATTAAAACACTTTTTGCATTAGACTGTAATACCCTATTATATGTTTTACATTGCTTGTTAATTATAAAGAGACTGATAAGTGTTATAAGATAAGCTATTAATAATTTTTAAGTTCATTATATTTGAGACAACAGTGTTTAATTATATTATTTTTAAGGTAAAAACGGTAAGATTTAATAATGGTTATAGTTTTACTCACTTCCTAATTTGATTTTTAACTTACCTAGTTCATGTATAGGCACATATTTCCTCAACATAAGTTACTGTCCCTTTCATAAATGATTACGTCCCTTTCAATACAGTCCATTTGTGAAAGGGACAAAATAAATTTTTTTGACGCGCCGCCTCCCCCGCGGCGGGAGAGGGGTTTGTTGTGTTTACGCGCTCTGCAGCCCGCAGTCGGCCGATCTTCCTTAGTATTTGTTATATATTCATTTTATAATAGCTAATTACTTGTGCCAGCTATGGATAAAGATGAAGAAATTAATGCAAGGCGACGGTTTGAACAGGAATTTCGTCTATTTTACAATGCGAGATGCAAAAAACCAGAGTGGCCGCGGCAGAGAATAAGTGAAGTAATTAATTACATAGAAGAGTATGACGCGGCGCCTCGGCTTAACGTGAAGAGAAAGCCTAACCATCGTTTTTATGCAAACCTTTATTATGTAATGCAGGTAGGAACAGAAAAGTATTTAGCTTTGAAACGAAAATCGACTACTGATCCTGTTATAAAAATTTTGCCCTCCGAAGTATATTACAAAGCTTTGTCAGAAATTAATAAAAACCCAGGACATGGTGGTCGTGACAAAATGTTACATACTTTGAAATCTCAATATTTTATACCTACGCCGGTGGTTATCAGTTTCTTTAAACAGTGTGTAACGTGCCAAAATAAGAAGTCTTTTCCAAAAAAAGCTATTGTAGTCAGACCTATAATTTCAAACTCATTTAACAATCGAGGGCAAGCAGTGTTGCCAGTTTAGTGATTTTGTCACTAGATTTAGTGAATTTCTGGAGTTGGACAGTAATATTTTGAAAAAAAAAAGTCACTGAAAAATTATTTGATGATTTTTAGTGATAATGTTGTTTTTTGAATCCGGGTTCTAATAAAATATAATAATTTGCACTATGAAAATGACTTATTTCAGAACGTAGCGTCGTTAAAAAAAGACGTCTATCTTTTTTTTTGATTATGCTTGGGGATTTCCCGACTAATAAATCAAACCTAACACTTTGTCTAAAGTTTGCATGAGTGAGTGCTACATACTACTGCTTGTATTTAGTTATAGTTCTTGTTCGCGAAAGCAAGAGACAATAATTATTGAAATCATTCTAGTATACAAAGTGTTTGTGTGGGTTTTTATAAACTAATTATTTCGTATTACCATGGACGTGCCACTGAAAAAAAAAACTATTTATTCTCAAAAGTATCGGAAAGAATGAGAAACCCAAGAAGAGTTCAAGTGTTGGTTACGCCCTGTAGCAAATGATCCTACAAAAGCATTTTGTACTTTTTGTCATTGTGAAATGTTTGCAAGAATTGCCGACATTAAGAAACACAGAATAACAAAAAAACATAAAGATAAATCTGACTTAGTGTCTCAAATCCGACAAATTGATTATATGCGCGCTTCTAAAAATAATACGAATACGTTAAAAGTTGAAGGAACATTGTCCATGTTCATTGTAGAACACACATCCATACAACAAATTGATCACTTAACTGAAGCTTTATAAAAAAATGTATTACTGATTCACAGAGTGTTATGGATATTAAAATGCACAGAACGAAATGCAGTGCAGCTATAAAGAATGTGTTAGCTCCACACTTCAAACAGATACTTTTGAATGATATTGGATCACAAAAGTATAGTACACTATACTTTTGTGATCCAATATCATTCTATTAGATGAATCCACTGACCTCAGTGTATCAAAATTATTGGGCATAGTGATTCGATATTTTAGTTGCACGCAAAATAAAGTGTTGTGTCTGCATTTCTAGCATTAGAACCACTGAGGAACGGGGATGCTCGTGGAAATGTTACTGCATTGGTAAGCTGTTTACAGGCTCATGGTTTTCTATTAAAAAACTTAATTGGAATTGGAGTGGATAATGCCTCTGTCATGATTGGAGTCAATAATGTACATAATATTTTAAAAACGGAATATGGCGTACCTAATTTAATTCTAGTCAGATGTGTTTGCCACTTATTGCAATTGGCGGTGTTACATGCGTCAGAGCAAACTTTACCGCGAAATATAGAGTTTCTGATTAGAGAAACTTATAATTGGTACTCACATTCACCCAAACGCTGTGATGAGTACAAAGATATACATGTATAAGAAAGATGTACATGTACCTCTATATGAGATAATAAATTGTGGCGAGCAGCATTAAAAATATTGCGTGCTTGTAATACTCGTTGGCTGTCCATTGAAGAAACTGTGACCAGGTTACCAGGTTGTTATCTCAATGGGAAGAACTCAAATTGCATTTCTCTTTGAACAAAGATAATTGCTACACAACAGAATTGCTTCATTCGATGTATCGGCATGATGTATGAAAGAAATCGCCTTTATATGTGCTTTTTAAGGAGCATCTTGAATGACGTCAAAATTAGGGTTAAGAGTTTTGAAAGTGAAGACTCAAATCCAGTTGCCCTGCTAAACACATTAATGACATTGCTTCACTCTATTTGTAATAGAGTACTGATGCCGATGGCTGCAACGACTGACAATGATTTTTTGTCCATCCAAATAGAAGCCCACTTGAATCCAGTACCGTATTTAGGATATCTTTTTGAATCACAAGTACAAAAGACCAATTTACCCAATGATGTCATTAATGCAGTCAGGAAACGTTGTATTGATTTTACTATAAAATTAGGAAAAGAGATTCAGCAAAGACATTATCTAACTACATTATTTTGGAAAAAATGTGTCAATTGAGTGTGGAAAATACTCTTCGCCAAGGCAAAGACAACAAAATAGCAGACCTTGCCGCGGGACTCGGATTTGATGACGAAGCAATAGACAAACTGTTACAGCAGTGGCATGGTATAAGTTATATTAAATGGAATGCTACACATAATGTTATTGATTTCTGGACGGAAGTGCGAAAACATAAGAATGCTGCTGAAATAAACACTTTTCAAGAGTTATCTGATCTCGCTATATCCGTATTGTCACTTCCTCACTCAAATGCTGAAGTGGAAAGGGCATTTAGTGCTATGAATATCGTGAAAAACAAATTAAGAAACAAAATGGCTGTAAACACTCTAAATAGCATTCTTTTTATAAGAAATCAGTTAAAGATAATGAAGAAGAACTGTTAAGCTACGAATCGATTACGCGCTCCAACAGGTCGAACATTGGCGCGCGCTCCAGCCGCGCGAAATGGATACTACTTTGGAACGCGCGCCAATGTGTTCGCCGCCACAATGGGGCGCCACAGTGTGGTATTTGAACGATCTGGGAGGCAATAAGTCCATTTTACAAAACTTAATGTGGGTAGAAGTATAAAGTATCTCGTAAATGTCTACTTACCAATGCACCTCAAACTGTCATTATTTTCATCTTAGTTGCAAAAATTTACTTGTGTGGCCAGTCGGAATTTGGTTGTCATTTAAGAAATATTTTTCTTGTGTTTTATTTAAAAAAATCGTTTACTTATAATAGTCAATTATTTTGTTTTGGATTATAATTTCAAGTGAAGTGATATGGATTATTTTATGGCAGGTTAGTGTCTACACTTAACAAATATTTTTAACAGGGTCGATTTCTTTATGACTGTTGGACAATATTATTTAAATGTTAATGATTTGTCATTTCCTATCAAATTCACGGACATAACCAATTTTAAAAAAAATAATCGCCATATAAATATTTATGTGTATGGTTTGAAAAATAATAAGACCGATGTAGGACCATTATATAAAACTAATAATAAAAAATCTAGAAGCATCCACTTATTGTATTTAGAAAATGATACAAATTCCCATTACTGTCTTATTAAGAATTTACCCCGTTTAGTTCGAACTCAAATTTCTAAACATCATGGTAAATTATACTATTGTGAATCTCGTTTATTGTTTTTTCCTACGCTTAGTCAACTTGAAACACATCTGTGTGAAGGGGTTGTCACAATTTTGCCAGATAAGGGATCAGTACTAATGTTTAAAAATTTTCAAAGATAACAAGACATTCCTTTCGTTATTTATGCCGATTTCGAAACACTGCTAGTACCTATTTCCAGCAATGAATTTGACACTGTTAATACAACATATACCCAACGACACGTGCCAGCTGCTTTTGGTTATAATATAGTATCTTCTTTTAATGATAATAATAATAAAAGATATAGAAGTTATCGCGGTGAGGATTGTGTTGCAAAATTTATAGAGTGAAGATCCAGTGCATAGCTCTCCTGTCGCCTCTACTTCAACGCAACAGCAAAATGAAGGTTCTCAGCTCGAAGATTTCTTGAATCAGTCATATAATAATACCCTGCGAGGAGATCCAAGCTACGGCTGCGCTGGAGCCGACTCAGATATCAAAAACCACTTGAAAGAATTTTTGAACAAACAAGTGCGCCTTCCTCCGAGCAAAAATATTTTATTATTTTGGGAAAGCAAAAAAAATATATTGCCTGACTTGTACATTTTATCAAAGATAGTACTGGCTGCACCTAGTATTGCGGGAGGGGCGGGAACGCCTCCACCCCTCCACGCTGTTGCGGCGTCCGGCGTTCGCGCCGCTGGCCAGTTAGCCAACGCCACCAATAAGGGTAGACGCGCGCCTAATTCGCGGGTGCCGATCGCGTCTCCGCGACCCTACGGTGTCTCATTAGTAATATTTGTATACTTACCTCATGTTCTGTACTGGTTCGATGTACTTGTGTGTAATGTGTCAGGAATAAATGACTATAGACCATTATAAGTGGCGCTTCCAACTTGCGGCCGAACCAGTCTAAACCGGTTTGTAACCGACCGCGCCCCCGTAAATTCGTGTTTACGTGGTCCTGCTGCGTAGGAATACGGTAAAGAAGATGCCGCCACGCAAACCACGTACGGCAACGGACGCCAATGTGAGTGACGCACAATCGAGCTCCGAAGATGAAGCCGCGAGACCTTCGTCAGTATTCATGTCTGGGGACCAGTTGACCTCATTCCTTGCCGCCTTCGCGAAAACTCAGGCGGAAGCGAATCGGCAACTCGTCGAATCCCTCATGGCATCGTATGCGAGAGATGAGCCATCAGCGCCCCTCGCGGGCTCCGGCGCTGCGATCGCGTCAGCCTCACCAACGCCGTTGGTGGCAACAAGTAAGTCTGGAAACATGTCTAAGTGTACCTACGTCACGCTTCGATGGTCAGAGCAGAGATCCTGAAGTCGTAGAAGCATTCATCGACTCTGTTGAGATATTTAAGGAGTGTTCGTCGGTCAGCGACGACATTGCACTACGTGGTCTACCCATGCTGCTCAACGGCGAGGCTGCAGTATGGGTTCGGACCGAGGTGTCCTCGTGGCCCGAAGCCGTCAAAAGACTTCGATATATGTATGGTGTTCCACGTCCTGGTTACAAGATTTCCGTAGCATATTTGCTGATGAGCAACACGGAAAGCTCGCGGATACTTTCATTATCAAAATACGAGGTATGATATCGAAATTACCGTACGTGTTGCCCGATGGTCAGAGGAAGCGAAGTTAGACGTTATATACGGCTTACTACATAAGCGTATTCGGAAACGTTTGACACGGGACGCAGTTAACAGTATCGAATCCTTGATCGATAAAGCGCGATCAATAGAAGAATCGCTCATGGAAAATTCTTAATTCTTCTTCTTAAATTCGTAACGTACTTTGTAACCTGTTAGAGCCCCGCGGTGGGTACGGGACGAGGGTGCATCCCAACGAACGAGGATTGACTGTGGAAGACGGTTTTATGGTACAATTAGTAACTGTAACAAGTAAAGATTGTCAAACAAAACAGACTAGACAAGTTAATGTAGTGTATGGTTTAAACATAAAGAGTTTGGCAGAAAGGGAAAATATTGCGACGACTTTAAATAAGAGAAAATAAAGTAGGAGAAGACGATTTGAAAATTTGAATGATTATTTATTCTAAATGCATAGTTACCGTAGCACCAGTAGGTATGGCAGAGACGTTGGCAGGGGCGGCGACGATTGCTTACCTTCAGGTGATCCATCTACTCGTTTACTGGTTTATCCCATAAAACAAAAACAATCAACATTTCTGTATAATATTCTTGCGAGGAACACATGTGCTATTTATGTTTGGTCTACAAGGTCGTCGCAGAAGGACGCGTTTATTTATTGTTGTTTAACATACTTATATTAACACATTCTTGAGTATGACGTCACAGTGCACGGCTCCTGGCCAATAAACAACATACGACGAGAGCTAGCTTCTGATATTTATACGCAGATGTGCACAATACGGATATGATCACGGTATAATGTTATCAGATTTAAAGGTTCTAGGAACCGGTACATCAGAATCCAAACCGGAACCGATACCGGAACTACCGGTACCGTACCGAAAAGAGGAACCTTTTTCTGAACCTAAATGAAGAACCGAAATTGGTACCGGTATTCAACCCCTGCCTAGAAGTACCTACAGAAACGAAAAACGTCACGAAAAAACGTCGAAAAGGTGCTATAACTGTGATGAAGGTGATCATGGGTCGGAAGACTGTCCGCAGAAGGCACAAAGTGGTCCAAAGTACTTTAACTGCAACGAATATAGCCATATTTCACCGAAGTGCCCGCATAAAAATAACAAGGAGGTAGGCGTAAATTATCAGCGGGCCGTGCGAGAGCACCTCGACTCGGTGTTTCCCCAGCGCTGGATCGGTCGTGGCGGGCCAGTGCCATGGCCACCACGAAGCCCGGATCTTACTCCACTAGACTTTTGTTTGTGGTCTAATATCAAACGCCTTGTGTATCGGCAAGAATACGAAACCCGCGACGCGTTAAAAAGTGCGATAGTGGACGCTTTTGATGTGATTAGACGTGACAGAGACACATTATTAAAATTGAAAGCCAATCAGTTAAAACGTGCACGATTGTGTGTGGAACGCGATGGCTTACACTTTGAACAATTGCTCCGTTACCGGGAAGTGTAAGTAAGGTAAACGCTGCTATCAACGACCCATCGAAAATTTGTAGTTATTACCGACCTATAAAAGTAATTCGAAATGTTTACGTTTCCAGAACTATTCTAGCTATAGAGGTAAGTAGGCAAAGTTACACTCGCGTTTATTCGTTGAGTATCGTATACTTTTACGTTAGTGTGAGTAGCTTTGCAAAAAAGAGATAAAATACGTCAGTTACTGCGGGGCAGGGTGGACGCAGGCCGTGTCATACTGTTTCCTTGTTCCTGCAAGTAAGTACGTGACTTTCCTATTAAAGACGTTTATACATACCTCTACATATGACGTCTATAGTTTATCTTGTAATACTAAGTGTATTCATTTAAGTGTCAACTCTTGATTTATCACGACATTTTATTAATAAAAATTAATTTGAAACGATAAAACTTTAAATTAAAATGGGACGGTGTTAGCTTCATCAGTTTTCAGTCAGACACAAGTATTTTTATGGACCAGTTTAAATCTAAGTTATCAGTCTTTATAAAAATCTATTAGCGACTAAACCTTTTGTCTAGTACCTTTTAGCGTTGTCAATTTAACCAAAGTTATGATATTTTTCGGGATCGATATTGAATAGTTACAGTAATAAATCATTGTTTTTGTGTTTAAAACAGTGTATATTTGTCAATATTTTTTGTGACATTAATCAATTATAATCTATTTTCTAGTCCAAAGGTCAATTTAATTAAAATAACCATTTTTTTATGAGTCGGTAATACAATTTATGTTTATACTTGTATACTTTATTAACGAACCATGAGGGTCGGCAATAGCAACTATAAGAAGCTATTACCGTTCGTATATAGATTATTTGATAGGTACCTATTAATAAATGCTACTTCTTAGCTAAAGCAACATAAAACATACAATTATATTTATTTCCAGAAGTATGGAGCCACAAAAGCGGCGAAAGTATACAGTGAAACACAACTCGCCGAAGCAACTAAAGCAATTAATGACCGTACAAGTGTATATGAGGCTTCAAAAAGGTTTAATATTCCCAAAACTACATTATGAGACAAACGGGATGGGAAATATAAGAATGAAATTTGCGGAGTTCAGCCGGTTCTTAATTAAAGTGAAGAAAAATAGATTGCAGACTGGATTCACTACCTTGGCAAGATGGGATTTCCAGTTACAAAAGAACAATTATTAGAAGCAGTGGCTAAGCTAGTTCAAAACTTAAATCGTCCAAACCCTTTTAAAAATGGTGTGCCTGGCAGATATTGGTTTGAGAATTTTATAAAGAGACATCCAACAGTATCTAAACTTGTTGCACAAAATCTTCCTTCAAGCCGAAATCAAGTCACAGAAGCAGCTATACGTGTATGGTTCGATAGAGTGAACAATTATTTTATGACAAATAATCTGCATCATGTTTTAGAAGATCCTAGACGAGTGTTTAACTGTGACGAAACTGCTTTCTTTTTATGCCCAAAAGAGAAAGAAGTTTTGGTCAGCAGAGGTAGCAAACGAGTCTATTATCGTGTTACTTATGACGAAAAAGAGTGCTTGACTGTGCTTGTGAACGTTTCAGCTGACGGAAATCAAGTACCTCCAATGATACTTTTTCCGTATAAACGTTTGCCAAAAAATCTTGTGCCTACATTACCTCGTGGATGGGGACTTGGTAATACGGAATCGGGAATAATTTAACATTCGATAATTTAAAAACTCGAGTCAGTAAAATGCCTGCAAATTATAAATACTACTGTTTAGCATTTGATGAGATGGCAATTGGAGCAGGCATTTCTTATGATAAACGAAATGATTTAATATCAGGTTTCGTTAACAATGGCTCTATAACGGAATAAGAATTTTATGATCATGTGTTAGTTTTCATGATAAGAGGCATTATAAAAAAATATAAACAGCTTTTGGCTTCTTACTATTGCACAGGAAGCACCAAAACAATGGAGTTAAAAAAAAACAAATAAAAACTAGAGGTATAATAAAAAAGTGCAAGAAACAGGGCTGAAAGTCGTGGCAACGGTATGTGACCAAGGCACCTCAAATGTGGCAGCTGTAAATGCATTACAAAAAGAAACGCGAGAAACATTTTTACGAAATAAACAAGAAAGTAAAGATGTTTTTTTGTAGTGAATAAGGAACAAATCTTTCCAATATAGAGGTATGATCCACCTCATCTAATAAAGGGGATTAGAAACAATTTAATCACGAAAAATCTAAAATTTACCATTAAAGGCAAAGAAGGCATTGCAAAATGGGACCACATTGTGAACCTATATAACAGGTGCCCCGGTTATAAAGGTGTAAAGTTAGTACCGAAATTAACAGCTCATCATGTGTTGCCTGCATTTATCCCGAAAATGAGGGTTAAACATTGCACATAGGTGTTCAGTCAATCAGTTGGAGTAGCTCTTGGATTTATGGCAGGTAAGAAGTTAATTTTAAGGTTCTGAACCACTGTTTGAAAAAGCTTTGAAATTTTGTTGTCTATCGTTATATCCAATTTTTTTCTTAATTGGACCAATTCAGCTTATATTTAACGCATATTTCAGTGACCAAAATATAATGTATCATAAAAATAAAAAAATGTGACCCAATTTCTTTGGGGTTTTAAATTAGTAATAAAAAAGTTTTTTAACTGTATCATAATATATGACTTATTGAATTAAAGGGTTATTTTAAGAATTGCACAAATATATTTTTCTTAAAATTAAATAGTTCAGAAGATATTGAATAAATTAGGCAAATAATGACCCTGTTCAAATTAAAGTTTTCTCTTTTGCAGGATGTGGAGTTCTCGAAAAAGACAGCACGGACACAGCAGATCTTCTCATCTTTTTTGACCACCTATTCGACAGCGTCAACGGCAGTTTTAGCGTGATAAGAGGAGGAAAAATCTATAGAACTGCAGTGACTCCAAGCTCGCCTCATCAAAAATTGTGGAATACTCGTTTACCTATCCTGAAATCAATGAAATTTTGTAATGCCAATAACCAAGGAGTAGTGCCTTCATTGTCAAGTTGGATCAAAACCATAGAAGGTTTTAAATTAATCGTCTCATATTTAAATTCCAAAGAAATTAATTCTATTGCTGCGCAATTTCAATCAAGACGCATTGGAAAACTTTTTTTGGGGCAATTAGAGCTCATGGCTGTAGCAACATAATGCCTACGACATATGCATTTGAAGGCGCCTTCAAGACACTATTAATAAATAATATTTCATCTTCACATTCAGTTGGGTCAAATTGTGAAATTTTTTAAAAAAATCCTATACATACATACCCAACTGAATGTGAAAATGAAATAGACATTGATCACTTAGATATGTCGATAGATCAGTATCTATCGACATATCTGTATTAGCTGGTCAGTACCAGCTAATACAGAGCCAAACTCCAATGCTTCTTGAAAGAACTGCAGCTATAGGGTATTGCAGTGGATGGATAGCAAAAAAAAAGTTTATAAAAATTGTGTGACCTGCAAGAATTCCATGGAAGCAGAAGAAACAATAAAATGTCAAAATATACAATTCTGAGCTTAATTTTTTGTTTACGTTGTACGTAAGCATTTTGTATATAGTGGGCAATCCAATCTCATACAATATACATATAACAACAACTGCAAATGACACCTAGCTATACATTTACTTATATAAATAGTTCCCTTAACGAAAAACTAGATGTCGCTGATGTCAACTTCTCAATATTAAAAAATACGGTAGAGTTGCCTGTCTATAGCCAGGATACTATAGTAGTCTTTGGTTATGCTTAATGCTATACGTAGTTCAAGTTAGGTGGGTAACAAGTTTAAGTTACCCACCTCGGGGTCAATAGGTCAATTGACTCTGAAGGACAAAAGTTGCTATGGCTGAAAGTTAAATGTTTTAAGTTTGAAAAAAAGCGGCATAAATTGTCCAGTATAGGTATGATTACCTTTCCGATTATAAAGAAATGGACGTATCGAAAAAAGAAACATCGATTGTGTCTAATACTAAAAACTTGCGAAAGCGCAAGCATAACGATCACGATACTGAAAGTGTATCAGACTACAATAGCTATTCTCTTAAAAAAGCATATAGCCGGAAACTTCCAATTACAAAATCAAAGAAAAAAGAATAGAAAAAAGAAGCAATAAAAATGTGCAACGGAAGAATTATACCTGTAGAACTACACCATTGGAATAATAATATACCTGACAAAGAAGGTCCAGATTGTCTTCGTCAAGAAGAATTCTCAGATACAGAAAATGATATTTGGATATATACTATCTAAAGTTTTTATATTTTTGTACGGTTTTTATCCCAGTTTCTATTTTCTATTAAAAAATAAAATGACTGAATGAAAAACTGATACGGAGGAGAAAAATATTTTGATTTAATGTTATATTGCCATTGTATAACTTTTGAGACTATGTAAGTTGCCGCTAGTATTTGCAATATTGATATTTGGTATTGTACAAGTAAAGTGCTTACGACAACTGTAAAGACAGAATTGTTTTTGTTTATTTTTAGAATTCATTTCGTTTTTATTATTAAACTTCCAATTGCATTTAAATAACAATAAGCACTGTTAATTACCTATGTAATTGAAGATTGAATAGCATGGGAAGATTTTTGTTGATAAAAAAAATTTTTTTTTTCATACGGCTAGCAATGTTTTGTTCGATTTAATTCTGTTTATCCTTTTTATATAAACAACATTTGATTACGTTTAAGTTGTTTTATTACATTTTAAGAAATAATTAATTCACATACCGAACAGACCTATAGTAGCCAGAAGTCATTAACTTTTATTTTGTGTTTTAAAAATTTTGTGTTTTAATGTAGATGGCGCCAGCTGTCATGTAAACATATTGCTCCCGTATTAAATTTGTTTAAAAATCACTAATTAACAGTATCTCCTAAATTATATAATAAAAGTGAACAGAATAGTGCAATACATGTGTGGAAGTGTTATCAGAACGAATTATTCATTACAAACTTAATAAATATCATTTATAAAAGTGATCAAAACATTGTAAATATCGTAACCCCGCGAGTGATAATAACCACCTATTTTTTATATTCAATAACTTTGTAGGATCAGTGACCCTCACTTGTTTTTGTTAATATACATATTAACTGTAAGTATATTTAGAATAATATCGGCAAATCAACCGAACCACTAACTCAATCGAACCAAAATACCATTTATCTCAGAATAGTGAATATGTCACGTAATGATTTCTTGCAATAAGCCGACGATACATTTAAAATTATCTATTTTATCTGGCTGACAAGTATGTTATATTCTATCGGTATTTCATATTTTTTACAGTTCCAACTGCAAAAAAATTATAGAAAAATCTGAGAGACAACCACATACACTCACTAAATAAAGCTTTGAATTTTTTTACCGCACATGAAAAATCGTCCAACCAGTGGAAATTACAATCAATCGACTGGTCTAACGAACACCAAGAGTAGTTCGAATAGACAAACAAGTGAAAATCGATCAATTATTGACTTAAGTGCGGATGACTCTACGCAATCAAGTAATGAAAATATTAACAATTTCCTTGACAAAGTAGTATAAACAAGCACGCATGTATTTGAACGTAGTAGGTACTTCGGTACCATGCGAAAGACTGTTTTCCAAAGCTGGCTCAACAATCACTGCTTCCTGAACTCGCCTAGCTGGCAAACATTTGGAAAAATTAATATTTTTGGGAAGCACTACAAAATCTGACTTTTTTTCAAAAGTTCTTATAATTTAATTCTTAACAATAAAGAATACTTGTTACGGGTTTTACTCAAAATTTTTCAAAAATGAATCGATACGAGTAAGTATCGATACTTTTCAATTAATACCGAGTTAGTATCGATACTTGATAACCGATACAGTATCGAGTAAAAGTAGTCAGTTACCAGCAGATAAAAATAATAACTTATTATAAGGAGGTAGGATGATAATTCAATTGAATCATAATATTTGGATTTCTGTTCTAATACTTGAATTCTGAGTCCAAACATCAACAAACACTCGGTTATTCAATTTTAACTCTGAAAGTTTGTTTTTGTCTGATTTATGTTGATAAGTAAGTTTTGAAGATTTTAATTGATTTTTATGAGTAATAGGTAGGCACTTAGATTAAATTAATTGCAAATTCTGCATTATTTAATTGTCTCATCATCAACAACAGCCGGAAGACGTCTACAAAGGCCTCCCTTAGTCTTACACGTCGAACGACAACTCGCCACCCGCATCCACTGGCAACCCTGGCGATGTCGTCGGTCCACCTACGGGGAGGCCTGCCCACGCTTCGTCTTCCGGTCCGTGGTCTCCACTCAAGGACTTTCCTGGCCCATCTGCCGTCAGTCCTTCGAGCGACGTGGCCTGCCCATTGCCATTTTAGTCTACAGATTTTGCGAGCTATGTCGGTAACTCTTGTTCTTTGGCGAATTTTCATATTTCTGAGGGAGGCCTGCCCACGCTTCGTCTTCCGGTCCGTGGTCTCCACTCAAGGACTTTCCTGGCCCATCTGCCGTCAGTCCTTCGAGCGACGTGGCCTGCCCATTGCTATTTTAGTCTACAGATTTTGCGAGCTATGTCGGTAACTCTTGTTCTTTGGCGAATTTTCATATTTCTGATTCTGTCGCGCACAGACATGTTTGATTGTCTATTACTCTTTAAAAAAAAGTCTATTACAGTTGTGACAATTACAATGGACAAATTATAGGTTGGAAAGAAAAAGATTTAATCCTGATATAATTCCCTTTATGCAGTCATCGTATTTACCAAGAGGTTAAACACACAATTCTTTGTCATAAATATATGACAGAGAATTGTGCAAAATTGATAATTTTTGTCGATACGTGAATGATGAGCTGATGCAAATTATCGTAGCTAGATCCAATGAGAAAGTTTGACGCTTCCCGAGTGCTACATTTTTATTGCAATTAATTTAGCCATGTCTTATATTGAATCTCCGATTCTCCGCATGTACTGGCAACACCAATTTCGTGTTGCTTTTGTAGCTGATCATATGTCTCGGAACAGATTTTTCACTCTTCGAAATTCTTTGAAACTCGTTAATGACAACGACTTTTCTGCCGAAGTTAACACTAAAGACAAGCTCTGGAAAGTTCGCCCTTTTATCGAAGAAATTCTTGAGGGTTGTCATTCCATACCAAAGGATCAAAAACAGTCAATTGACGAAATGATAATACCTTTTACGGGCGCCTGTGGCATGAAGCAATATTGCCCAGGTAAACCTAATCCTACAGGTTTAAAAGCTTTTGTCTTGACGAATCCCACCAGAGAAGTATGTGATTTTGATATATATCAAGGGGCAACCACATATCCTTCTTAGGCTGATACAACATTCGGGTTGGGAAAGAAGGCAGTTTTTGCCTTAAGCGTCAATTCATACGTACCACAACCACACCACAACGACGCCATGTGGTCGGGCGTATATTTTGTATTGAAAATGAATATTACAATTTACACGTACCACATTTTGACGTTGTTATCGACCACCTGTGTGCCTAGCATGAATAACTATCGCATTCGTAACGTAATAGTATCGAGACGTCGAAACGTCATGTGACGAAAACGGAATGTCGCAGCACGAAGCCTATCGTATCGTCTTTAGAGTGCTCGAATCAAATTCGTTAGTGACGTCATGCTGATGTAAAATAGAGAAGCACCCAAGTGAACGAATTGAATGACTTATTAAACAAAATTTGACATAAAGATTACGTCTGAAAACTAAACCATTTTTAAAATATTTTTCTACCTTTGTCTGCACGATTAAGGCTTTGATATTTTGTTAAGATATATTGGTTAAGCAAAAAAGGGTCAAGAATGGAGTTTGCGGTTATGTAAAGTGACATAATCGTATTACTACAACCAAAAGAGGTACTAGTTAGTTTTGTAATTTCATAAAATATTTTACAATTTCCGAACGTCGTGTTTGACAGAGGTCAAATGCCATTATGTCAAGTTATTTGTTTGTTTATACTTTTATTAGATTTTCTATTTTAATTAATATAAAAGTACTCAATTCTAAGGGTGAAGTTAATGGAAAGTATCGTAAGTAAAAATTTCAACATAAAATGCGCGCGAAAAACAATATAAGGGTATTGTCTTTCGTAGTCGGGTTATTATTGTTTTGAATAGTTTCTCTTCATTATATTTGACATAATATGCATTGTAATGCCTATTCCAGGATTCCAGGAGTTTGTCTAAGTCAGCTTTTCAACCCCACAAACTACTTCTACTCCATTTGAGAATGAATAGACCAGCAAAGAAGACTAAACTTGAACTGACGAAATACTTCTTGCAACTTGATAATAAACAAGTGATGATGCTAGGAAGTGTGAGGAAAGATAATGAAATATAATGGTGCTGACATGGTGCTCCTATACCTAAGTTTATTCATGTGGAATACAATGAAACAAATTAAACATGTACAACATTATATTACTAGATTTTATTTTTTTCTTGAATCTATTTGTACAATAAAATTTGTCTTTAAATACATACAGTCTATCTCTTATGAAATATACCTACTTAGTAACATTGACAGAATATTTGCTAAATATAAATTATACTGATTTGTGATAAAGTGATGACTTGAAACAAAAGTTGCATAAACCTAGTTGAACTAGGTTGAAGCAATAAAAATTCTGCTTGAAGCAATAAAAATTCTGTTTACACAATTCACGTTAAATATAACTTTCCTTTATTAAGATCTAGGTAATTTTGCTATTTTATGATAACATTAAATACCTAGCCCGGTGAAGGATTTCTATACCTTGGACAGTCGAAATTGCGTTATAGCTAACTTGTATTAAGTTATCTCCTCTATCTATCCTCTCCTATATAATGCATGTTCAAAGAAATATAGGTATATGAGGCATATAAAAGTTTATAGTGCTTGAGGTTTGGGTATATCAAAATATATGACAAAAATTTGAAACACATTTAAGCTGTTATTGCTTTTAGCTCAATTTTCGGTGGCGTAGTGGAGTATGCTCCTTGCACAAACAACACCATCGGTTTTTCAATCGTCCAAAAGTATTGTCAATGGTTATCCATCCACGACGACAAACTTAACAACAAGTGGCATTCTCCGCATCATTATTGCCATGTTTTCCGAAAACATTGATGTTGATGAATCATTTCATACGCACACTACTTGTTTTAGTTCATTTTAATTTATAATTGTCACAAAATCTTAATTTTAAAATGTTTCGAAACTTTTCTCACCGGCAAATTCTAAGTGACAAATGTTTTGACAGTTTTCGATAGCCAGCCTTCGAAATTTACGTTACCGTTTATCAAAAGATCGTTCGTGCTTGCAATTTGTGTCAAACTGTTCTAAGTTTCGATAGCAACACGATACGATAGTTGTCAAAATCATTTGTGCTTGCGTCGTGTAGTTCCTTTTACGCACGGTAGGGGCGCTGTACAAATCCCATAGAAAATGCTTTCGATGTCGATACGAATACTTTCTCGATAGTTTTCGTGCTAGCCACTAATACAAACACATCGCAACCACATCGCGACGGCAACGCCGCCACGCGGCGGCGGAACCGCGGCCACATCGCCACGAAATGACGTCATCAACAGCGCGCGCCTAGCTGGGGTCTGCGCTACCCTCTTACATTCTACGTTGTACTGAGTTGCCGCGTGGTTGTGCGAAAAATTAAAATGTCCGACTCCGAAACTTTTGACTCGGATGTGTTTATTGAGGAGATTCGCAATTCGCCATGCCTTTGGGATCAAAGGACAGTCCTCTGTCCTTTTCTGTCCTTAAAGCATGGGGAAACCTTTGCATAAAGTTTTATGAAGATTTTGATAGTAAGGAAACAAAAAAAAAACAAGTGTGGTAAACTCACCACACTTGTTTTTACCTCTTATTAAACAACTTAATAATTACTACATATTTATTTATTAAACTGAGTATAATACCTAACAACACCATTCACGCTTTATTGTACTGTCACGATAATTCACCTTCAGGGCTCACAAAATAGTCGGCAAATTTATATTTAACAGAATCTGCTCGAATGCCGTTATGATTTTGTTCAAAGGAATGCAACAAAGGCCGCCATCTTTTTAATCTCGTTAGTGTTATTTCTGTGATCTACGCTTTGGTGTGAACGTTGTTGTAACAATCTTGTTGATTTAAATATTAAAATGGTTAACCACCAAGAACAAGATGTAAATTTCGCAGCTCCCGGGAAGGGTCGTATAAAGATAAAAGACAAATCATCGTGGAAATGAGAGAAGGCAAAAATCGAAAGGTAAATTAAGTAAAATTTTATTTGTCGCAGAATCAACAAAGATGCACAACTATCGAGTATCGTTATTTTAGAACAATGCCATCTGTTATCATTTGTCGGAAACGTCAAGCAGTGTGCTTGGGTGAGGTCGGTACGGGGCGTGGCATGTGTGACAGATGTCGACTGTCATTCGTTTTGACATTGGACGGATGGCAGTTTAATCTGTTTCCATCGCTTTAATCAATTAAGTAAAATTAATCAAGGTGTGTCAAAAGTTTATGACAAACGGTTCTTGGCATATCCAAAGATCGCATTCAAAGAATATGCAAACAAAATTTAACATCAATGTTTCGAAATTCGAAATGGAAAAGTATATAGAAGCGCCGTCACCGCAACGTCGTCACACCATAAATTATGGAACTATAGCATACCTACCTATCCTAAAATCGATGAAATTTGTTAATGCCCACAATCAAGGAGTAGTGCCGTCTTTGTCCAGCTGGATAAAGACAATAGAAAATTTTAAAAGTGTTGTAAAATATTTACATTCCAAAGGTGTAAATTCCCTTTTATTGCGCTATTTCAATCAAGATCCAAAAGAAAACTTCAGCATCAGCATTTGAGGGAGCGTACAAAACATTATTAATTAATAATATTACATCTTCACATTCAGTAGGCTCTAACTGCGAAAAAGATGATAATGTTTGTCTTCAATCACTAAAATATTTTTTAATGAACCATGGAGACAATAATTTTACTACTGAATGTGAAGATGAAATAGAAACCATACATTTAAATATGGAAATATTAAATACAAAAGTACTTTTAAGTAGTAAGTCTCCCAAGGATCTTGAAAAATGTGCAGCAATAGGGTATTGCAGTGGATGGATAGCACACCTAGCTAAAAAAATATATATAAAATCTGTGCAGTATGTAAAGCAGATTTAGAATCGGAAGAACTGCTCAGCTTTCACCAATTATAAAGGCCAAAGAATATGGTAGCAAAAAATGGATGTACTATCCTACAAGGGTTCTATTTGACTTCTTTGCCCAAATCGAAAGTATATGCATAAGAATTTTAAAAACACATGTTATAAAAAATATATCAAATTATATAAAATTAATTTTAATGCTACATGTTAATTTGTCATTTTTATCTTGTGAGGCACACAAACACATTTTAAGTAAATATTTATTGAATAAAAGTACCATATTTTTTATTTAAAATTTTTTCATCGGTTCTCCGTAGACACTCGGGTAGGCCTCTGCAGCCCCTATCTCGCAGGCTTAAACATCGCATTTTTATCGTGGAGTCTCGAAAGACATCTTTCGCAAACCGACAATATTATATTAATAGTGCTTTATTGTATAATAGCCTGAATAAAAAACTAAGCATCTTTTCCATTAGCAAATTTCAATGTAAAGCAGTGGTAAGAAAAGTTCTGCTTGGCTTGGACTATCACAGCACTGAGGAGCTGATGGGGGCCCCCCATCAGCTCCTCAGTGCCTGTCAGAGTCTGTAGTGGTGAGGGACTGGAATCTGGGAAAAGTGCATTCTCTTTCGCATACACTCTTGCTGTCACATTCTCTCACAAACACACACACATACACACCACACATAACTACCATTTGTTTTTCATCCCATTTTGTTTATTTAATTTAATTACATTCTTTGTCTTCTCTGTTTGCTTTTTGTTAATCTTAATTTAAATTAATTTATTATGTAAAGTCTATACTAGGCTCACAATGATACCATACATGAAGGCACTGATCTCAGTGATAAAGGTATTTCCCTAGTACAGAGGTCAGAGTTTTAATTTTGTACTACGACACTATGACTTGTATCAAATTAATGTATACTTGTGTACTTTTTTACGTAATAAAGTTTATTATTATTATTATTTATTATTAAATTGGTGCAAGGAAGTCAATAATGTCCTCACTGGCAATACACTTTTTTGGGATGTGACCGATGAAATGAAAAATAAAGCTCACAGGTAGGGGAGAGTGGGGGAAACGCGAACGCGGGGTAATCGCGAATTCAATGGTACTGGTATGTTAGAAAGAGATAACCATATTTTGCTTGCCGCCATTTTGGAGGTCACGCCATCTCTAGTGCCAGTCAACAACTTGGGAGACGCGGACGCACGTACTTGTCAAGGTATGATTTTTTTTATATTTTGTCTGTTTTTGATGTAATTTTTTGCTAATTTCAAGTTGATGTTGCTCTATTTCTAAATACAATTATAATTTAGCCTTTACACAGTGGAATAATGATATATTAACCAGTTTAAAAACAATGACGCAATAGGCAATCTAAATATAACCTAATTTGCTTTTGGCCATTTTATTTTTTTTCTATCCACGGGGTAAAGGCGAACGCTCCATGTCGGGCAATCTCGAACGTTCGCCATTACCCTACAACTTTTAGTTGGATCCCTGTTCAACTTTATTTATATTGTTTCAGATGCCTCGTAATTATAAAAGAAAGACCGAATGTAAGTACAGTTTAGAAGATTTAAAAAAGGCTATACAAGATGTCAAAACCAAAACACTCAGTCTCGGCAAGGCAGCTGAAACTTATAATGTTCCAAAAACAACAATTTTCGACCATCTGAAGAAATACATAATACAACAGCCGAGGTCTGGACGAAAGCCTATATTTACTGACGATCAGGAAACGCAACTCTTGGATTATATTATAAAATGCAGTAAGCTGTTTTATGGCCTAACCATAAAAAAGATTCGCCAAATCACGTACCAGTTTGCTGAAAAAAACAAACTTCCGCATAATTTCGACCGAGTGAAGCAACTAGCCGGAAAAGACTGGTATTACAGTTTTATGAAAAGGCATCCCAGCATATCTCTGAAAATTCAATGAAAGCGACGTTAAAGTTTTTTATGATAATTTAAAGGCAATACAAGACAAACATCATATCAAACCTGATAAAATCTTTAACGTCGATGAGACAGGTATATCAACTGTCCAAAAAAATCAGAAAATTGTGGCAGTAAAAGGTCAGAAACAAATCGGTAAGGCAACAAGTGCTGAAAGGGGGTCTACTACAACAGTTGTTTGTGCATTTAGTGCAGCCGGCCAATATATTCCGCCATTTTTTATATTTAAAAGGAAGCGTATGAATCCACAACTACTAAAAGGCAGTAACTCTAATATGGTTGGAGTTGTGTCAGACTCTGGGTGGATAAATGAAAGCCTGTTTGTGGAATGGTTACACCATTTTATTTCCTATTCAAAGCCTTCAAAAGAAGACCCAGTGTTGCTAATTTTAGATAACCATGAGAGTCATATAAGTCTTGATGCATTCACACTTTGCAGAGATCATGGGATTGTTATGCTAACTCTGCCACCTCACACTTCACACAGACTTCAACCATTGGACTTGACATATTTTGGCCCTATCAAGACTGCATACAATCAAGAATGCGAGAACCACATGGCAGATAGATTTGGACAGGCTATTACACAATATGACATAGTCGAATTATTTACAAACGCTTTTAATCGTTGCAGTAACCTTGAAAAAGCTGCGAGTGGATTTAGAGCTGCTGGAATATATCCTTTGCGCCCCGTTGAGATAGAATCAATTCCGCCATATACCACATAAGAAACAATAAATCCAACAAGAAACATTCAAACGAATATTCAACCTTCAAAGAACCAATCAATTGACGTTCAACAAGCGTCTAATGCTCAAGGTAATGCCGAAATAGCTACAGCAGCAGACCAAGTACAATGTAATGAAGATCTTGATAACCGGGTTTCCACTACAAATCCTGTCAATTCACCCCTTGAAACTTACAGTGATGCCGAAGTAACCGCAGCAGCTCAAAATGATCGTGTTGAAGACCAAGACATCTATGCCACTGATAAAGAATCTGTTAATTTTCAAACCGATGATGGAAGCACTCATACAGTTTCTCTATCAGAGATTGTTGAATTACCTATTATTTCTCCAAAAATATCAAAACGTAATATCAGGAAGAAAAGATCTATTATTCTCACTAGTACACCTATAAAAGATCAGTTAGTAGAAAAGGAAAACAGAAAAAAAGCTAAGGTGGAAGGAATCAAGAACAAGACAGAAAAAAAAACTAAAATACTAACTCAAACTAAAAGACTGAAATTTAATGTTAAGAAACCTTCGAACAAAGAGATTAAAAGAGTATTAAAGAATTTAAAAAACCTAAAAGACTTTAGTGACTCTTGTCAAAATAAGAAAGAAAAAGAAAAAAGTGTAAATGTAAATGAAGACTACTTTTGTATTTTTTGTAAGGATAAGTATTTACCCGACGTCTGTCGGGTAAAGTCGAACACTAAGGGTTTTGTTTTTGTTTCATAATGTTGTCATTTATTAAGAAAATACAAATGTTGATTAGTATATGCATAATACAATAATTGATTGGGGCCATGAGGACCATAGTGGCCTAACTTATTTTTTTGAGGTATGATTTTTTTCCAGTTCAATTGATCATTTTGATCCAGAGTGGCCTAAAAATGATACAACGAATTTTTACAAGATGGCAGCATAATCATTGTTATGGTTTTTAGTAAATTTGAGGTGTCATACTAGCCTAAGTAAGATAGGCCACGATGGTCTAAGCAGTCTTTAACTTCACTGTCATGATGACATTAGTTTTTTTTGTTTTTAAGGGGGGAAAATCATCTGATGACTGTCTGGTGAGGCGGGAGGGAGTTTCAGACTCTTACTGACTAAAAACCACCCCGTTCCTTCTCCTGCACGTCCAACCGGAGCCCCGGTAACCCGTTAGGTTCTCCGCGACTCCGAATCGGCATCGACCTATTTGGGCCCCATCTATGGTGGTCTGATGGATCTTTGAGGCGCGCGCGGAGCGCGACGCGCCGTACGCCATACGCTCGAGTCTGTTTCTGGTCGGACAGGGCTACCCATGCTCGCCGTCCGCAGGCCCGCGATGATGATGACAAACGTCATTATTTTCTCGCATACCTGCTTGCTTTATAGTTCAATAAATTATTTTTAATTGTTAATAAGTGGCTAATTGACAATATGGAAAACGACCGGCAAGAATACAATGTGGATAACGAACTTCGAGATATGTATTGCAATATTCCATTGTACCTCTATTGTATTGCAATAAACATGAAGTGTTATCTGTTAATAGTCTTCTAAGAGTTTTCATTGTTTACAGAAATCTTTGGGTCTGAAGCAGAAGAAGATTCATTTCAAGACTCTGGTTCAGAATACTAGCCATCTGGACGTAATTCTACAGCATCTACTACTGATTTCATTGAGATTTTCGGTGACGAAAACCAATCCCCAAATAATGTAACTTCTGAAATTACTCCAGTTCAATGTAAACCTAGAAAAATAGTGAGACAATCTAGGAAATCGAAGCAGAAGGTGAGAAAGGAAAAGCGTTCAAGAGGTGAGGAATATATTAATGAAAAGGTGTTCTAGTGCCACCAAACCAAATTGATACTGCTCGTGAGTGTAATTGTCAACATACGTGTCATAAAAAGATTCTGTTCAACAGCTTATATGTTTTGGGAAATTATATGTTGCAGACATCTTACCTTTTTTCTTTAATTAAGGTGATGCCAAAAAGCTAGCACTGCTTCTGCTGAATCTAGGCGTTCAAATTCAAGGGTGTATCAAGTTCTTAATGGTGATGGCTTGTATGTTATTGTATGCAAAACATATTTTAAAAAGATTTTTGATGACAGATTGTCTAGAGTTTTAAATGACAAACTCGTTATTCCCATACCTCCCACAGATCTTAGAGGAAACCTTCAAATAAAACTCCAGAGAACAAAATACAAATTGTTAAAAACTTTATCAATAAATTTCCCAAATTTAAGTCACATTATACCCTACTCCCTACTCAAGAGCACAAACCGAATGTATTTAGCACCTGACTTGGACTTGCCTAAACTGTTTCTTTATATAAAGAAGAAACACCACCTTCTGAACAAATGTCAAATTTTATGTTTAGAAAAGTTTTTAATGAGCAATTCAACCTATTTTTTCATGCACCAATTACTGATTCCTGTAAAAATGTGAAAATTGTAAAATAAAAATAGAATAGAATAATTAGAATAGAATAATTTATTTGTACTCCACTTACAATGTTTTTTTTTTTCAATTACTATATTAAAGTAAAATTATGCTAGACTATTAACTAGATAATAATAATACATTATTTTGCTTAAAACTATGGACAGAAAAATAGTAGGACTAATACTAATATTTGTCGCGATTTGCTTGAACTAGGTTTATGCAACCTGTGTTTCAAGTCATTACTTTATTACTATTCATGTTAAATCTATACAGGTTTGTATTTTCACCTACTTAAATAAAATTTAGAAATTATAAAACAAATTAATCTATGTATGTGGCCTACTTAAAGTAATTGACCTTAAAGACGAATTAACTACGTCAGTACATCTGAAAGTTTTTCTGTGTGATTATAATTTAATTTAAGCAAGTACTCCGTTATTATGTTACAACATTTCTTATGACTAAGGCTGTATACATTAAAAGATTTATTTATCTTATTGTACAAAAACGGTCCGAGAAACATATAAAATCTAGTGCAATAGGCATGTTTAGTTTGTCTAGTTTGGCAGACCAGATTATTCCTTTTCTTTACCAAAATTTCACGGTCATAGGTGAGATCCGAATGTTGAAAAAGGACGATGTTTAATATACTTAATTGCCGTACTGTAAGAACCTTACATGCCTTGTAAAGTTCGTGAGTAGAAAATCTAAAAGGGCGAAATGTCGCAACCTTGAGGATGGCTCTCTGAGCACGTTCTAGTGGAAGCATTATTGTTTTAGCGGCACCTCCCCATGATGTTATGCAATATGTTAGTATTGATTGGCACAAAGCTAAATAGACTTGTTTAATTAATACATAGTCAGCTATATTGCGTAAATTTTTAAATACATACATTAATATACGTACTCTTGTCCATAATAAATCTATATGTTTGCGAAAATTTAAATTTGCGTCAAGCGTAACACCGAGGTATTTAATAAAATCAGTTTTGATAAGCGCGGGACAGGTACATGCTGAGTCACCAAGAGTAGTACATTTGTGTGCATAAATATTTACATTAGTAATATGTGGGTTATGGTTTCTCATTGTGAACATGATATATTTCGTTTTATCTGCATTTAGTGTTAATACATTTTTAGAAAGCCAAATAGTTACAGCAGTGAATCCTTTTTGAGCGTGTATGTAGAGCTCTTCCCGTGTATTCGGTTTAAAGAAATTTATTTCTCATAAGAACATACAGTCCACTTATAATGAGATTCAAAGTAATAAACAAATATAGTAGGTACAATACAAATTTCCTCCAAAGTATTAGCAGTTATAATGTACTTAAATGTTTCTTTAGCTTATATTTAAATGTGTTCACGTTATCGCACTCTTTGATACCGTCGGGTAATGCATTGAACAGATGTACTCCTTCATATAATATAGTCTTTCTATCGTAATTCGTGCGTACGCTAATGGCTTCCAGTTTGTTTTTATATCTATTTCTCAAGTTATGTGACATTGTTTTTTCTTTAGTTGTATGTTAGTTTGTATTGAGTTTGAAGTTATGTTTTTAATAAGAATGCAGGTGTAATAAATGTATAGTTGTCTAATATTTAATAAATTTGTTTTTTCGTATACGGTCTTTGATGAAGTATGATAATTATAATGGAACAAGGTTTTAATTATTTTATTTTGAATTCTTTGAAGTGAATTTAAATTAGTTACTGCTGCTGAACCCCATATCTCAACAAGATATTCTAAATGCGATTTAACTAACGAGTTATAAATTAAAAAGCACCTTACTAGGAATACAGTTTGCTACTTTCCGTAACGCTCCCAATAACGATGTTAATTTACCCCTGAGATGGTCAATGTGCAATTTCCAAGTTAGTTTCTCATCTACCCTCAATCCAAGATGTTTTTCGTTGGTTGATCGTTTTATTATTTCATTATTTATTTTAAGAGGCGAGAAGTCGGGTATACGTTTATTTTTAGTGGTAAAAATCATGAATGAGGTTTTTGATGTATTGATTGTAAGAAGGTTGCACTTTAGCCACTCGCTTAATAAATCAAGGTCATGTTGAGCATCTTTTATAATGTTATGAATTGTTTTGTCAAAGTAAAAGAGACAGGTGTCGTCTGCATATAGTGTTAGGTGTCCTATTAAACCTATTTTATTAATATTGTTTATATATATTAGAAAAAAAAAGTATTAGCGGAGAATACAAGAGCTGTATCATCCGCGTAGGACATTACAATGCCGTTTTTAATTGATAATTCACATAAGTCATTTATATAAATTAGGAATAGTGTAGGTCCCAATTAGACGATTCGATCCCGGGATCCCGAAAACCGGGATCCCGGAATCCCGATCATATTTTAGTCCCGAAAATCTCGGGATTAAATCCAATGAATCCCGGGATTTTCAGGACTTAAACATTTTTTAAATAATTCATTAAAAATGTGCGTGAAACGAAACGCGCTTACTTTCATTTGACGTTAAACGTCAAAATTTGCCAGCCATCTTGTTTACACAGCTGATTTCGTTTGTTTCTGCTAACAAACGTTGTTGGATTAGGTACTTTACCTACCTATGTGTGTAAAATAGTGTAAAAATTACGCTTCAGATCGATATTAAGTATTGATATTTATATTGTTGATTAGTGATAAACCATTAATTTATTTCAAAAACAACAATGCACTAATGTGTATGGCTAAATATATATGAAAAACAGCGAATGTTTTTTCTGTTGATCTCAGAGGTTATGTTTATTTTGTACACATATTCAAATGTTCTTTTCTTATTGTTTTAGGTTTAAGAAGTAAATGTCACTTTCTAAGGAAAGTTTTTATGTCAAACATAAAAAAGATGAAGACGTTACGTCAGTGTGGAGTCATTTTTTAGTCGACAAAATGGGTAGCTCGGCAAAATGTAAGCGTTGTTCAGCTATTTTAAAAACCTTAGGAGGATCAACCAAAGGCCTACATACTCGATCTATTTTCAAAACATTCCATAAAAATAGATTCTGCTAAGGCATCTTCCTGAACAAGTCAAAATAATGAAGGACCACCTTCGAAAAGAAAAATGACCGACTATTTTGTTAAACCTGAATCTGATACTCTTGACGATGTTTTGGCCCGTATGACTGCGCTAGATGGTTTTCCTTTTAGCGTATTTGTGACATCAAAAGATTTAAGATCGTTACTGTTAGCAAAAGGGTACTCAGACTTACCTAAATATGCTTCAACAATCCGCAACAGAGTACTAGACTATAGTGTAAAGATAAAAAACAAATAACAGCTGAACTATCTACATTGAAAAAAGAAGGACAACGATTCAGTCTAAGTTTTGACGAATGGACGTCTACGTCTAATAAGAGATATATGAATTTAAATATTCATTCAATAAACAAAAAGTGGAATTTGGGACTTATTCGAATTGATAAATCGCTGACCGCCGAAACTTGTGTTCATACTTTAAAAAACCGGTTTTTGGATTTTCATATCTCATTAGATACAGATATTGTGGCAATAGTAACTGATGGTCCAAATGTAATGCTGAAGGTTGGAAAACTTGTTAATGCAGAACACCAAGTTTGTTTTGCACATGGTATTCATTTAGCCGTTTGTGATTTGTTGTATAAAAAGACACCTGTAAATGAGACTGCCAGTGATGATTTTGATGACTCGGATGATGATGAAGAACTAGACTCAGGATTAGTAATTGAAACTGGAAACGGTCGATCGCAATATTAATGAATTAATAAAGTTCGTAAAGTGGTTCTTATTTTCAAAAGAGCATCCTTGAAGAATGATACAAATATACAATACTTCAAAAATATGTTAAAAAAGAACATGGAAGAGAGCTTAATTTACTACTGGACTGTAAAACGCGTTGGAACAGTCTCTTTACAATGCTGGAGCGATTTGATCTTTTAAAAACTAGCGTAAAAAAGGCACTTTTTGATCTTAATAATCCTGTACCATTTGAAGAGTCAGATTTCCAACTCATTAGTGAGATAATCAAGGTATTGGCGCCCGTTAAATTATCTGTAGAAGCACTTTGTCGTTCTGATGCCACAGCGGATGCTACACTCAAGTTTCTTTTTCAAGAATTGCGTGACAATGACTCAATTTTGGCTTCTAAATTGAAAACACATTTATTGAACCGCTTGAAAGATCGTCGACGCAGTGAGTTAAGTGGAGTATTAAACTATTTACAAAATCCTCATACTGAGAAGACTGAGTTAGAGACTGATTGTGATTTAAAGGAGTTATTTTCAAGTCCAAGCAAGATGACTATTGTTCAGTGTAGAAATAATCTTTATAAAAGATGCACTCGGCCAACGCCATACTACTATTTATTGTGTTTTCCCATAGCTCGATAGATGGCGTTGGCTGATTTAAATACAAGCTATGGTTTCGTTACCGGCAAAACATTAGGTTGTCTGCTTTGACGTAAATAAATTGTCTTGCTCTGAGGTACTTCGTATCATTTCAAGTAACAGGCTTCAAAGGACTATCGGCCGAAACTGTTCATGGTCCAGTCGAGCCGAAGGGTGTTTATGGAAGAACACACATAATTAAATATAGTTGTGCTAATTGATACGAGATGGTGATAGTTGTCGGTTAACAATACTACATGTGGAAGACTACGTGCTCAGCTGCCGAGGTTCACCGATGATTCCTGATGTATGTACATCAGGAATCATCGGTGAACTTCGTTTGGAGCTCGTGAGTAGTGGAGTGAAGTGCATATAATTGTGGACAAAGGAACTGTGAGTACATTCAAATTATTAAAACTAGGGACTTAGAAAAATCCGCGTGCAATCGATCAGGGACTTAGAATAGTTTCAAGAAAAACGACCAGACGTCGAATCTATGCCCGATTTCGAAGCGATCTACAAGTATTAAACACTTAGAAAAATTCTCTCTAGTTTGGACTTGGAAAATTTGTCAACTGTCAACTGTCAGCGACACTTAGAGAATTTTCATCTATCTTTCACTGGACTTAGAATATTTTCATGAATACAAACAACATGGAGAAAGAACTGAGAAAGCTGAAAGATATCAAATTACAAATTGAAAAGGGCTGGATAAATTACAAGAAGTCCCCGAGAGATCGGATAAACTACAATTATGTCGATGCACGTTTAGAGATGTTAGAGACCCAATTCAAGAATTTTTCTGCGAAATATGAAGTCATCGTAGGTGATTGCGAAAGTGAAGAATTACAGGACTTTTTACAGGAAGATATCTACGAGACGGTTTATGAATGTACAAGGTAGAATTAAAAAATGTTTTGTCTCAATTAAAAGTTCACAGCTCCAGGAAGGAAGGTTGCGATGGTTCATCTGACAGCAGTGTGGTAAGATTGCCAAAAATAGTTTTACCTACTTTCAGCGGAAAATATACAGAGTGGTCGTCATTCCGTGATTTGTTCGTGTCATTAGTACACAACAATAAAAAACTTGATGATGTTCAACGTCTCCACTATTTAAAAACTCAACTGTCAGGTGAAGCGGAGCAGCTTATAAAACATGTACCTATAACTGATTTAAACTATAAAAAATCCTGGGAAATGTTAGAACATATGTATAATAATAAGAGATTTGTATTACATGTATTTTAAACCGACTATTTGGCCAACGTAATATTGTAAACGAGTCATCAAAGGCACTAAAAGATTTACTTGATGTGACGAGTGATTGTTTGCACGAACTCACTAATATTGGCATTGATGTTAGTTCTTGGGATGTTATTATTATTTATGTTTCAAGCTTGAAGTTGGACGTAGGATCTAGGAAGCAGTGGGAACTGCATGTTAGTAAGTCATCCGACGATCTACCTTCCTTTAAACAGTTTTGCGAGTTTTTGGAAACACGTTTTCGTGCTCTCGAATGCGTTGAACCTAAACATAAATTAAAAGTCGATCATCATACTACATCTCACACTAAGGTCATGCACGGTACGACTAATAAGTTATGTCCACACTGTTCTGAGAGTCACAAACTCTTAAATTGTAAGAAGTTTTGCCAACTAGATGTGGACGGACGTCGTGCCGTAACACAATCTTTGGGTGTCTGTTTCAATTGCTTGGGAAGTAATCATACTTCTAAATACTGCCGTGTTCTTTCTAAATGCCGTATTTGTCAGCGTAAACATCATACGCTGCTACATTCGAAGAACCATAGTGGAGCCATGGATGTACTTCAGAGCCAGTCCATGATGTCAAGGTAAGTATAGCATCTCATTTTGTGAATGAACAAACGCAGGGTCAAGTACTGTTAGCCACGGCTTTGGTTAAAGCCGAATCACAAAATGGGTCCTCTCAGGTCTATTTCGCTAGTCATTTTTGTGAAATAAAAATACCTTTTTATATATTTTGTAATACTTTGTTTTATTTTTACGAAGACAGGCAAAAAGTCAAGTGAAACTGATACAGTTGAAAACATAACATATACAGCACAATATAAAGCTAGTTTTAGCATGTCTATCGATCAGTCAAGTTTAAACAATAGCAAATAAACGGTAGCCCCGTTTAACGTTTGGCAAGGGAGAAATTGACGCATGATTTACCCAGTGGTAAATCATGCGTCGTTCGTGCGGCGTGTGCGTTGTATTATTACACAGTTGTAATAATACAAGAAAAGCACCATGAATATAAATCAAATTGGAACAATGAACGTTAAAGAGCGAAAACTTGTGAATGCTTATGCGCACCCCTATGGTAGCTTTGTTCAGGATTTATACAAACATAACCCAACTTTGGAACCATCCAATTATAAACCTTAATACTACGAAATAGTGACTATAAAAACTGCATATATAAATTTGTCAGGGTAGAATTGGGGGCACCCGTTTGGATCGAGTTACGATTTTTCGAAAAATAATGTTTGCTTTGGAAATTCGTTACGTGCATTGTTATTGGACGTCCATGTTTGCTCCTATTATTTAGATGTCATATTTCTAGGATCATTATTTGAATATCAGTCAGTCACAGAATGATTGGTATGCAGTCAAAGTATTTAAGACGTCTAATAATGACTTAAATACGTATTTAAAAAAGACTGCCTCGTTGGCCGAGTGGTCGCAAGTGCAACTGCCGAGCAAGGGGTCTCGAATTCGATTCCCGGGTCGGGCAAAGTATTAGTGGGTTTTTAAAAAAATCTCAGTAGATAGTAGCACGGAGTCTGGAATTGTGCCCGGTATATGGCAATAGGCTCACCCCCTATTACGTGGGACTCGTAACATAAATAGTGAAAAGTGGGTGTTACATTGTACAGTGGCATAATGTGCACCTCTGCCTACCCCTTCGGGATAAAAGGCGTGATGTTATGTTTAAAAAGTTACTAGAAGTCTTATCGCTGATAAGTTTAAAATATGTTTTATTTCATTATTATTAAAGTTAAATAAAGACTCCCTCATTCGCTTCTCAGTTAGTTATGTCTTTTTATTAGAACAATAGGAATCTCGTCTTGTACCGAGCACCACCAGAAAAGCAATCTTGTATCATATTTACTTCAAAATTCATTTTATCATCATAACGACAACAGCCCAAAGACGTCCATTGCTGATCATAGCTAGTCTTTCCAAAATTACTTCCAAACAAGCTGGTTGAAAGCGCCCTATATACTGAGATTGTCGCGGAGAACCTAACGGGTAACCGGGGCTCCGGCTCGACGTGCAGGAGAAGGAACGGGGTGGTTTTTAGTCAGTAAGAGTCTGACACTCCCTCCCGCCTCACCCAGGCGGGGGCAGTCATTCGATGATTTTCCCCCATTAAAAAAAAAAAAAAAAATATACTGAGATTCAACATTCTCCACACAAATAATAAAAGTTCTCAATCATAGCCGTGTATGTATGTGTACCAACATACAAAGAGCACCCGGCGACCAACTGTCACTACTAAGTTACAATAATTACAGAACAAATCTGCGCTTTCGTCGCGCACCATTGCATTACAGTCCTGATTCGGAATGGTGTAAACAGGAAATTAGCTTCCGACTGAACAGTTAATTTCAGTGTCGCTCATTCTACCTCTATACATGTTGATGACATTGATTGGATCCGTCATTAGTCAGAAATCACAATTTTATGGTATAAAAATGGAACTCAATTGTACTGAAGCTGCATTACGTTCATATATATGTCTGATGTTAACGTAACAAGTATAAAATGCTAATGATGAATTTTTAAACAAAAGTTTTGCAACATTTATGTGAAGAGATCTATATAGAATACCTGAATACTAAGGTCCATCCAAGTCTGAACATGTAGGTATTCTTTGATACTAAATATAAATACTATACTAAATACTTTTTAAAAAAAGAGTAACGAATGGAGTTTCTTGCTCGTTCTTCTCCATTCGAATCTACATTTTGGAATGAGCACTTAGCTTCACTGACGGACTGAATGACAGACTATTATTTATTTTGTATTTGTTGACGTTTCAAAAGTACCAAATTATGGTTTAATTGAAATAAATACTTTGACTTTGACTTTTACTTTGAAATTCAAATGACGAATTTCGTCAACATACCTCTAGAATCAAACTCACACCTTTTGCAATTATCTGGGTATAAAACCTCGTTTATTTAACTCCATTGACACTAGAAAACCAAATGACACGCCGTAACAACCGCAGCCAAACACAATGTACCGAGACCAACGGATCATCACGGCTACCGGAGAATACCAAACATTGATACACACACCCCATTTTTACAAATAAGACAGTTCAAATTGTACGTTATGAGAATAGAGATAAAAGTGCAAATTGTGTATCTTACTTAAATTCCGAAAGATTTTGAGAAAAATATTACATTTCAAGTAATAAATGAGATATTTATTAGAAATTTTGACCAGGATTATGACTGTGGAGCTTTGCTCACAGTGTAGTATTGTTTTTAGTTCATATCGATATCAGAAAAATATTTCGATAAATACTTAAATAAAAGAACTATAAAGAATAATAATATTAACATGAAAATAATAATGATTCATTCTGTCCTCACAATACTAAATATGTGTATTTAAAGTAATAAATAACACGCAGATCTGAGATATTGTATCTGCAACATCGACACTGGTAAAATGCGGTACTTAGTGAGATCTCCCCACAAATCTGTCGTTACTGCACCGGCTATTAATCGAATGCATTCAGGGTCCACCACCCCAATGTGCAGTGCAATCAAACCAATCAATTTTTATATACCGACGAGATGCGAGGAACTAAGGAACATTGTATGTGTCGTTCTGGTACATGGTGGCAAATTAATGATCAGTTACAATGTCTAGTTAGCAAAAGAGGTAAGTAAGATGACTATTTAATATGTATGCTAGCGACATCTAGTTTCATTTAAATTTTGAAGTGTAAAAGTTAGGTTCTTTAAAAAAGAAACAACTGTTAATTGAATTATTCAATAAAATAAACCTTTTATTATTGCCATACCTACAAAAGTAGTCTTTGTTCGTTGAAGTTTATTGCCATTACTTATTTTACTTATCAATATTTTTTGCTGCCATTCTTCATCAATCTTTTCAATTCAACCCCGTGGATGGAATAATAAAATTATTCTACCAAAGTCCTGAGGCTATGTGTCTTTCAAGTCAAAACACCACAAACACGACCCTCAATAAATTCAACGGTTGATTTTACAAAAAAGTAAAATCAAATATAGAACACATGTCTACTATCGTATGTCCAGAAACTTAGCCGTGGGCTAATTGATGTCTGAGGGCCTAGTACGAGTTTTTTATTACGTTACAAAACCCTTCTGATTGGTCGGTTAACTTGGAACAGTCCAATCAGGCGCCGAACGTCATAAAGTTGTCGATCGCGCTAACGGAAAAGAGACTTAAGTTATGCCCTCTATTTGTCTGTATGTATGTTTGTTTGATTTTGTTTAATATTCATCCCGTCCTCGGGCTAGTATTTGTTTAGTCCGCTAAGCTAATATACTCGTTTGTTTAAGTTTTTTAATGGAAGGGTGCTGTCGTGGTTGGTTGTAAATTCAATTTTGATTGAGTAAAGCAGTGTTTTAAAAAGCGATATTTTTTTTATTTATATTCACTTATTCTGAGGTTCAGATGTTCTGCAACCCTTAAATTCTGGATCTTTTCTAGGTTTGTAGAGGTAGTTTAGGAGGCTCCTTATTTTGCATTTAGATTTTGTGTTAGGTGTCTACGTATTATATTGTAGGGGAAAATGTATTCTACTGATGTCCTGCGCATTTTTATCTTGATAAAGATTAGATGATAATCTCTTAGATCATGTCCAGTCGATTAATGGCAAAAAAAAACAATGGAATAAGAATTTATTAGTTAAAATTGATTGCTCATTTTGAAGTTATGTAACCGTACATAAACATAAAACGGAATGTTATTAAAAATACAGCAAAATCCACAGCAAATATTCATAGCGTCCAATAAAACTAATTCTTAACATTATCCTAATTCAGTAAACTATCAATTCTGTCATTCTCCGCATTTAATACCAACAGATGAATCGGCATCAACACAAATTGGCTATACAGCTGACGTTCAATTTACCTAACAATTACCATTCAATAATAGACCCTACCACATTCAAATAAATTAAGTTAATATCACACAGTAGTGCATACAGCAACCAGAAAAAAAGAACTCTGGTGCAGATTTTTTGCTGCATAAAATTATGGAAGTTAAGATTTTGTAGGGCTTTTGTTAAATTGGTGGTATTGAATTGGGGAGAAAGATCTTAGCGATTTGACGTTCAGCAAATATTGTAAATTATTTATTATAAATATTATATATGGTGTTTCGATCAATAGATTTTGTGGCCAGTGTTATGAATGTGTTTTAGCTTATTTTACTACCAGGCACTCCTAAGCGGTGTAAGCCTCGGCTCCTATAGATCGTTGCATGATTTATTATATATAGCCTGTAGTCTTTCTCGATTATACGATGGAACCAGTAGTTATGGAAATAAAGACATTGAAATATATAAAATAAGTATCGGAGAGCCATGCTTCGGCACGAATAGGCCGGATCCACCGGAGTGATACCACGGCCTCACAGAAAACTGACGTTTCGTCGTGTGAGTGAGGTTACCGGAGGCCCAAGACCCCCCCCCCCTCTCTAGTCTCCTGAATCCTCGAATCTTCAACAATCCTCAAATTCCCAATTCCCAAAAGGCCGGTAACGCACTGGTAACGCCTTGGTGTTTCGGGTGTCTCTGTGTAAAAAAAAACTCTTTCGTTTTATAACAATCTGTATAGATTTGACTTAACTGAGAGCTGATAGTAAAACTAAATTCCATAATTTTTATAATCAAAAATTAACAGATTACTAAGTGACCAATAACGCAACTGTCCGTAATTTGTACAAGCAAAACCATTGCATGGTGTATACTTGATAAGTTTATTTTACAACAAGCGTAAACACTTGAAAACCATTTATTTATCTCTCCCTTACATTTAAAATTAATCTCTACTAAAACTGTAATAAGAAGCATTATTGACTGCACTGTTAATATTAGACAGAAATAATTTCGAGTGGACGAATTTTAACTTTAAATCTATTATGTTAAAACATATTTTTCCCTGTGTTGTGTAGCTAGGGTTGTCCAAAGTAACAACATTTGGTACTTTGTTCGAGCTTGGTACTTGAAGTTGATTGAAAACTAACTGTATCTTTGTGTGTTTGTTTGTTGAAATAACATAATACGAGTTACGCTATCAGAGTCGAGTGTGCATCTGTACGTAATTCTAGTTATTAATATGGATTAGTAGCTTAGTTAATTAAAATATGCCATCGTTAGGAATATTCTTTTATTTATTTGATCTTTCGTATAAATGCTTTTTAGATGGCTAGTTTTCACATACCATACTGGCTGGGCAACTGACTGCCGCGCAACGTGTCATGGGCTCAATCCCGCAAGGAGCAACTCTCTGTGTGATTCACAGTCACAGGTTATTGGTCCGGGTCTTGGTGTGATGTGTATAACAACTTGTATTATTGTAAACGGAGTCACGATGCAGGAAAAATACTAGCGTGGGGCAACGTTAGTAAATTTGTCTAACTTACTGCGGTCAATTGTGATGCTGAAATAATTTTATACTTTTACGCGTAGGTAATCATGTTTTTGTGTAAAAAGTTAAACAAAAAAAACATTTAAATACTACAATCCAACTATTTTTAGGACAATTAAATTATTTTAGTTACCTACCTATTATAATTTTGTCATACCAACAATCAGGATTTATGTACTAATTTGGAAAAAAGTGTTCCCACAGCCATCATCCTAAATACGTAAGTACCATACCTACTTAATACTAAATTAAACACTTAAAAATCACAACCGAAATGATCCCAACAAAATATTACCAAAAAAAAGATTCACACGTTAACAATGACAAAATTAACCCTATCATCGCTCATGGCTTTTTAAATACTGTGTAATCGTTAATGTTTATCCCACTTCAGACCGAGCGAGCGTGTCATATTTAGTGGCAAAAAGTACCACCTAGTAGAAAAGAACTCAAGTGTCATTTTAGGACATTATGGATTACAAATATTTCGCATGACAAAAAATGTGTGAGAATTGGAAGTTCACACGAGTATTTCGACCTATTTTTGTAATGTATAAATAAGATCCTTTGAAGAGGTAAAATGATACTATTTTATTTTTTATTGTGTTTAGGGCCTTTTGCTTTATGAACGTGTATGGCACTATAGGTCGGCAGATTGGGATGGGATGCGGTCCTTTTTTGCATCCTACCCTTGGAGGCGGGCTTGCTTCTTGCAGGATGATCCCAACGCCGCTGCCAATTCTGTTGCTGATGTGGTGCTGCAGGGGATGGAGCTTTTCGTCCCATCTTCTCTGGTCCCCATCGGTGGCAGATATCGGCCCTGGATTGATGCTTCTACCAGAAAGGCCTCACGCAGAAAGCAGGGGGCCTACCAAGCCTGGGTCGATGCGGCGGTGGCACGGGATGTTAATACCAGTGCACTAAAAAAGGAGTATAACTTTGCCTCCAAGTCCTTCAAAAGAGCTATTGCGGATGCCAAGTCGCAGCACATCGGTAGAATTGGTGAGAGGCTGGAGCGCCTTCCTTCAGGAACTCGTTCATTCTGGTCGCTCGCCAAAGCTATCGAGGGCAATTTCTGCAGGCCGTCATTTCCACCTCTGCACATGGGTGAGGATTCGTTGGCTCATAACGCAAGGGATAAGGCTCAACTTTTAGCGAAAATCTTTGCGTCCAACTCGACACTGGATGACGGTGGGCGCGAGCCTCCTGTTGTGCCTTGGTGCGGAAGGTATATGTCGGATGTGCGGTTCCACCAGCGCACGGTACGTTTGGCGCTTTTATCCCTTGACGTCCATAAGTCGAGCGGGCCTGATGGGATCCCCCGAGTTGGCCCCAGTTCTAACACGTCTTTTTCGGCTCTCTTATTCCTCAGGCGTAGTTCCGACGTCCTGGAAGACAGCTTTAGTCCACCCAATCCCTAAAAAAGGTGATCGATCTAACCCGTCTAACTACAGACCGATAGCCATAACTTCCCTCTTCTCGAAAATAATGGAGTCCATTATTAACTGCCAGCTCCTGCGTTACTTAGAGGATCATCAGCTGCTCAGTGACCAGCAATACGGTTTTCGTAAAGGTCGGTCTGCTGGTGATCTCCTTGTTTACCTAACGCATCGGTGGGCACAGGCGATCGAGTCTAAGGGGGAAGCGTTGGCAGTAAGTTTAGACGTGGCGAAGGCCTTCGATCGGGTTTGGCATAGAGCGCTTCTTTCGAAGCTTCCTTCCTACGGACTTCCCGAGAAATTATGCAAATGGGTCTCCTACTTCCTTGCAGACAGAAGCATTAAAGTCGTCGTCGACGGTGAATGCTCTGACTTGATGTCTGTAAATGCAGGTGTCCCTCAAGGCTGCGTGCTATCGCCTACATTGTTCCTCCTCCATATCAATGACATGCTGCAAATTAGCGGCATTCATTGTTATGCGGATGACAGCGCAGGCGATGCCTACTACACCGGCCGCGCTAACATTTCTCGGGAAAACGTCATAGAGAGCCGAAAAAGACTCGTGTCTGAAATCGAGACCTCTTTAGGGAGAATCTCTGATTGGGGTGGACTTAATTTGGTCCAATTTAACCCCACTAAGACACAAGTCTGCGTGTTTACCGCTAAGAAACTGCCGTTGGTCGTCTCTCCTCAGTTTCAAAGCACCCCCCTAACTGCCTCAGCCGGTATTGGAATACTTAGTGTCAATATTTCGAGCGACGTCCAGTTTTGCGGTCATTTAGAGGATAAGGCCAAATTAGCCTCGAGGAAGCTTGGTGTGCTCAATAGATCGAGGCAGTATTTCACTCCGACCCACCGCCTGCTTCTATATAAGGCACAGGTGCGGCCCCATATGGAATACTGTTCTCATCTTTGGGCGGGGGCACCCCAGTACCAGCTTCTTCCTCTGGACCGCATTCAGCGGCGTGCCGTTCGGATTGTTGGATGTCCGGATGTTTCAAACCGGCTCGACACTTTGGCAATGCGTAGAGATGTAGCTTCATTGTGCATTTTCTACCGCTTATACCACGGGGAGTGCTCTGAGGAATTGTTTGACCTGATACCTGCCGCATCTTTTCGCCATCGACCCTCACGACAGCATATGCATCCCCATCATATAGATGGTTGGCAGGCCACAACTGTGCGGTTCTCACGTAGCTTCCTGCCTCGCACAGCAAAACTGTGGAATGATCTGTCGTCGGCGGTATTTCTGATGTTGCGGGTGTCCATGGGCGGCGCTGATCGCTTACCATCAGGTGATCCGTCAGCTCGTTTGCCTCCTATTGTATAAAAAAAAAAAAAAATTGCGACTTATCGCAAAGTTGATTCTGTGATTTTTACTGTGATTTTTATTCCTTAATAAATGACTGATTTTTTTACCAATAAAACCACCAGTCTTATATTATTTGGGGGGAGCAAAAGACCTAATAAAAAGAATTAACAAATTATTCCCATTCGTCCCTCCAAAAAAATTTGAGGGACCATCGGGAAAATCAATAACGTATTCCTGTTCGTCCCCCTCGGGGACAAAGTTAAGGGGACGAACGGGAATACACGAATTTTTTGAACGAGTGATTAAGTGTCGTCACTTGTTTTGGTCTTGTAACTAGGATAGATAGCCACAGAGCTCAAGTTTTGTGGACGCACATATTTATCTGCACCCTTTTTCACGACATTTGCATATGAACTAGTTTCATTTCAGCTAGAAATTTTGGCTTGGAACTGTTGTAGGGACTGTGCAAGGGTTTGTTGTTCTCTAAGGTTTTGGATAGTAGAGTGCGCTAGAAGTGCTTTTTGTTTCAAGGCCTGATAAGCAACAGCCATCTCAGATGTGCCCTTTAGGGCATTACGGCAAAGGTTTTGCACTTTGGTCTTTTGTTCCGAATTCATCTTCCCATATGATACGATAGTACAGACTTCGGCTAGGATACAGTCCATGTGTCTGGTCCATTTTAAAATATCTTCAGTAGGGATCATATCCCGGAGAAGGATAGGCTCCTCGGCAGCATTAGGTTTGGGTTCAGAAGGAAGAGATTCTTGAGTCGGTGTTGGTGGTGGACTTCGTCTCAGCAGCTGGCTACGGCTAAACGGGCTGGTGCCTGGATTAGACATTTTCCGCCCACAGAACACAATATTCTGTAATATAGTCTTGTTTTATTTCATTTTTGTACGAATTTACGTATAACACTTGAATTGTTCCACAACAAGCACTTCAATAAGTTCCAATTTGCTTAAACTGCATAAAACAATTTAAAGTTATTGATTTAATTTGATACTATGGAGAAAGTGAACACGTCCGCGTAATAAAGCAACGCACCGCGTAATCCAATAGAAGCTGAAGAATCATTTGTCAAAAAGGATAAACTTGATTCTCAAAGGAAACTACATCTCTTAAAGGCTGAATCTGCAAGAAATAATTTTAAGATAGATAAGAATAGAGCTGCAGATTTTTTTTTTTTTAATGGAATAGGAGGCAAACGAGCAGACGGATCACGTGATGGTAAGCGATCAGCGCCGCTCATGGACACCCGCAAAACTGGACGTCGCTCGAAATGTTGACACCAAGTATTTCAATATCGGCAGAGGGAGGGTGCTTTGAAACTGAGGAGAGACGACCAACGGCAGTTTCTTAGCGGTAAACACGCAGACTTGTGTCTTAGTGGGGTTAAACTATTAAACTGTGCTCCCTGTTGAATTTCTTTACCGATTCTAAAAGGTGCTTCTTAGTCAAGCAACTATTGAACTCCACCATAATAGGTTCACTTGTCTCGCTTTTGGTGTTAACTCTGAAAATATCTCTAATGTCACTTTTATGAATTTCAGTGTTAAGAGGATTGTTAATTTTCTCGACCAGTCTGATAAGATCGTGCTTAGTTTCCTTAGTACTCAGCTTAGGTATGTTACTGTTTTTTTTTTATTTTAATAAATAAAAATTGAATTTCTCCACGGACTCGTGTCCGTGCCCTTGTCATATTACAAGTACATACTTTCTATGGTCAAATATATTTTTTTTTTTATAAAGATCTTACATGCTACGCCTACCACTATACTACACACAATACTTTATGTTGTTACCTAATTATTATAGTCTTATTATCTTAGACTAACCCTACTGAATCAGCCCACCAGCACGATGAGCGAGCCGACCTGTTCCAGCAGAAGGCACCCGTTCACGGGTATGACGTGTAGGCCAGCAATCGGTCCGATCAACCATTTCGTAGGGAACGAAACGACCCAGCCCACAGCGCCACCGACTGTAGAACATTTACGAATGCATGACGTCCCCGCCCACGCGGCAGTAAGCTAATTGCAGTAGTGCTAGTGGTTTTTATTAGTCTTATTAATAAACTTATATTAATAATAATAATAATAAGCCCGCAGGGCACCTTGAGGCGAGGTGACGGGCATTAGCGATCCCGCGGGCTACCAGCATCCCGAGTGCTCCAGGGAGAAGTCACCGTTCCTTCTTCTCCGGCTTGCCTTAATTGGCTGGCTGGAGTGAACGATGACAAGGAACAGGTCTCCCACCTCTGGCTTGCCTTCATTGGCCGTCCAGAGTGGAGTCGCGAGAGCAGTGATCCTGCTCGGAGGGTAAGAAACTATTCGTAAGTCGCGAGTGGGCCAGGGATGCAGGAGGCTTCAGCTGGAGCAGATGATCTGAGTAGAAAGCGGTGGTAGTTTCTTAACCCTTCAGCCACTCACATTCTCGTTGCCCCTATGTTGCTATATCTATCAACCATTCCCGGGGCCCGGTCAGTGAGCTGGCGAGTCTCCGCCTGCCATTTTTACGTGTAATAATTACATTGTTTCGGCAGGTGCCATAGCCATCCATAGTTCCCAATTTCCCAGTCCACAGCAACCAATCCATAGCCCTACCTTTTTTTTCCATTATTCACAATAGTCCTACACTAACCGGGGACTGTCCTTGGGTGCATTTCCATAGTGCATACAGGGATAGTCGCCGGTTTGTGTCTCCATTACATTTAGATTAAAGTTGTCTAAAGGGCCTCTGCGCAGTTGGCTTCGGCCCCTCGTACGCCTCCCAAATGACCGGGACCCTGTGGTCCCGTGAATGGTAAAGACATACATAATAATAATAAGCTTTTAAAATATAATTTACATATATTATTTACTTAAAACGTCGACCAAATCAATAAGAAATCAAATACAAAACCTTTTTATATAATATTTTTTACAAAATAATCACCCTATCTATGGATCTATTCCAATATAAACGAAAATATATCTCAATGCAAAAATGACAATGACAGCCCCAACAATGAAAATAATTTTAATGAAGCAGATTATGAAATTATGTTGACAAGAGCCAGAAATAGACAAGGCGCACCCCCACCACCTCCGGATTCGTCGCTCAGCCCCGCTTCGCCGTCGCCGGAACCCCGCTCCGCAGGATCGCCGGTGACTGCAGTTGCGTCGAGCTCGAGTGACGACTATTTCTCCCCACCTACGTCGCCACCACCTGTACGTCGGCCGGGGAGAGGCCGGCCACCGACTGGCTTGGGAACCAGGGGCCATCAGGCCCTGGGACGGGTCCCCGCTACCGGTGGTTGTGTGCGGCGCATGAAATGGACTCAAACCATAAATGAGAACGTCATGCGCGCATACTACGGTGCTACAGAGGGAGGAACTAACCTCACGGCGTACCGTGAAAGGATGCTGCCTATGTTTCAGGTGCTTGAGCCATCTGTCAACGTCTCGGCCCAACGACTCTCGGATCAAGTGCGGGTCATCCAACGCCATTGCAGATTGGATGAGGCTACGCTTGATCGGCTACGCCTTGAAGCATTGCGCAACCGTGTCGTCCCCTCACCACCACAATTGGTGGCACAGACACCTGTAGTGTCACAACGTGTGACACCAACCACCTCTATCGTTGGAGTGGAGGACGACAGGGTTGAACAAGTGAGTACTCAGTGCAATGAACGACTGAGGAGTGCTTTGGAGGATGCGGTTCGTGAGTACAGACTTGCTCCTAGCAATTTAAGACCAAAATTACCACGTTTGCCCATGTGTAAAAAAAATAGGGCGCTGGTGAGCGCCTTGGATTCGCTACTTAAAAAATATTTTGAGAGTAGCGAAAACCTCTATGATACACACTCAATCTTGTACTGTGGGGCGGTAGCTGTTTGTCGAGTGGCTAATGTCAGATTCCCAAATCTTGACGCAGCAGTCCGACCAAAACCAGTAGTACCTGCCTAGCAGTATAGGATAGAGCGTCGTTTCAGTGAGGCCAGGGTACTCATTGGCAAACTATCCTGATTTAGGGAGGGCAATACTCGCCCTAGAGTGATGCGCTTTGTAAGACGTGCATTTGTGGGGACTGAAATCCGTCCTCATGAATACCTGTCGCGTGTTACAGAGCGCATCGACTTCCTGAAGCAGAAAGTTTACGCATGGGCAAAACGTATTAGACGATACAAAAAAAGAGTGGAGCGCTATACTCAGAATCGCATGTTTCAAAGAGATCAGAGGTGGGTATACAGAGATTGGGAACGATCCAACCAAGAAGTGGCTGACGGGAGGCGACCAGATGATGATGCCACTAACACATTTTGGCGCAACATCTGGTCGGTGCCTGTTAGCCACACAGAAGGTGACTGGATGTTTGATGTTAAGCGAAGGTGTGAGACTATATCAGAGATGGAGGAGGTAGTAATCACCTCCTCTGATGTAGCCAGTGCAGCCTGTTCGGTCCCGAATTGGAAATCACCGGGGCCGGACGGACTGCACAATTTCTGGATTAAATGGCTCAAGAGTTCACACGTTCGCTTAGCATTACACTTCCAGGCAGCTTTGGAAACTGGATCGTTACCACAATTTCTAACAACAGGAGTTACCCACCTGCTCCATAAATCAGGTAGCTCCACTGAGCCCAAAAATTATAGACCAATCACATGTTTACCAACGGTCTATAAACTTCTTACATCCATTTTGAGGACAAAAATAACAAAACATAAATTCCATCATGTCTGTATCTCAAAATGGATGTAGGGAGGGGTCTCGTGGAACTAAGGAGCTACTCCTCATTGATATGGTTGTTAGCCAACAGGTTCGTCGGTCCCGAAAAGATTTGTCTACATGCTGGATAGACTACAAAAAAGCATATGATTCTGTGCCACATACATGGCTCTTGAAGGTGCTGTAGTTGTATAAAATAGATGCAAGTTTACGCGCCTTCTTGAAGTCATGTATGCGGCAGTGGAGAACTGTGCTTTGCTATCCGGGATGTAGACAAATCCAAGGAAATGAAGAACCTGTAAGGATAGTGCGAGGAATATTCCAGGGTGACAGCCTGAGCCCACTATGGTTCTGCTTGGCCTTGAATCCTCTAAGTATTCTACTGGAGGATTCAGGGCTAGGCTATCCTTTGCGGAGAAGGGGTCTAGTTATATCCCACTTACTTTACATGGATCAAGTCAAGTTGTTTGCTCCAAACAAGAAACAATTGATGGAACTACTGAATATAACTGAAAAATTTAGTAGTTCCATCAGAATGGAGTTTGGAGTGAACAAGTGTGCGGTCATGCATGTAAAGCGAGGAGGGATTGTGGAATCTGAGGGACTAGAACTCTCAGATTACACAAAGCTGAGATCACTCTCCGCAAACGATACATACAAGTACCTGGGTATGTCAGAAGGATTAGGCATTAATGGACCGGACATGAAGCAATCGTTACAGGAGCGCTTCTTTGGCCGCCTGAATAGGGTACTGAAAAGTTCCTTATCAGGCGGAAACAAGGTGCGAGCCTTTAACGGTTGGGTCATGCCAGTCCTAATGTATTCTTTTGGTATACTCAAGTGGACTCAGACTGAACTTGACACCCTGGCTAGGCGAGTCCGGACCCTGCTGACTGCAAATCGCATGCATCACCCTCGTTCGTCGGTCATGAGGTGGTACATCCCGCGGAAGTGTGGTGGTCGAGGCTTATTAAATGCTAAGACCCTTCACAACCGTGAGTTGTGCAGCCTCAGGGAATATTTCCTGAAAGTCAACGAGGGTATGCATCGAGAAGTAGCAGCGGTGGACAATGGATTCACTCCGCTATCCTTGGCAAAAGAGAACTGGCGCAAACTTATGGTACTGAGCGTCAATGATCGCAAGGAGGTATGGCATAGCAAGGAGCTCCACGGACGCTTCTTCCGGACCCTTCATGGGCCCAGTGTAGATTTTCTAGCGTCCGTGTCTTGGCTACGATTCAGTAATATATTTGGAGAAACTGAAGGATTTGTCTGTGCAATTATGGACGAAGTTATCCTTACGAATAACTACCGGAAATATATAATTAAGGATGGGACGGTTGACATATGTCGGGCATGTCATAGTCCTGGTGAATCCATTAGACATATTATTTCTGGTTGTGGTCGTTTGGTTAACAGTGAATATTTGCATAGGCATAATCAAGTAGCCAAGATTATACATCAGCAACTTGCTTTACACTATCGACTTGTTGAGTCTGAGGTACCGTACTACAAGTATGTGCCCGACCCAGTTCTGGAAAATGACCATATCACATTGTACTGGGACCGGTCTATCATTACTGACAGGACTATTGTAGCCAATAAACCTGACATAGTGGTGATAGACCGACAAGTACGCCGCACGATGATAATTGATGTCACCATTCCCCATGACGAGAACCTCGTGAAAGCTGAGAAAGATAAACAAATAAAATATCTAGACTTAGCTCACGAGGTTGTCGACATGTGGAGTGTGGATTCGGCTATCATTGTACCGATAGTCGTGTCGGCCAATGGGTTAATCCCTAAAAGCCTCGACATCCATCTTAGGAGGCCGGCGTTAGATGGATGGATCAAGGGCCTGATACAGAAGGCAGTTCTCCTAGAAACGGCACGTATCGTGAGGAGGTTTCTATCTTTGGAGCCCTAACCACCGGTAGCTTGGACCATGTTCCCGCTACTGGTCGGCGCCTATTTTTTATATTTTTAAATATTATTTTTTTTATTTTGTAAGTAGTATTTAAAAATGTAATTTATAGAGAATTTTAAATAAATATATGAAAATAATAATAATAAAAGCCTTTATTAACAATCTCAGAGTTACATTTATCTTAATTTTACAACTAACTATGTATTACTAATAAACGTTTTCGAATGCAACTTATAATTAATTTTAATGTGTTTGTGTTAGACACCGGTTACGTTGTTGTTTTGTCTTTGTCTTGCCCTTTGGCATAGGCCTCCCCAAGTCCTCTCCATATTTCTCTATCTCTTGCTGTCCTCATCCAACATGGCCCCGCAACCGCCTTGATATCATCTTCCCATCTTCGACACTGTCTGCCTTTCCTTCTATTTCTGTATCTGGGACACCATTCTGTCACTTCTTTCGTCCATTTTTCTATTCTACTTCTAGTAAGGTGTCCTGCCCATTTCCATTTGAGTTGCTTTATTTGGTGTGTGATATCAAACTTATATTACTTTACATTAATTACATTTTTAATAAATACATTTTTTTTTGCGAACACACCAAAACATGTACACAACAACTCTCATCCATGAATTTTTTTTTTTTTTTCTATATCTGGACCTTTTCAGCAGTTGTGCGGCTTTACGAACCGTCCCCACCCAGAAGAGCGCTCACGACCAGCGCATCTCTATTTTTTATTGCCATTTTTAGGTTATAGTCCAGGATTCCCTGCTCAGACTCACCCAGCGCCCGCCTGATTATTTTGCTGATTGCGTCATCATTTATGTCCGTGTAGTAGACACAACTGTCAGTGTGACGCGATATAGCTACCACGGCGTGAGGTATACTGTAGTGTATCCGCTGTTTCCTGTCCGTTGTGTTCACAATCACCACTGCCGCATACGACAGCCCCTGGGCCTCGTGTATTGAGAGTACTCGTGACCCCGTGCCCGATCCGTATTCCTGGTTTTTGAGGGATTCCTTTTCTACCTGAGTGTGTACCAGGTATAACGTGTTCGGGGGAGACTTAGAAGAGTATATGCCACAATACACCATACCAAGAGCATATGCCACATCCATTGGGTTTCTGTGAGTGCAGAGAAGTTCCCGGGTCACTGTCACTGTCGCAGTCAATGAAGGGAAGTCGATTCACGTCACCAATAAGTAGGACTTCTTTGGCCTGAGTTATTCGTGCAGCCATCACAATGGCCCCAAAGTGATTCATGAAAGCCTCATCTACCATGATTCGGTGGCAGCTCTCTTGTTCTTTTACTCCATTCACTAAAATGGACGCCATTGTTCGGACCTTAGATTTGACTAATCCCCCGATTCGGCAGGACAGTTTGCCTCTGAGGTCATTTGCCGCTTCTGTTGTTGTGGTGACAATTAAATCCCTTTCCGCTTCGAATTGGTTCATTATCCAAGTAGTTTTGCCACATCCCGGTACACCGTTCGTCCAATGAAACATCGGAGTATCCCAGTCCCTAAAGACTACTCCGTCCGGCCCAGTTCCTGAGATGGATTTTGCCATTTCCAAGATCCCATCATCCAGCATAATCCTGGTACACCTGGCAACCTGGTACCTGGTACAACTGGCTAAGGAATCTTCGGGGGGTGTTTTAAATTTCACAACTCCATGTTTTTCTGTCTCTTTCTCATCCAGAGACACAAATCCTGCGGTGGCGTTATAAGCTGCCATACTACGACTTATTGACGCACCTCTCAGTACTTTCGATGTACTGTTGTCGTATATGACTGCTTCCGCAGCCTCGGGCCTGCCATCCAGTATCAGCTCGTTGCCCTGCAGGTAAGTCTGCAGGATCGCTTTGCACGTTCGCAAGTTGACTTGCTTTGTAGCTTCTATTACTGCGACAAACTCGAGGAAAGCGTTTATGAGATGGTCTCTGGGAGTATCTGCATGGCGGAGTTCCGGCGGACAGACGTGACCCATGGCGGCTCTTGTTGGCGATGACTTGGGTTGATTAGGTTGTACTTGAGCGACATGCCCTCCCCCGTGCGTGGATCCGGTCATACTTCTTCTGAAGGGTGAAGAAACGAGACCCACAGCTGCACATATAGCTGATGTTATTGCCCACATCCTGTTTCGTGAATCTCGTTCCCTATTTTGCCTTTCGATGTTGAGTTTATGTTTTTGCAGAGCGCTTTGTTCAAAATATTTTTGTTGTAAGCGCTCTGAACCGCTTGGAGAGCCGACACTTGGAGGACCCTGGACCGTTTTTCTAAGGAAACTAAGGTCTTGACCTCTGTCCTCATAAACGATGACTTCATGATGTTCTGAAGCTTCGACACAGCCCATGGTATGTTACTGTTATGAACAAGGCCTTATTGTAAATTATAATCTAAACAATCCTTACATTGTTGTTAACAAAGAACCATACCTATAAATTATAATCTAATCAATCCTTACATTGTTGCTAACAATGAATTAATATACTTGTCAATTGCAATCTAAACAATCTTTACAATTTTATTTATTTATTTATTCTTTAATGTACATAATTTGTTTATGGTACATTAGGCGAACTTAATGCCATATGGCATTCTCTACCAGTCAACCTTAGGGTTTAAGTAGAAAATATGCGAAAACTGAGGTACGGAGAATAAACTAACAACAAAGAGAGAGAGAGAAAGAGAGAGTAAAAAATAATGGTAATTATTAAATAATATAGTTATACATATATATTACATAATAGTAAATAGTATATATAGTCATATGCATAAAATATATAGGTATAAATACATACATAAATATACAGTGTGTTTAACCTAACATACTGTATATCGACGAAGACCTAGATCTAGCGTTGCAGCGATTTTAAATAAAATTCATGAACTTGGTGTTTGAAGGAGATTTTATTAGGAGCTTTTTTGATATTATTTTTGATATTGTTGATAACAAAGACCTATACTTTTAAATTACTACCTAAACAATCGATATATTGTTATTAATAAAGATCTAAGCACTCCTTTCATTGTTATGAACAAAGCCCTATACATGTAAGTTGCAATTAACCCTTTGACGTAAAAGGGACACCATTGTCCCTAAAATTAAATTTGTGTTTATTTCTAAACAAAGAATTATTGGGAACTAAACTCAACACATACTTATTGTATCCGAACGTATTTTGTTTTTTATCTATGGTTAGTAAAAATGCGCGCGAAAAATAAAAGAAAAACGTCACATTACTGTTGAGCAGTTTGCCGCGCTTCTTTGATTTTTTTCTGAAGTGAATAATATTACATTTTTGCTGCACCCAGTGACTGTTTAGTGAATAGTTTATGAGAATGGTAAGTAATAATTATGTTGTTATTATTATTTGTCATAATTAGTAACATTTTAGTAACGAAAATATGAAATTATAAGTATGGGACGCCTTTGTCCCAATATGCGTAAAAGGTCAATTTTAATAATATTTTACGGTAACGTTTTATTGCATATTTTGTGATTTTACACAAGATGTAAACACTTAATTTATTTGTTTTAGGCGCGCAAAGGAAATAGGATTTTCCGTTTAGCTGATTGCGAAGTCGAGGAATATCTCATGGCTGAAACAAGCGACACTGAAGATGCACTCACTTTGGATGACGAAGACCAGTCATTTTTATTAGAGGACATGCAAGCTGGATTTTCTGAAGCTGTAATTGAGCCACCTTGTCCATCAGAATCTACTCAAAATCCAGGTCCGTCTTCAGACTCTTCATCTACTATCCCCACTTATTCATTATCACGTGATCCGGTTCCCGAGTTCAAGTGGAAAAATAATATCTATCAACCGTATATTTTTTCTGACACCAATTATGAATTTGGTAAGATAAACATTTCCCAAGAATTACAGTCTCTGAAACCTATAGATATATTTGAGGCAGTAACAAATATTAAATTATTGATTGAGGGATTAATAATACCAGAGTCTATACGTTATGCTCATCAAAACGGCTCGGTGTTCACTACCGATTTCCAAGAAATAACAGCTTTCATTGGCATGAATTATGTCATGGGCTACCACGTATTACCCACACTGCGAAGCTACTGGTCCACTGAACCTGACATGGGTGTACCTTATATAGCTAAAGTAATGCCTTTATCACGATTCGAAGAAATCAGAAGAAACCTACATTTTTGTGACAATGCGTCCCAACCATCTCCAACATCATCATCATTTGATAGAGCCTACAAAATAAGATTAGTAATGAACCATTTTAATTCAAGTTTCCAATCAGCAATGAATAATACAATAACCCAAGCAATTGATGAACATATGGTAAAATTCAAAGGTCACAATATTATGCGGCAATACATGCAAAATAAACCAATAAAAAGAGGATTTAAAATGTGGTGTCGTGCCGATTCTAAAACCGGATATCTATTCCAGTTCGATTTATATACTGGAAAAAAGAATTCAGGACCCGAAATTGGACTGGGAGAATCCGTTGTCCTTGATCTTACACAAGCTTTAGTGGGTCTTGGATGTGAAATATATTTTGACAATTTTTTTAACTCTCCCATGCTGCAATATAAACTTGCTAAACAAAATTTGAAGGCATGTGGCACTGTCCGAACACAAAGGAAAAATAATCCTAAAAAATTACCTTTAGATAAAGATATGAAGAGAGGCGATATCTACGCTACTAGCTTCGAAGGAATTTCTTTTGTCAAGTGGATGGATAATAAAGCTGTGCATCTCCTCACCAACTTTTTATCACCGGTACCTACTCGAAAGGTAAAACGTAAACAAATAGGATCAGCACAATGTCTAGAGATCACATGTCCTGACATCGTCCATAAATACAATAAAAACATGGGTGGCGTAGATCTCATGGACCAGAAGAAGGTCACATACGAAGTTGATAGGAAGTCTAAAATCAAATACTACCTGCGGCTTTTTTTGATTTATTGGACATCGCTATGAACAATTCCTACATTGTATATGAAAAACTGCATGCGCAACATCGCGTAGAAGGGCATTTGCTCTCATCACTTGAATATCGTCAAGTTGTGGCTAGGGCTATGATCGGTAATTTTTCTATACGTAAACATGCCTTGCCATCTACTTCCATGACCAAAAAGCGGATTCAAAACTTAGGACACAAACAGTCTTTACCTTCACATGTAATGATAAAGGGATCTTCACGTAAACGATGTGTGCAGTGTGCAAAGAGTGGAGTAGAAAATCGTACCAGCAATATATGTGACATTTGTAATGTAAATTTATGTTTCACAGCAACAAGAAATTGTTTTGCACGGTTCCATTCATGAAAATATTAATAAAATTGTTATTTTTTACCGAGTTTAGTTTTTTACTATCAGAAAAATCTTGATTTTGCTATAATAGTAAGTGCCTCACAAGATAATAAATGACGCCCTATAAGGCATATTGGGACACATTTGTCCCAAGTAATTTCCTAAAATCTATCGGTTTTTTTTATTTTTTTAATATACACATATTTTAATTACCTTGTAACAAACTAAATAACGTAGTCATAAATATAAAAACTTACGTATTCTTGTTTTATGCGTCAAAGGGTTAAAGCACGATTGCATTTCTTTTAGTTATCGATATACATCCTGTGGCACTTATACGCGCAAGTATAATTTATTGACTAAGGGATAACCCCCCACCACTGGCCATATAGAATAAAATATACGTCGGTGTTAATAGTTGAATAACTATTAACACCGATTTTTTTATCACACAGTAATTATTGTAAGTCGAAAGTTGTGAAGTGAATAAAGAAATTATTAGCAGCATTTGTGGTGTCATTTCTTAAAGGGACTCCCGGAGCGCCATCCTAACATTACGAATCTCGACGGCAGCAGACTTTCGGCCAAATTCCATTTTCTCAATTATTATAGACTGCTTTTGCGTTGTGGCCTCCAACTTTTGTATGTGCTCCTGGTCCAACTGACGTTCTTTTAGGAGAGAATTCATTTTAGTTTTCATGTCGTCGTATTGAGCTGATATAAATTTAAGTGATTGTGTTAGTTCTTTATTTTCATCAGTGAGCCTGTTAAGAGATGACAGAATTTGGTCGTATTTGGTGTCTTGGGAGCTTTTCCATTGGTTCAAAAGCTCCACCATCTCAGTTTTAAACGACGTAATGTCTTCTCGAAAGTCCTGGTCGAACTTTCTTTTGAGTCTGCGAGTATTCGCGTTAGGGGGGAGGTCTTCCATTTGTTGACCTGGGTCCCGTCCACAAGATGAAATACTTGTTTCAGAGTCATAGTGTTGCAATACCATTGATGTAGCAGTCGGAGGGGCCGCTTTCCGAGGGAACTTTTTTTAGACATTTCCGTAGTTTATTATTATATTGCAAATAGCCACAGTTCAACCAATGTCAACAAAATAAATTGAACATGAAATGGTACCAGCTACTAGGCCCATTGATGTAACTCCAGTCCCATCCCCAGTTCGTCCTCATTGCGAAAACTGTGAATCTCGCTTTTATTTTTATTAATTTATTTATTTAAAAAGCTTTATGCACACAAACAAGCACATGAGTGGACTTAATGCCGCAGGCATTTTCTACCAGTCTGACCCTTGGGTGATGCAGAGAAAGTAATCAGCGGGTGCAAAACATGCGTTGAATTCAACTATTTGAAAGAACACATACATAATTCGACAATATACACAATATATCTATACTACAACATAACTTAATATATATTGAAGAATACATTACTATATAACTATAGCTTTTGTCCCATATGTGTAAACGACTGTATGATGAGTATTGATGACGTCTATGATAATCTCCCAACACCTTCAACAATGACTGACGCTTCTACTATTGTAACTCTCTACACACACAGTTTCTAGAAAAAAAAAACTTACAAAACTGATATTGGCAAGAAAAGACTAAAGCACAAAAATAATTGGATTGTGGTACAAAGGAGTAAATTGAAGAATGAAGAAAAAGCTTATGAAAACTACAAAGGAAAACAAATAGCAGAAAAGTCATTCGGTGAAACTTATGGATAAACTTGCCGCTACAAGTGTACAGAAAATATACCTCTAGATGCAAACCAAAGAAAGAAGATTTTTACAAAGTTCTGGGGACTAAGCGATCGTAAAAGGCATTGGGAGTTTGTGATCAAAAACACCAAAAAACTTCCTAAAGGACGTAAAATTACAGAAGAAACCAAACACAAGCGGGAAAACACTTTCGTCTACTACCTACCAAACTCACAGAAAGAACCTAGGGTTTGTAGAAAGATGTTTTTAAGCACAATATCGTCTGGTGAACGAATCGTAACTACGGCCTGGAAAAAATATGACGGAGAAATCTTTATGGCTGAAGACAAACGGGGCAAATATGAACACAAGCCTAGAGTCATCGATGACATGATGGTGCAGAGCGTGAAAGACCACGTGAACTCGATCGATCGGGTTGAATCACATTACACGCGAAAAGACTCCAAAAAGTTATATTTAAATAGTATAACTAGTACTGCGCAAATGTTTCGTTTACAGTGTGTTTTTTAAGAACGTAACCGCTATATTGTTTAGATTAAAGACGCCACAGCTTGTTTATTTATGTTTTTAGCAATCTTTGACTCGTGTGCTGTTACGCAATATAACTTTTATTGGTGTTTAGCATTATTAATTATAGTGAATTGTCAATTGTTACGATGAGTCAAAAATACTTGAAGCGGTACGAAGCAGTATTTTTTGTTCATCATGCTAAGGGACCGAAACTATCATACAAATCGGCTGCCAAATACATGAAGAAGTCAGAAAGTTTTGTCAAGAAATGGGTGAAACGATATTTAGAGGTCGGGAACGTTGATGACCTGCCAGAAAGGGGATCAAGCCGTGTGACCACTGAAAACCAAAACAAAGCGATTGTTCATCTTTTTCAAGATAATCCAGGACTTTCATTGCGTTCTGCCCAACCAAAACTACGACAGAAAGGAATTGATATATCCCTAAATACAATCTGTAGTCGTCTGCGTGAAAACGAAGTATCTTTTCGGTCTACTTTGAAGAAACCTTTATTATCTGAAAAACACGTTGAAAAACGACTTAACTGGGCAAAGGAAAATTTGGATCGAGATTGGGGAACGTTATTTTTTCAGATGAATCTTCTTTCTGGGCATGGTCTTCTCTGTCAAAAGCTTGGATGAATAAGCATAATAGATTTCTTCAACGTACTGTAAAACACCCTATGAAAGTTAACGTTTGTTTCTGTAAACGTGGCTTTGGTTGCCTTTTTGTGTTTACCGGTATTCTAAACTCCAAAATAATGTGCAAGATTTATAAAAAATGCTTAATTAGATAATAATCCAAAACATCGTAGTAAACTGTACAGTGTGTGGAAACAGCAAAATAACATTACAACAATGGAGTGGCCGGTAATGTCTCTAGATGCAAATCCTATAGAAAACGTGTGGTCCTACATAAAAATGCGACTCAGAGGAAAGCCCGTGTACACAGAAAAACAACTCTCTTATCAAATTAAAACTTGTTACTTGTTGGAAGTATGGAAAAAAGGTGTCAAGCTATTATAAACAATGACGGTGACTGGACAAAATATTAAGTAATAGCGTAGTTACCAATAACACGTACTTTAATAAAACATATGAAAAGCAATTGTATGATTTATTTCTTTTGAATAATACTGGTCACTTTCTTGTTGAACACACTGACCTCTATATGAGGAATGGTGTGGATGGTATCCAGGTATTAAATAAATATAAATATACGAACAAAGCAAATAAACGCCAGTATCGTGATATTGTAAATGCAAATTTCAATATTGCTTTTCATCAACCGAAAAAAGATCGTTGTGATATTTGCCATGTGTTTGACAATAATGAGTTCCCGAATGAAGAAGAAATTCAGCGATTCATGGAACATAAGGAGCACAAAAAAAAGCTCGTGCTCTGAAAAATGCTGACAAAGCTCCATCAGCTTTGAGTAGGAATGAAAAGCTTGTTGTTGCAACGTTTGATTTCCAAAAAGTTCTTCAAACACCACACGGAGAGGTAAGCACTTTCTATTATAGGAGGAAATTAAATGCTTTCAATTTCACCATTTACGATGTCAATAAAAAAGCTGCAACTTGCTATATGTGGCATGAAGTTATTGCAAAAAAGGGTGCGAATGAAGTTTCCAGCTGCTTGTATGCTTTTATAAAAGAAAATGCTGAAAAAGGGGTTGAGGAGTTCAGATTTTGGTCGGACAACTGCGCAGGGCAGAATCGAAATCGTATCGTGTTTGCTTTGTATCTTCTTGCTGCAAAAGAATTTGGCGTTACCATCATTCACAGATTTATGGAGAAAGGTCACACCCAAAATGAGGGTGATAGTGTCCACGCAATGATCGAGCGAGCAAGCGAACATAAAATTATTTATATACCAGATGAATGGAATGTTTTAGTGCGTTGGTCAAAAACTGAAGGAGAACCGTATGTGTTGAAAGAGATGAACAAGGACGATACGACGACGGTTTACCATTAATAATCTAGCACTTAATGAAAAAAAAAACAAAATGTATTAAATTCAGTTTACCAAACGTGCGTAGTAACGATTGTGATATTGTTTTGAACGGTCAAAAGTTAGAATTTGTCGACGAGACAGTAATTTTAGGCATTACGTTAGACAATAGGCTACAATGGGGTCCGCATATAAAGGCGCTTTCGGGGAGATTGAGCGAGCTCAGCTGCTTTTGCAGTTAGACAGATTAGACAGCTCACGGACGTAGATACAGCTAGGCTTGTCTATTTTAGTTATTTCCACAGCATTATGTCGTACGGCATTTTGTTGTGGGGTCGAGCTGCAGAAATAGAATCAATATTTATTCTGCAAAAGCGGGCTATCCGAGCAATATATAACTTACGCCGTTGCGAATCGTTGAGAGAATTGTTTAAAACGATAAATATTTTAACGGTGCCCTGTCAATATATATATGAAAATATAATGTATGTAAGGAAAAATAGGCAATTGTTTGAAAAAAGAAGCGATAGACACAATTTTAATACTAGAGGCAAAAATAAGTTAGCTATACCGCAATTCAGACTGTCCAAAGTACAGAAATCCTTTATGGGGTGTACGGGGTGTAAGGTCGTAGGTAGATATCAAACGCATAAGTGACCGTAAAAGTTTATTGTTCATAAGAAGTTCAGAGCACTTTCTTAATGTTAATGTTTAATGTTAAAAATGTTAGAAATGTTAATGTTTATGTTATATGATGAATGCACCCGTTCTGTCCGCGATCGACAAGTACACTAACGTGTCGTATGTTCATGTTAATACAATACATGAAAACTGCTTCGCAAGCAGGTGTTCGGGTTTACACCGAACATATTCCGGGGCGGCGTAAGTTAGGATGAGATGAGATGAGAGTACAATTATGTTAGTTGGCGAATATGATGCTATCCTAAAGTTTAGTAGATGATATTTAAAAGTAAACAATGCTATGCTAATGATTACATTCAAGAGATACTATAAGAGACCTTATAATATAATCTTAAAGTCCCAATTTTTTGTTTTCGCAACACTACACTTTGATTGGCTTTGCACAAAACACTTATTCCACTTTACTCACTGGACTATCGGTTAGCCGTTGATTCTGAATTAATTGATCAAAACGAAGAATACGAAGAAAGTTATTTATCTCACGAAAAGCAATTCAACACTTTAAAAAAGGCAATTAATACTAAAATGTGGTCTGTAGTTCATAGGGAGAAGTCTACCCCTAAACTAGAAATACCTACTTTTCACGGTAATTTCAACCAATGGATGTCCTTCAAAGATTTGTTTCAAGAAGCCATACACAATAATCCTGCGCTTTCGAATGCCCAAAAAATGCAATTTTTAAAGGGCAAGGTCAAAGGCGAAGCCGAACGGTTAATCCAACATTTATCTATTAGCTCGGATAATTATTCTGTATGTTGGGACATTCTGAAACACCGATACAACAATAAAAGGGCAATATTCTCTGCCCACTTAAATACAATCTTAACCCTTAAAGTCGCAAGATATTTTTAGCAAATAAAAACAACTGAAAATAGTTTCAAAGGTTTATTTGACATATAAAGAAAGTCAGAAAAATACAAAAAAAATAATCAAGCTTTCGCTTTTTGGAAAAACCTATGTATAGAGGTAATATACTATACATTGCCACACTCGCTGAAAATACTAAGTTATTGGCAATGTATATTATACTATACATTACCCTATATTAATGCTTGGTGTGGTACACCAAAAAACAGTTTCTGCCCTTAACATAACAAAGATATACATTGCATTTAGGACACATTGTACTTCCTTGACCTCCTCTTCAATATTTGCATCGTTGGTACCCGGTTAACTGAGGCCAATGATCAAATTTGTCGTACCGCACATCATCATAAGGCCTTTCTGCCTTCAGTTTTCTAATTTTTTTGTTTTCTGGTAATGATACAATGTCTTTTACAGCCACACTTCTATCTCGTTTCAATAGTTCAGCATAAATTTCGCACTGAAAGTCTTTTAGGCAATCTTGCTTCCTCTTTTTATTTATTTATATATCATGTCTGCGGCGTAACAGCTAAGCATTACTTACGCAGGTATCTAAAAACTGCGAAAATATGTTCGTGTAACATCTGTGAGACTTAATAGCCGTTCGATATAATGATATTAGCATATCCGCTAAATCTACACCACCCATGTAACGGTTATAGTGCTTGACTATTTGTGGACACTGTATTTCAACGTGTCTATTCCATTCCTTGTGGTAGTGCCTGATATTTTCAAGCAGAAAAGCATCAACATAACAACAAGCCTGACATGCTTGTTGTCAAATCACTTCACTACACACTTTCACTGTATTTATGGAAACTGAAGGAGCAGTAGGTACGTTTTCTTCGGGTGCATGTCCCTAAAGGTGTGGCAGCCGCGATGGGAGTAGATAGTAAATATGGTACAGAAGATATCAAAGGTATTGCATCATAATTGCATTGCGTAGGGCTAGGAAACACGGCGTGTCAGGGGAACTTGAAAAGTCTCTTGTTCAGTATCATTATCTGATGCTTCTGCGTATGAGTTCGTCTCTTTCTCCGATGGACAGGGTGATGAATTAGGACTCCCGAGAATGCTCAGCTTTTCAAATGAGGAATCTAAAGACGGCGTTGGGGAAGTCTCGCCTTCTCTAGCTTCATCACTACTATTTGCTCCATCACTAGCATCAGAACTAGCATTTCGTGCAGGAACCAAAGAAAATGTGCGTCTGGCTCTTCTGTTCATGATAGTCTAAAACAAACGAAACCAACATGCAGATGCAGACCATCACCCAATGATAAGTCAAGCACTTATATAACTTTTAATATACTAAATCAACCATAATAATGTTAGTTTCAACTTGCAATGTATAATATTGTGTACAAATGCAATTAGTGCTTAATAGTAGCTGTTGTAGCAATGTATAGTATGCTATACAAATAAAAATGATGGCAAGTAGTAGCGTTTGTAGCACTGTATAGTATAGCATACATAGTAAGAAACGAGTAAATATAATCCAAGATAGGCGATTTGTAGGTACCTCAAGCAACAAAATGCTTTGTATAACTCTTTACCTTTTCGATTCATGCGTTAGAAATGTGCCATGAGTAATATTATAACGAAAATGAATAAAACTTACCGTGACAAAAATTTCTGAGTTCGGTGTGTTCGTTATTTTTGACAACTAGTTTGAATTTACCACAGATTATCTATAAAGTGTTATTTTGATATCAAAATAAATGTTCAGAAATGTGATTTCTATCTAAATCATATTAATACACCTTTCCGAAGTTAAGTAATATTTTTTTAAACTAAGACGTATGCTATAATATACAACGTCACTTTAAGGGTTAAGCCTTCCTAATATGCAACAGCAATCATTGCCACAAATTAAGAAAATACATGATACAACATTAGAATGCCTTAATGCTATTCGTAATTTGGATATTGATATAAGTACGTGGGATCCGATGGTAGTCCACATCTTATCCCAAAAATTGGACTTTGATTCCTATTACGACTATATTGAGTCACTCAAAAATTCCCGAGAGCTACCGATTCTACAAGAATTTTTAGATTTCTTGGAAACTAAATTTATTAGTTTAGAATCAGTTCGTCGTAAACAAGATACCTCCCACCATAAGGGTGGTTTTAACATTTCGTCTCAATCATCAACAAACTTTAAGAAACATAACTTAAATCAAACATTAAACAAACATAATTATGAGAATCGCGAACATCAAACAAAATCGTTTCACGTGTCCAGGATCAAATGTCCACGTTGCAGCGGTGAACACGGATTGTACAATTGCAAAACTTTCCTAGAACGTGATGTTATGTATGTCATGTATGTCTATTTCCGTACAAACGTAAAATAAAGTTATCAAAACTTTTACCTACCGCGATTACATTTATGTAGTTTTCCGAAAATAAAACGTAAGTTTCCGGTGTTACTTTTCAATATTCATTGTTAAGCTTTCCATGGTGTCTACTTGTAGTGGAAGCGAAGCCGGTAATGAACTGTCTTTTTTTTTAAGGAGGAAAAATCATCGTATGACTGCTCCCGCCTGGGTGAGGCGGGAGGGAGTGTCAGACTCTTACTGACTAAAAACCACCCCGTTCCTTCTCCTGCACGTCGAGCCGGAGCCCCGGTTACCCGTTAGGTTCTCCGCGACTCCGAATCTGCATCGGCCCTATTGGGCCCCATCTGTGGTGGTCTGATGGCTCTTTGAGGCGCGCGCGGAACGCGACGCGCCGTACGCTCGGGTCTGTTTCTGGTCGGACGGGGAGCCACCCATGCTCGCCGTCCGCAGGCCCGCGCTTACGGTGGCCGGAGATCGTCCCGCGATCCCCGACGCCCGGTGTGTCCTTCGCGATGGCTGGGTTGCGAGGAGGCGGCGCTTCGCTGCCTCACGCGTCCCGCCTCCTTCTTAGCTAGCATGACTGCTTCGCAAAAGGAGGAGACGGCATCCCAGTCCCCCTCGCTCCGCATGTAAGGAACTAGACTATCAAGACTGCAGACGAAGCTATTGTTGGAAAATAAGGCCTTGCGTACTGGATGTGTCTAGTCTGTGATAGACGAAGGATATTAAAAGAAATGTATGAAAGTATAAGTGCATGTATGGTTAAATTTTACAATTGCCTCTGCCCATAGACACAATAGAAATAATAAGTATCCAAAGATTACAAAATGGTTTTATGAAAGGAAGGAAACTTACAATAAATGGGTTATGCCTAACTCCTGGTAGAGGTTCGCCTACATCACGCCCTAATATGATGTAAAGCCTCTCTTGAAGGGGCGTTAAGTTTATTACGGCTTCGGCTAGCTCCTTATGCCCTTCTAAAAAGTCTACTAGAGCTTCTGTTTGTTGGACGCTCATATTATTAGCCTAAAATAGAGAACAAACAATAAAAATGCTGTAATATTAAAGCGCAGTATAACGTAGGTACATAAACAATAGGAACATTTTTATAAAGTTCTTTAGATTTGAAAACATAATTTGGCGAATACTTACCGATTTGAAATACTCTAAATATGTAATACTCTACACAAGTCTGACGTCTTTGAATATAGTCTCGGGATTGGCAAAGTATTATAGCTGTAATTATAGCAAGGAGTTTCCATATGTTCTTGTAGGAGATGAAGCTTTCCCTTTTAAAACTTATTTAATGCGACCATATCCAGGGACCAATTTGAGCTCCGATAAGCGAATTTTCAACTATCGTTTATCACATTTTAAGTTGTTGTCTCTATAATAGGTACCTTACATATGTAGTTGGTAGGTAACTCCCGCGCAATACTAGGTACTTCTACTATACACATAATAATGTATGAGTGGGTTTATGTATGAAAAGTTAATTTTTTAACTATGTACAAACGAAAATGGGGGATAGTATTCATCAAAATGAACAACTTCAAATTGGGAAAAAATCACCATTTTCATACACAGTGATAAATAATGGATTAAAATGTATGATACAGCTGTTTTTTTATTTCGCAATTAGACTATTAGACATGGGTCTCCAAAGTAAAAGTTATTTATTTTGATGAGTACCACTCACCATTTTCGTTTAAACCATTCTATATTTAATATATTCATAAACGATCTGTATATCAGCAATAAAGGTTAAACAATAAGAACCCACATTATGTCTACAGAACACAAAACATATAATAAAATGTTTTAAACCTACCTTCACACTGTAATTATTTTCCTTTATTATCCCATATGATTTTTTTCTTCTTAGAATTCAAATAAAGTTGACTACGAAGATCGTAAACTATAAGCAGTAAGTATTGTACTGCCGTACAAGTTTTATCAACCTTTCTGTATTCATGTTGCACTTGTAGATAAATCATTAACTTTAACAAAAATCGGAGAGCACTGTTAGAGCGTCCGTGCGACCGAGCGAGGTTCCGGGACACTGACGCCTGACACGGAGCTGTGTGAACCAGTTCACACAATTTGTACGTGACCGATTTATTCTCCGTCCTTGACGGACCACGGCAGGGACGATTTCCCGGATATGTGTGGATAGCGCTTTAATGTTAGACCGTGCCCCGGCCAGGGCACGGCCCAGTCGAGACACGGTGTAGCGTAAATCTTCCTTTACGATGGTAAAATTATATAAGTACAGCTGTAGTGAGTAATAAACGGATTGATCGGGTATTTTTGACAATGGTAGATTTTTCTGACGGTAAAAAAGATATCAATTTCTCGTTTTCTTCTTCTTTTTGGAGAAGTTTAAAAAATGCTTTTGCACGAAGCTTATGTATGCGCAATTCCGTCATAAGTCTTACTTTTTCGCTACAATTTTTTTCTACTTTTATTTTTTCTTTAAGTTGTAGGCACGTGGAGTACACGTCCTGTCTAAATTCAAATTCAAAAATGATTTATTTGCGTAAATAAGGTACAGATAGTTGTTATTTTCTAATAACTTACGTCCTCTTATTTTGCCTTCAACATCGGCGTGCAAAAATAATGTAGGTACTTTACAGACTTGTCATAATTTTGTTATACTGCTATCTCAAAGAAAATTACGAATTTTCGATTAAAATAATAATTTCAAAATTTAAATAATGAATTTTATAAAAGAGAAAATGTCACAAAATTAGCCCAAAATGTCATAAATGTCACACACAATATTCTATAAATGTCAATTTTACAGGAAAACCAAGACGTACTTCATCGGAATACATTTTCCACAACTTTTTCATATCAAGCTTTAGATGTAAATATTGCCGTTGCCGAAGTTTATTCCGGCAGTCGTGAAATTCTAGAGGTTGCAAAGTTTGAATATACTTTTCAATTGCTTCTTTGCGTGAACGATATGTGTGCGATTTTTTATCTTCACTACGGTTTTCGACAGCCATTGTGGCAGTAACATAATGGCGCTTAGCCACACCATCTAATCTGCCCTTTTTTAAATTTAAAATGCCTAAAAATGCTTTTTTGCAAACAGGGATAAACGCTTTGTATTTTTTATTGCGAATGAAGTATTTAAGAGCCATTAACCTTCCTAGTTTGTTTCCAGTCTTGGGGCGTCTTCTACTTATGGTTGTAGATATGATATGCCTTAGAATAAAATTATCCTATTTCATTTTGTCATTTGTTGCATAAAATGTTCTATTAAAGCAGTGGTTCTTAACCGTTTAGTCATGAGGGACCAATTTACCAAATTTTTGTCTTGCCGGGGACCACCTAGTTGGTTTACCTAAATTAGGGGTTGTGTGATAAAGAAAACAAACACAATTTTATAATTAGCACTCATTTATTTAATATTTAATTCAATGGGATTTTTGTGGCTGCATACTCTTTACTAACTTCTGAATTCTCGGTTCAGTGCTACTCAAAGCTAAATGCATGTCGGCAGTGGTATTCAACCGATTTCGATGCTTGTTTTTAATAATCGGAAGCGTCGAAAACCCCTGCTCGCATAGGTAAGTGGTAGAAAATAGAGTTCGGTAACATATGGCAATATCTCGAACCTTTGGGAATGAAACTGCTTTTTGGCACCAATAATCTTCAAGAGTTATTCCGGATTCGAAGGTATCTTTAACCCTTTAACGGTTATCGGCTAGCCTAGCCTAAAATAAAAACTGAGATATATTTTTTTTTTCATTTTTTTTAGCTGGTGAAACGAATATTCCCTCTACCTGTTTGAGAGTAATGAAATACACCAGTAATTCTTAACTTACCTAACTAACTTAACTTTCCTAGAGCGTAATAACTTTATTTAATGACACAATTAAATACCAAAAAGAAAAGAGAAACAAAAATAAAATAAAAGAAAATTAAATTTGTTTGTGTCAACTCGAAAAACATGGTGTTATGCATAAAGGCACTCCACATTTGCTACACTTGATCTTAGATAGCTTATCTTTAGCCTTAATGATGCAATAGCGGCATCTTTGATATTTGATATGTGATCACCAACACCACAAAGTGAGTGATACCGCGGCCTCACAGAAAAACCGACGTGAAGCAACGCTTGCGTTGTGTTTTGTCGTGTGAGTGAGGTTACCGGAGGCCCAATTACCCTCCCCTTCCCCAATCTCCCCAATCCCTGAATCCCCAACGACCCTCAAACTCCTAATCCCCAAAAAGCCGGTAACGCCTCTGGTGTTCCAGGTGTCCATGGGCGACGCCGATTGCTTACCATCAGGTGATCCGTCCGATTACCGGCTTATGCAATTTAAAAAAAAAACATTGGAAAAGCGTTTCATTAAAAAAGAATTTCCGGTGCAACAATGTGAATTGCCTTTTGGTAATTTTCAGATACAGCAACTTTTTTTCGTACGACGTAGTTGACGCCTTCAGCACGACGTTATCGGGAAGAAAAACAACCAATAAGTCCTCTGGCTAGAGCTATACGATTCTCTAGGTTGGACAGTTTGGTCGCATTTACATTCTTTCCCTGGACTACCTGGTAAAAATGAATTTGTGATGCAGGCATCAAAAATAAAATAAAATATGCGAAGCCACCACCGTTTACTTCTGCGCCCAACTGAGTATGTCCCTTTGATTAAAACTGATAAATGATTCAGGGTTAAATATAAAAAGATAAAAGATATATTCCATATAATAAAATTGTAAAATAATAAAAGCAAAACAAAGGGTACATATAAACATTCACGCAGGTCACGGAAATTATAGAAAAACACCTACAACCCAAACCTAGTGAATTGGCCGAACGTTATAAATTTCGACACAGAAAACAAAAAGAGGGTGAATCTATATCGGAATACACCGCGGTTTTGAAAAAAATGTCTAAGATCTGCGAATTCGGTTCCTCACTCGAAGAAAGTTTAAGAGATCAGTTAGTTTGTGGCATAACTAATGAAAATATACGACAGCGGTTATCTCAATGTAATTCAAAAAGCACAGAATCCAGCATTACCACAACAAACAAATCAGTACCAATATCAATACGCATATTCTACACCGTCTTATTCCGGATACACTACTGCTAGGTCCTCAACACCATCACAACAGTGGTCTGCGACACCACCGGCACCACCACCGCCAACGTCGACGTGGGTGCCGTCACCTTCAAGCCAAGATTCGGACAGTCTTCATTTATTTGAATAAATTTACTTACCTTAACGTTATAACGAGTTTTTCTTCTGGTGAAACTGAGTCTCTTAATATTGTTGAATTACCCGTTATGTCAGTTTTTATAATACTCAGTAATTCATCAAATGATTTCACAGACATTCTTAAATAATTAAAGAACTTAGGTACATATTGTCTTAATTTTGGATATAATGTAACAAACGACCCATGCGTCAGTCTATCTCTCAGTATAGGGTGCACCCAATATTCTCTTTGTCTTTGTCGTCGTCTTTTATATCGACGGTAGAGGAGCCACACACAAGCAATCTCTTCGACGTCCATTTTCGAACTGAGCCAAAAGTATGTTCGCCCTACTAACGCTCGTTGAACGCCGTGCTAAGCGCGGTGTGTGTACGCGACCAACGCGCGCTCAACGCAACGCCGAGCTCCCAGTATGTACTTGCCTTAAGACCAACGATGGATGCAAAGAAAAAGAAACCTTTGTTTGATGAAACATTGGATCTGCTGAATCTTCAAACACCTGAATTCGAGTTTAGGGATATTGCTCAAATAAATTCTGACTCTGAGTGACTGACTCTGAGAGACTGAAGATAGTGATTCAGAATAGGCAATATTTTTAAATTATATATTTATTGTTTTATTTAAGTTTATCATATATTTTCATAGTAATCATTTTAATATTCGATTTTAATGAGATGTCATTCATTTTTATGATTATTTGTTCTACATATTAAAATTTAGATTTATTGTATTTCTAGTACTACTAACAACAAAATGTGTCTTATGATGTTATTTGACAAATATTACCAATTATAACTACTTGATACTTTGTCAGCTGACCATTTTTACTACTTAGTTGTTCATCAAATTTAAGTCGTTATGTTTCTATGGTATAAATATAGTTAAATAAAGATATTAAATAGTTTTTAATGAATTTCACTTTCTAATATGGCACATAATTGATTTTCGTAAATGTCTAGTCTATCCATGTTAAGCTTAATATTAGTTAAAAACGAAAAAATAAACATTAATATTTTTTTTTAAAAAAAGCACATGTTTTACCTTGACAAAGAGTCTGTCAAAAAATCCAAAATAATTCATATATTAATAACCTAAGAGGATATTAGGCGCAATGGAGTGCGATTATGGAGATATCATCATTTATTACGCCGGCTCAATACAATTTTTTCCAAAAAAAATTCTGAGCACGGTTGTTTCCGATTGTAAACCCAAAAGTTCATTATATAAGGCATATAGTAAGTATTCCCAATTGTTTCCAAGAAAAAAAAGGTCACTCCCAAAAAAAAAATTTGAATGTCTATGGAACGCGAATTTCAGCCCACTGTGCGCCGCTGTCAACGAACACGGAGCGTCGGACGGATCGCGTTGGACAGTACCTAGAATACTGCGTCCTTAAAAAATATTAGAGGCGGCATGACAAATATTATTTTTTTGGAAAAATATAACCTATATTAAAAATTATTGTATTCGATTCCGCTGCAGATTCTAAACAAATTAATTCTTCTAAACTAAGGTTATTTCATTAACACATTGTATAAATGAACTTACTGACGTATGCACTTACAATAATTATCTATGTGTGACTATTTTAGTATTAGAAACTTTTAGATTACCGGGATAGAAAGTATCCAGTGTTAATCCAGGATGTCTGAATATCTAGGTACAAAATTTCATCCAAATCGGTTCAGCCATTCCTGCATGATTAAATGGGGATTAGGGACATTAGGGTAAATGTTTTTATTGAATTTATAATATGACAGTCAATCTTAACTTTTCAGGAAAAACAAATATTACCCGACCTAGGACGGAAAAGACGAAAGACTTCCAGAAGCAAATCACAAATCTGAAGAAAATGGTTACTCGGATGAAAAATAAAGAAGAGTCATTCAAAACCCGACTGGCAAGGGCAGAAAAAATTGCACGATCGTCTGTTAAAATAACAAGTAGTATGGCCAAGGCGGCCAGAATTTTTACTGGTTTACAATGCAGGGAGTCAGGAAAAAGCTCACGAGGTCGACGATTTAATGAGGAAGAAAAAGTACTTTCGCTTTCTTTACTGAAAAGGAGTCCAAAAAGTTATAGCCTCCTCAGCAAGTATTTTTGTTTGCCATCTAAGAAGACACTGTTAAATGTTTTAAAAGTCGTAGAATTAGTTCCATTAGTTAGTTAGTTTATAAACAAAAAAAAAAATTAAATAAAATAAAAGAAACAGTTTCAAAAATGAATGCCGAAGACCGTGTTTGTAGCTTGATATTTGACGAGATGTCAATAACTCCGAGCGTCTACTATGACAAATCAAGAGACGAAAATATTGGTTTCGAGAATCTCGGCACTTACAAGACCCATAAGTTTGCTGACCATGTCATAGTATTTATGATAAAAGGACTGAGATAAAAATTTAAGCAGCCAGTTGCTTATTACTTTAGCCTAAGTATGAAGTCTGTAGACTTAAAAAATATTGTAATAAATGTTTATAAAATAGAGCTGTGTCGATCACGATTGATCGAATCTTTTTGATTCGATCGCAACCTGTGTCCGAGTGATAGAATCACGAATCTCAAAAGCACCCGATCTTATTTGACTCGATCATCAGGTAACAAAATAAACCAAATTGGACTTTATTTTCATACTATTATGGTAACTAATTGCGTGCTCGTACAATCGATTGGGTCGTGCAGTCAATGACACAACACGACGTAACAAGCAAAATGTCTTCTATCTCTTTCGTTTACATACATGATATTGCACTTTCATTCACCTCACTCTTTCTCCAAAAGAAACCGGTTTGTACAGGATCGCTCGCGACGCTGAGCCGCAAGCTATCGATCGCGTGTTTGAATTTTGTTTGAAGAGATCCGATCAGTTGCAAAAGTAACTTATGACCCGCGAGTCGTGACACGAATGTGAAAATCGGATCGCAATATTCAGGTGTTGTTTTGTTTGCTTGTTTTAGTGGTTTTTAAGACATTATACTGGGAGTGATTGCTTTTGCTTATTAACCCTATACTTAACATTGTGCACTCACATGCACATTGTATTCATTTTTTTTTTAACAAAATATTACATCGTATCGTTTTAATAATAACTCTAAGTGACTTCGTAAACATCTCTTTACGTAAGAAAAATAAATCTATATTTGTCTCGCTCACACATTGTCAGTGCTGAACAAAATGGCGAGCCGTCGGTCAGCGTCTGCGCAACGCTCTGTAAGTATCGTATTTTATCTCACTTAAATTAAGTTAAATGTATGAAATCGTTATAATTTTACTTTCTGCAAGCTTTACGCAATTGTCTGTTTATATTATTTTTGTGATAAATGTTTTGCATGTTCAGTAATTCACGATTGTTGTTAGGTGTGCATTCAAATACACACTGCCTGGTGCAGTATGAATGACTCAATATTTGTTGTGTATATTTAAATGCACACTGCCTGCTTTGCTGTGATTAACACCCTATTTGTCGTGTACATATAAATACACACTGCCAATGTCATAGATTATTACTATTTGTGAAGATATTACTTGTTGTGTCTATAAATGCACATTGCTTACTGTGCTACTACGTACTCGAGCCTTTTTTCAGACAGAGTTTTTTTGATAATGCATGATAACAAAACTTTCCACCAAATTGCTGTTCCTTAGCTTGCAATACTTTAATTTCAGGTGACTAGAAGTCGAAAAATTCTAGCGTTGGTGCCTAAATGCGGAGCTAAGTCTGATGTAGAATCTAGCGAATCTTCGGAAGATGAACTCCAGATGTGTAGACCTCATCAAGATATCTCCGAAGACAGCTCCCCGGTCCGATCAATAGCGTCATCCGTCGAAAATGTAAACATCTCCGATTCTGATGACTGTGAGTATCGAGAAATATATGCCGTTGCTTCTGTCCATGAAGAACCGAGAATCAGACAAAACACTACCGACTCTATTTCATACTCACCTTCTATTCTTCAACACGATCCTGATATTATACCGCCTTCGCCATCAGTTTATATTCCACCGTCACCATCAATAGACTCAATCTGCAGCCCCGCATCATTAGCACTTGCCGCATCTTCAGCCCCTGCCGCAGCTGCCGCAGCTACTGTACGTCTTCGGCGTTATAAGAAAACTCCAGTAATCGTAAAAAAAACCGTTTTGAAACCTACCAAACTGTCTCCTAAATGGACAAAAACGAAATTTCAAGGATCAGCAGTTATAGAAGATAACATGTTTTGCGATTCTACTGATATTGAAAAATCACCGTTTGATTATTTTAAGTTATTTTTTACTGACGATATACTAGAACTTATTGTATATCATTCTAATTTGTATTCTGTGCAGAAAAAGGGCACATCAATTAATATTACCAAAGAGGATATTAAAGACTTCATCGCTATAAATATTTTAATGGGTGTTGTAGATATGCACACCGATTACTGGTCAAACGAATTTAAATACAGTAAAATTGCTGACGTCATGACGTTAAAGAAGTTTCAGTGTATTAGACGTTACATTCATTTTAATGACAACTTAAAAGATGACGGTGACAGATATTACAAAATAAGGCCACTAATAGAAAAAGTTCGTCGTAACTGTGCGTCCAATATTCCTGAAGGAAAACGTTTTAGCATCGACGAGATGATGGTGCCTTATAAGGGTACTAGAGCCGGAAGCCGAAAACAATACATAAAGAATAAACCCAAAAAATGGGGCTTTAAGTTTTTCGTTCGTGCTTCACCATCCGGCCTAGTACATGATTTTATCATTTATGGAGGAGAAGACACTTTCAGACTCCATACTTTTGCTGAAAAAGAAAAAAGTATGGGTCTTGGAGCCAAGGTTGTAATAGCTTTGGCCAAATCAATCAAGCAAAAACCATGCTCCGTACTTTACTTTGACAACTTTTTTACGTCAATTGAATTGATGCATCATCTAAGGAATGAGTATGGTATATTCTCCTTAGGTACAGTCAGGACAAATCGGCTTCGTGGGGCAGAGAAAAAATTACCAAGTGATAAGGAGATGAAAAAAAAGGGCAGGGGAGCTTTTGCACAGGTCGTGTCAAACGAACACAACATCGCTGTTGTGAAATGGTTCGACAACAAGTGTGTGGTAGCTGCAAGTACTTATCCGGATCTCAGTTGTGAGCAGACGTGCGCTGGGTATTAGTTAAAAATATTTTAATTCTTAAGTCTAAATATTAATCAGTTTAGATTTTATTACATGTGCAATAAACTCGCAATTTCAATACACATTTAAAAGTGAAAGTAAACGAGCGGTCGTCGCCGCCCGCGCTGCTGGTGACTAGCGGGCCCTGCCCCCCGCGACCCTCGAGTGAAAAGGACCATCTCCATAATTGCCCTCTCTGTCACATACGTGGGCGAGGCGAGCATCGCGCAAATCGCTACGAAACCTGACGTCACGAGCTACGAGCTACGACGGCTACGGCGCGGCGGCTACCTGTGCTTCGATACGGACCGAGTGTTATTATTATAATTTGTGTCTGTTTACTGAAAGATAGTAACTTCGATCGTTATATCATTATACGTCAGCAGAATGGACCGACCCAGCTTGGATAGATCCTTATCGGAAACGGATTTAGACCGGGTAGGACTGCAACAACCTGAGCCTAAAACGCCCCCCAACTTTGTGTCATCCCGGCAAAAAAGAAAACGTGACGAGGTTTCTGCTGATGATTTTGCCAAATTTAAGGAAGAGATGCAGTCTATGTTCTCCAAGATGATGACAGCCCAAGAGAACGAATTCAAAAAAAATGCCACTATACTCCAAGGAATACAACAATCAAGTTCCAACATCGAAAGTTCCATCGCCTTTTTGATGGCTCAAAATAATGAATCTAAGAAAAAAATTGAATCTCTACAGGAAAAAATAAAAGAGGATAAAAAATATATTACTATATTGCAGGATCAAATAGAAAGTATGCAACAGGACAACAGAAAGGCTAATTTTGAAATAAAAAATGTTCCTAGGAAAACAAACGAAACCAAAGATGACCTAATTCATATGGTTATCAGCCTGTCGAACTCAGTGGGTTGTCCGCTTGACAAAACCAATATCTGTGATATATACCGAGTTCGGACAAAGAAAGAATTAAGCAACACGCCTATTGTAGTGGAAACAAACTCAACACTGATAAAAAATAACTTACTGAAATCTTGTAAGGCATTTAACATAAAACAAAAGGCGAAGCTGTGTGCCAAACACATGGGCATGCGCACTAACGAGGACACCCCTATATTCATCACCGAACAACTCACTGCAAAGGCTGCACGCCTGCACTTCCTTGCACGAGACCTGGTGAAATCAAAAACCTACAAATATTGCTGGACTGCGTATGGTCGAGTGTACCTCAAAAGAGAAGACGACTCCCCAACCATAATAATTAGAAGCGAAGCACAAATTCAACAGCTAATTATCAACCAATGACTATATTATCATAAAGAAGTTCACTACTTTTATTACTACTTTTTTGCTTATTTTTTTAGCTCATCAAACTGGTATGTAAAGTCTGTTACACTTACTTGACATTCATACAAATTACATCACTTATTCTTACTCTAAATATACCTACAAATACATACACACATTATCACTATCTTACATATTATACTGTTAAAGGTTTATTTACATGTGAATCAACTTTAATTCATTACTGTCATTTAAAGGGTGCAATATATGGATATAAAAACTTAAAAATAACTAAACAAATACTGACTAACATTTACAAAAAAAGGCAATTACTGCAACTTCGCTCTCATATATCCCTATATACCATAAATATATTGCATATTTCCTTACGGCTTCAAACACACTATATAAATAATACCCTGATCCTAAAATGTACCGTGTATTCTTTGAATCATAACAATGAGTGACCCTCTACAAACTATAAATGACCTCGATAATTTAAGTATTGCGAAAGCTATAGAATGTGATTGTAGTGAGCTTACTAACAACTATAATATAAATAAAAGTGACCCACCCTACCATAATTTCCCAAAATATTAGGAGCATATACTGCAATTTTAATGACTTCATAGCAAACTTGTCTTGCCTCAAGTTTGACGTAGATGCAATAATTCTAACTGAATGCAGACTTGATCGAAATAAACCCATACCTACTTTGACCAATTATCGTTCCTACGCTACTACTCGTCAACAAAATCAAGGACACCTTAAAAGCCAGTGTCACAGAATTAATTATAACCCATGCATCATGTCTACAGTTGAGTATTCTGAATAATATTATTTTAGGTATATATCGTTCACCATCAAACAACAATGCGGAACCTTTTATAAACTCCTTGGCACTCCATCTTGATAACCTAAACTCTCAAAACAATAATGTCATAATTGCTGGTGACATTAATATTAATATTATGCCTAAACACACGGAACAAACATATGAGTTTAAAAATAGAACTTCATACCTTGATATGTTATCGAGTCATGGTATTCTATCTGGTCACACCTTACCTACAAGGGAGGCCAATTGTCTTGACCACTTTATGTTCAAAATAAATAGGAAACGGCATTCTGCCTTTATAGCTATCCTACTTACTACTATTACAGATCACCGCACAATCTTTCTATCGCTATCTAAAATAAAACATTGCCAAACTACATCAACAACTACTTATAAAATTGACTTTGAAAGTGCCTTACAACATTTAAAAGAAAAAAATCTATCATCTCTGCTTTTCTACGAAAATCCTAACTACATAACAGAATGTTTAATCCAGGAACTTACTGACTCACTAAAAACTAATACCACTATCCACAAAATCCCTAAAAGTAAACGAATCATTAAACCCTGGATCACGGAAGGCATATTAAGATGTATAAAGAATCGTAACAAGCTTCAAAAACAATCTCGAGACGAACCGCATAACGAAATTAAAAAAATTACATATGTTCGCTATAGAAACCATTGCAACAACCTAATAAAAAAAATAAAAAGAAAATATGAAAGAAACCTTTTAACTAAATCAATAAACAATAATAAATTACTTTGGAAAAACCTGAGAACCATCACCTATACAAATAAATGTACTAAAACGAATACTGAATTAATTAATTTGAAAGCATCACCAGTGGAATCAGCTAACTTCATAAATCAATATTTTGCAAATATCGGTAACCAACTTGCAAATGATATCCAACAAAAAGTAACCCAGAATGACGTGGATCTTTATCTACGTTCTTTACCTAGTCTCTCTAAATCTTTTGTTCTTCTGGATACAGATAACAATGAAATAAACTCTATTATTAACTCTCTAAATTCGGATAGTGCCCCAGGATGGGACAATATCTCTACTAGGTATTTAAAACATGTTAAGAATGAAATAATTCCAATTTTAACACATCTGGCTAATCTTTGTTTTAAGCAAGGCATATTCCCTAGCTCCTTAAAAAAATCAATAATAACCCCTATATACAAGAATGGAAAGGAGGGTGATATCAACAATTATAGACCAATTTCCGTTATTCCTGTTATAGCAAAAATATTAGAAAAACTTTTAAATTGCAGATTATTAAGTTACCTTCAAACCAACAACATTCTATCTCCATCCCAATTTGGCTTTAGACGAGGTATCTCTACGGAAGATGCTATCACATCTTTAACATCTTTACTTACAAAAGAACTTGACAAGGGAACTAGGTGCTTATCTGTTTTTATTGACCTAAAAAAGGCCTTCGACACGGTCTCTATTCCCATTCTTGTCCAAAAATTGGAGAAAATTGGTATTAGAGAAACGCAACTAGCTATATTTACAGATTATTTAACAGACAGAAAGCAGAGGGTTAAGCTAGAGAACTACGTCAGTGGGGAGGTTGATGTTATTTGCGGTGTACCCCAGGGAAGCGTTTTGGGACCGACCTTATTCCTCATTTACATGAACGACTTATGTAACATGTCAATCAATAATGCTAACATTTTTTCGTATGCCGACGACACCGCAATTGTCTTTACTGGCTCAAACTGGGCTGAAGCCAAAATCAGCGCTGAAAATGGTTTGTTACAAGTAGCTTCCTGGCTAAAAACCAATCTTCTAACATTAAACACAAGCAAAACTAATTACATATGCTTCTCAATATATAAAAATGTCCAACCAGAACATGATTTCAACATTAAAATACATGAGTGTAGGAGTGTAGCAAATCCCAATTGTAATTGTCCAATCCTAAGTAAAGTCAACCACGTCAAGTATTTAGGTGTAATGTTGGACCAGGGCTTGTCCTGGTATCCTCAAATCGAAAAAATTACTGCGAGAATACGTAAGTTTATTTGGATTTTCAAAACTCTGCGTCATGTAGTCCCTAAGAGTGGCGAATCAAAAAACCTTCTAAATGAAGTGTATATCTCGCTAGTCCAATCAGTGATAATATATTGTATTTCTATTTGGGGAGGGGCACGTAAGACACGTTTTCTTGAAGTTGAAAGAGCACAACGGACATTAGTGAAGGTAATGTACTTCAAGAAAAGGAATTTTCCCACTTTCGAGCTATACCAAATTAGTAAGCTATTATCAGTCCGAAAAATATATATTTTACACATAGTACTAAAAAAACATAAAACCATACCATTAGATTCTAGAATTTTAGGTCGAAGAAGAAAACACAATGTTGCTTGCACCGCTCGGGTGAAGACAGAATTTGCTAAATTTCAGTACGATAGACGTTCGACTTACTTATATAATAAAATAAACAAAGAAATACATATCTATGCTCAACCGTTTAAAGAATGTAAATCGTTACTGTTGAACTGGATAAACAAGTTAAGTTATGATGAAACAGAGAATCTACTGCTAAATTAAAATTGAATCTAAATTAAGCTGTTCCTATTTACAATAACCTAATTGCATGTAAAACAACCTACCACACACCCTTTCACTTCACACGCACGCACACTCTCTCACACACACACACACACATACCCTCACACACACACACACACACACACACACACACACACTCACACACACACACACACACACACACACACACACACACACACACACACACATACACACACACACACACACACACACACACACATACACACACACACACACACACACACACACACACACCAACAGACTTATGATATAACTAGACTTTCAAATATTCATTTTCACTATTGTAACGTATTACACTTGTATGATATAAAAGAGTGGCGCCTCCTGGTACAGGCATTTATATGCTTAAAAGGAGACGCCACCAACTGTGTAACTTTGTGTGAACGTGTAATAACGAAATAAACATTTTTTGATTTTTTTGATTTTGACTTATGTGGATGCTCACCCTGTACATAACATAATGCGTATCAAGAAAGAAGAGAAGAAAAAAGGTCTCGTCACATGCCCAAATTTAATAAAGCACTATAACGCTAATATGGGTGGGGTCGATCTAGCCGACATGTTAGTTGCTTTATACCGTACTGATTTAAAAGGACATCGTTGGTATTAATATTATTTTCTCAGATTCTGGACATCTGTGTCAATAATGCCTGGTTGCTATATCGTCACGAGAACAGTGGTAAACAAAAACTATTGCAACTCAAAAAGTTTCGAGTCACTTTATTTAGGCAACTGCGTTTTTTTGAGAGGAGTTCTAATATACAACCAGATGCCATTTCCAAAACTGAGAGAAAAATAAAAAAGCCTGTTGCGGAGAGGCCTGATGATGCTACTCGTTACGACCTAACTGGATCTTCCTGCTTTTATGACAAAAGGCAGATGTAGACTATGTACTATACATCAAACCAAATTTTTTTGTCCAAAGTGTAACGCACGACTGTGTATAGTTGAAGGGCGAAATTGCTTTATAGATTTTCATATTAAGTAGTATTTAAGTTTTTCACATTGTTACATAGTAGCATGTGAGTAAATATTGATCTCAGAGCATTAGAACTGAATATTGTGATAAATAATAATATATAGTTTAGCTTTGTTTAAAAAAATGTCTACCTATGTCATAATATTGTAACCGTAGCAAACCTAGTTTCAAATTGATCTCAAAACTTGTTGATATTTTTCAATTTCAATATTATTTTTATGTTATTGTTTCTTTTTTAGTTTTTGTGATTACATGGCAGTGTGCATGTAAAAACACATATTTTTTTGTAGGTTTTTTCTTGTGAGCTTGGCAGTGTGCACTGGAAGACACATAATATATCCTGAAAACTGAAATTCACGGATTTTTTATTTTAATTTTCCTGATATCCTTATAATCCAATTAACACAGGGAAGTAGTAAAAGTTTAATTTTTTAAAGGTTAAATTCTCTGCCAAGTATAGGGTTAAAATAGGGAAACTGTTTGGTGTTGGTGTTTATGTATTTTGCATGAATGTGAATGTGAATTGAAACTAACATTAGGTTACCTAATTTAACTGTACAAATTTAGTTTAAGTCGTGTTATTTTTTTATTTTGTCATTACTCAATAACTTAAAATGTCAGATCTGACTAAGAAAAGGAGTAAAATTTGGAATCATTTTTCTGTAATAAACAAAGATAAGGCAAAATGTGAGTACTGCTCGAAAATAATCAGCTATTCTGGTGGTGGCACAGGTAATTTAACTAGGCATATGAAAAAACTACATGGGACTGTATCTATTGAGCAACCTATAAGTGAACATCCCCAAGCACAGATTGGCCTACCGAGATGTACAGAATCAAATGCTATAAGAACAGATAGTGTGCCTTCTACTTCTACACTAACTGAGTTAGTACCTTCTCCATGTGATGAAACTGCACCGCCGGCGTCAACCCCATTCGTTCGCCAAACCACGCAATTGCAAGTTCAGTCAAAAATCAATAATTTCACTTTGTCTACGAGACCATTACCAATTAGCAAATCAAAGAAGCTTGATGAACAAATTGTAAAATTTATAGTCAAGGGTTATCATGCGTTTGCAATAGTTGAAGAGGAAGAATTTAAAAATATTTTTAAATCTATATTGCCCACATACACATTACCTACTCGCAAAACTATATCTTCCAGCTTAATACCTAAACTTTATCAAACGAACAAAGATAAAGTTCTACTACAGTTAAAAACAGAAGCTGATGCGATATGCTTAACCACTGATGGCTGGACATCTACAAGTAACACGAGTTTTGTTGCGCTGACAGCTCACTATATTGACCAGAATTCGTTGCTTAAGTCGGTTTTATTAGGCTGCATTGAATTTGACGAACGGCACACGGCAGAAAACTTATCTAATTTTTTGATAAATGAAGTTGAAACATGGGGCATATCAAATAAAATTACAGGAATAATAACAGATAATGCGGCAAATATTGTGGCAGCCGTTTACTTAACAAGTTGGCGCCATTTCCCTTGTTTCGCTCACACAGTAAACCTCGTAGTTCAACATAGCTTAAATAATATTAAAACACAGTTAGATCGGGTTAAAGCAATTGTACAATATTTCAAACATAGCTCATCAGCTGAGAGCAAACTGACGGCTATGCAAAACCAAATGGAATTACCTCCGCTGAAACTCAAACAGAGCGTTGTAACTAGGTGGAATTCCACGTATGACATGCTTCAAAGATTACTTAAAATTAAAGATGCTGTCATAAGTACGCTAGCTATCGAACAACCCCGTCTTAATACCTTGACGACGGATGATTGGCTGCTCATAGAAAAAGGGTTAAAGTTTTAAAAATATTTTATGATGTGACGGAAGAAATGAGCGCTGAAAAGTCGGTCTCTATGTCGAAAGTGTTGGTGCTGGTAAAAATTATGAAAACACATGTCGAAAATTGCATTGCCGAAAATGCTCCTTCTGCACAACCTGACGAATATGATCAATTACTTCGAACTCTTCATAAACAGCTTAACGATCGCTTTGTTGATGTAGAGGGTAACGTTTTGGCTGCAGAAGCATCATTTCTCGACCCCCGCTTTAAAAAGCATGCATTTACTAACAAAGTAAAATATGATAACTGCATGAAATCTATCAAAGGAAAACTTCGTGGGTTGTGTGCGCGAGAAGATGCGACACCTTTACTAGTTCAAGATAGCCTGCCGCCGTAACCTTCTACTTCTGACAACATCTGGGCGTCATTTGATAAAGAAGTGGAAAATGAGATAATAAAAAACCCTACAGCTGCAAGCATAGTGGAACTAGACAAATATATAAACGAACCACTTATAAAAAGAACGGATGATCCGCTAAAGTGGTGGAATGAGCGTCGTCTCCTTTATCCACATTTATACATTTTAATGAAGCGTCGATTATGTTTGCAGGCAACATCAGTGCCATGTGAGAGGATATTTTCAAAGGCCGGAATGACAATAACTAATAAAAGAAGCTCGTTAAAGCCGAAAAAAGCCTCTCAAATTTTATTTTTGAACCACAATTTGGAGTGAATGCTCAATACCAATAAAATTTATTTTCTTTTTTTTATTACTTTTTATTTTATTTTTTATCCTTTAAAGTTGATTTTCTTCAAATCGAACGTCGAACAGCATCAGACAATAATTACACCACAACACACAGATAATATAATACACAACACAGAAATTAAACTCTCTAGTAACGTTTTCGAACGCGACCATAATAGCTGCGAAGTTTTTTCGTTGTCTAACTCTAAACAACGAAAAAACTCCGCGGCTAAAATAAAATACACCTTAGAAACTTTTTGTTTACTTAAGTAAACAAAGAGTTTCTAAGCTGTATTTTTGTTATAAAGTTTATATTTTGTGTAATAAAGTTTTAAGGTTATGTGAGAGAAAATATCAAAAGTGAAAACATATCATACCATTGCGACATAAAGTCAGTTTTATTGTTTATTGAATGGTTTATATAATAAGATTTATTCATGAGGAATTCAAAGAGCTATAATAGATACCGTTTTAACGTTTAATAGCTAGTTTCATTTCAGCATACGTCAATCGGTTACCTATTATAAATAAACGAACTGCGACCCGAATGATCGAATCTTTTTAACCCGATCATCATACGAGTGGGTCATGATCGACCCGGGTTACGACAAATGATCGATCGACACAGGTCTATTATAAAACATATTCAGTCCACTGGACTTCGGGTGCTAGTGACTGTCTGTGATCAAAGTGGAATAAATAGGGGAGACCGGGGATGGTAGGCTATAGGGGTAGGTTGACTAATCGGCAATAACACGTCAGGATCACGTGTTTTTAATAAGCCAATCACGATAAAGGATGCGTCCTCGCGTCCCTCAAACCTGTGTGAAGTTCGCACGTACAGTCGCGAAGCGTGCTTGAGTGGGAACAGTTGTTGTGTTTTTTTTTGTGGCGGTAAGTAAATTTTTCCGTTCGTACATTTTTGTTATTGTCGTTATGTAACTATTTAAATCAATGTTACTGGTATGCCAAGTGGAAATATGATTATTACTTTGTATGTAACAAAGCGTGGCTTTTATTTTAACGTCATTGTTTAAAGATGCCATGCAGTTGAATTCCAAAATGGCGTATGGGGCTAGTTGGCCAATTTTCTTCGGGGTTGATTGACTTATAGTCAACTAATCCCTTATAATAAAGTATAAAGCGATTTTGTAGGCTAATGGTTATTACAAATCTATTCTTGAAACAAAATTTAGCACTATGACGGTCTTCTTTCACATAATTAATAACAGTTGTATAATTCCAGATAATGAGAACGTATAAAAAAACCGCCGAAAGAGGGGAGACACCAAAATGTGTACTAGAAAAAGCTTGTCACGACGTAATCTTCGATAACAAAAGCATTTACTCCATATCAAAAGCATACCAAGTTCCATATAAAACATTACATCGATATGTAACCAAACTGAAGCAAAAACTAGAAAGTAATCCAAATCTTACAAGAGCTGACTTGACCTTGGATACGGTAGGGTATATTAGAAATAGACAAATATTCAATGATAATGAAGAAAATAAACTTGCTGATTATTTGAAGAGGGCTGCTGATATATACTATGGACTAACACCCCATGAAACACGAAAATTTTGCATACGAATATGCAAAAAAGAATAACAAATCAGTACCTGAATCTTGGAACACAAAATTAATGGCTGGTGAAGACTGGCTAGAAAGTTTTCTTAAGCGTCATCCCTCGTTATCTATAAGATCACCTCAAGCTACAAGCCTGTCTAGAGCGACGTCGTTCAACAAAAAAAATGTAAGTGAGTTCTTTACTAATTTGAAAAAAGTTTATGAACGCTTGAATCTTAGCCCAGGTGATATCTGGAATGTTGACGAGACAGGACTTACAACAGTCCATGTACCTAATAGAGTTATAGCTCGTCGGGGTATTAAAAACTTGGGTAAAATGACTTCAGCTGAAAGAGGCACCTTAGTTACAGTGGCAGTAGCCGTTTCAGCTCTTGGCAACATGGTTCCACCTTTTTTGTTTTCCCAAGAGTTCATTTTAAGAATCATTTCCTTGCCGCGGGCCCAATAGGATGCGATGGAGATGCAAACCCATCTGGGTGGATGAAGGAGATAAATTTCATAAAATATGCCAAGCATTTTGTGAAACATGTGAAACCAAGTAAGGAAAAGCCTATTTTGCTGCTGCTGGATAATCACGACTCTCATTTGTCGATAGAGGTTCTCGACTACTTCAAAGATAATGGGGTGACAGTTTTATCCTTTCCCCCTCATTGCAGTCATAAATTACAACCTCTAGACAGAAGTGTTTATGGCCCGCTAAAGAAATATTTTAACAGAGCTAGTGACAACTGGCTAGCTAGTCACCCTGGAAAGACGATTACAATCTACGACATTCCGGAATTGTTAAAAACATCTCTGCCAATGGCAGCTACGATCGAGAACATACAATCAGGATTCAGAGTCACTGGGATTTCGCCACTCAATGAAAATATGTTTCCGGAGTCTGAGTTTAGCGGAGCTTATGTGACTGATAGGCCACTACCAGACCCACAAAATGGTAGCATTTCCTCAACCGCAAGTAGTGCTAAACCAGGACCATCAAGTTCGTTGGATAATGCAGGCCCCTCAAACATTGCAAGTACAGCTGCTATACCAACAAGTCCAATAGTTACTTTACACCAAACTGTTGAGCTTCCTATTGAAAGGTCTTCTGTGTTGCCTGGTAGATCAAGGTCGTCCAGTACTGATCACCTTCCATTCTTGATGAAGAACACGTACCAGAAGAACCAGTGATAGAAAACACACTTTTGTCAGGTGTTAGAGCTCGTTCATTTGTAACACCACCACCATCAGGATCCAATCAAGACATACCTTCACAAACTGAAAAACGTCCATTTATAACTTGTATGTTTGTAAACGCACCCACGACACAGGAGAAAATCCTAGTGTGGGGCAACGTTTTTTTAAAAAAAAAAATCATACTGTATTAAATTTTTTACCACTAGATTACCATTAGAATTAACATTTGAAAATTTAGTTTTGGATTTGTGTGTGTGTTAAATTAAGTGACTTTAAGAATATTAAAAGTTTTGTTTAACTTGTTCTCAGTACATTTATTTATACCCAATTCAGAGAATCCTGGCGCCCTGGGATATTTTGTAATTAGGTAAATAAACATTTTTTTTTAATTAACGAGTTTCTTGCTCTGCCCTGAATCTTGGTCCGGTGATAACCAAGATAAGAGGTTACAAACTATAACCGCTGTTTGCTGTGTCAGTGCAACTGGAAATTATGTACCGCCAGCATATATTTTTCCTAGGAAAAGAATCAAGGGTGAACTCATGGATGGAGCTCCAACTGGAAGTATTGGCATGACATCTGATTCTGGATTCATCAACACGGATTTATATTTGTAATAGCTTATTCATTTTAGGGACTATAGTTCACCAAATGCTGATAATCCTGTGCTATTAATTATTGACAATCATTCAAGCCACATAAGCCTTCAAGCTATTTTGTATTGCAGACAACACCACATCGTCGTACTTACTTTGCCACCGCACAGCAGTCACAAGTTACAACCCTTACATAGGGCTATTTACAGTCCTCTCAAAAATCAGTACGCAATTGAAGCTGATAAATGGATGGCACAGCATCCTGGCAGATCCATTAATCAATGACTTCGATTTTCGACAGAGCCTTAAAAAAAGTTGCTACTGTGGGTAACGCAGCTTCAGCGTTCTGGGTTACTGGAATATATCCCTATGACAATAATTTGTTTACAGATGCAGACTTCGCACCATCCTCAGTGACGGACATGTTCTGTCTATCTGCTGATTGTGTCGGCCAAAATCCACCTACTTCAAGTTCTATAGATGAGGTAAATATTCAGGAAACTCAAAGCCAACGAAATGAATATAATGCGTATGCTGCGCAAGAATCTATAGATTCTGCGTCTGCTGATTTAGTAGAAACACAAGAAATTGAAAGTCATGATATCATTGTGACTGTTGCTGATATTCATCACCGACCAAATACTCCACCATCTGGACAACGTACTATCAAACCTGCAGCTGCAGCAAACAAAGTGAGGGAACAATTACATGAGCTTTCTGATCCAATGGACAAAATAGAAGAATTAAAGGAACAAGAAATTATTGCGTCTCCTAATCTCGTTGACATTTCAAATACTCGCGGGTCTCATATTCCCTTAATTGAGATAAGCCCATTGCCTTTGGCATGGGCTTATCTCAATTACACGCACGACTTATAGTCCGTTTAAAACTATGTTAGAAGACAAACAACGAGCAATCGACCAAAAATATAAAAAAAATAAGAAAACCAAAGATGAACATGGAAAGCAAAAGCAAGCCAAAGAAGAAAGGTAATATTAAGAAAGAAAATATTAAGAAAGATAACTGTACAGACAAGAATAATAAAGATTTAGAGCAAGAGTACTATTGTCCGTTGTGTAGAGAAAAGTACGGAGTTACAGCTGAAATGTGGATTGAGTGTACAGTTTGTAAGTCTTAGTGGCACGAAGACTGTACCAGTTACGAGAGTGGTAAAGGTCATGACCCATTATCCGATCCGGTTCAGAAATGTTTTTGTACAAAAACAAAAATGGTGGTAAATAATGCAAGTATAATCCACTTTTCATTATATGTAAAAAGAAAAAAATAATTCGTTGGAGAAATCTTGCAGCAGACCAATAAAAATTGGATAATAATTAGCGGTTTCGCCAGTCTGTAAATTAATTTATCCTTGGAAACATGTCACTTGGGTAAAAAGTATACTATGTCCGACTCTAAATCAAAAAATATATCTATACACAGCAATTTAATCAAAATCGACCAAATGGTCTGTACACATTAGAAGTATACAGACACCGCACGTTGGTTGACAACAAAATATTAATTAGAGGGAGAATACAGTCTCGACATGTCAGAAGTAAACAATATTATACTTATATTTTGGTTAATGCAACACGACATGGTCGAGAGAGTATCGAGGGATACTACTGCTCATGCATTCACGGCTGCCGCACTGTAGGAAGTTGTGCCCATATTGTGAGCATAGTGTACTTTTTATCCTGGGCCAGACATCAAGAAAATATTGAAACACCTGCGGCTTTCTTGGACAATGTTTTTATTTATTTATTTTATTTATTTATACATTTGGAAAACCAACAGCTATACAATTTGATTAAATAGAATGTGGTATGCAACAAGAAGCCAATTACTGGTTTCCACGATTAGTAACAGAAAATAGAAACATGCTAACACAGTACTAAAATTACTTATTAAACTCGTTAAACCACAGGCAGTCTATAATGATGCACAAATTACTCCGATGATTAAGTACCATATAGGTACCCACTATGAATTAAAGAAATCAAGGTTTAGCTGCCTGCGTGCCACAGTAAGTTTTGTGTTAAATGGGTCGAATGAAAACTCTTTGCACAGTTTATTGAAATCATTGCTCGCTCGCACAATATACGAATTACTCCGATAGTTGGTTGAGGAATTAGGTATCGATATCGGTACACTGAACCTAAATGACTTACGGGGAACATTAAAATGAAGTCTTTGCAGTATTTTAGGGCAGTCAATGTCATTAGATAGTATTTTTAACATGAATGAAAAATCCGCCAATCTACGCCTGTTTACAAGGGGTTGCAAGTGAAATCTCTTGCAAAGATTTAGATAGTCAGCACTGTGATAGTCAATTTTCAAGCGATAACATAAAGATTTTACAAACCGCTTCTGGATGTTTTCAATTCGATCGATATAATCATGATAATATGGGTTCCATATCTGTGACGCATATTCGAGGCTACTTCTTACAAATGTGCAGTATAAATCTTGAATGTCTTTGCCTGTTTAAAACACCCAGATATTCTCATGACAAAACCGAGCGCTTTCGAAGCCTTAGCTATTATTTGATCAATATGGATATTGAACTGAAGTCTTGCATCATGATAAACACCAAGATCTCGCACTCCGTCACACCTTTGCAGAACCCGACCCTTCAGCTCGTATGGATGAATCATCGGGAACCGCTTTCTACTAAAAGTAATCACTGAGCATTTTGCGGGATTCAGGTCAAGTTTATTCAACTGGCAATACTCATCCAGGCGCTTTAAGTCATCCTGGAGAGCCAGCATGTCCTCCACCGATGTTATTTTGGAGTAAATCTTCATGTCGTCGGCAAAAATAAGAAGATTAGAGCTATGGAAGCAGAGGTCAATGTCATTCACGTATAAGATGAAAAGTAGGGGGCCAATTAGAGATCCCTGCGGAACACCGCTTGGAATCGTTATCGAATTTAGACATTGATGAGGCTGAATAAACATTAAAAAAAATGTATTTTATTTTCTCCTCCCTAAAACCACAAGTTATAAGTTTTCATATTAGGTAGATTACATTTTTTTTTATTATTATTCTTTCATGATCCCCATGAGCCATAGCAATGCGCCACTTATCATTGAAAAGTATAATCATTTGTCTTTGATTCCCGCCGTATTTTATTTCTGTACGCCGTGGGTATAATCTTCACACTAAATGGGCCATTACCATACTTGTGATTTATGCATAGTAGAATAAGTTTTCGACGTGCGTACACTTTGACGTCCTTGCATACACTTAACCGACGGTGTGCCGTACTTTCCCCCCGGGGTGGCTAAGTGGCCGCATTTCCCTTATTGATTGAAAGTTGCAATAAAAAATACAATTATAAAAATTAAAATTGTATGTTTTGTTGTTGTTCTCAAAGGTTTATTACATAACAATAAACGTTAATTTCTGTGCTAGCTACTGAGACTTTTATTTTGGGAGCAATTTCCTAAAAATAGCGTACACTTGCCCCAAATGACTCTACTTTATTTTTTAATACCTATGCATATTGAGCATTGATAAAAACTAAAAGGCATTAGGCATCTATCGACTAACTCCCTTTAGCTTAATTGAAGTGGTCTAACCGTAAAAAAAACTACACATTGTGCTAGATAGTGTAATGAACGAGTTTTCTTTGAATTATCCCGTAATTTCATAATGATGGAAATTTCCATCACCGCTCGATGGCGCAAAGGGACTGGAGTCCCTTTTTTCATCACCCGTAGAATGCGCAAAGGGACTACAGTCTTTTTTTTACGTCGCGTTCCGACGTCCACATTTATCCTTTATTTTTTTCTACCCAATAGATTTTTAATATTTCTTCTTTTTCTATTCGAATCTATGGATATTTTTCTATGCTCAAAATACAACAACACTATGGTATGGAACGCAAAAATTAAAAAAAACATTGTCAAATAACAATGACCAAATTTGTATGGAGCGTGGTGCCTTTTCATTTTTTCGCGGCAGTTGATCGGATGTGGAAAAACTGATGCAGAATAACATTACAAACAAAAAAATATATGGGGTCTTATATCAAAAACACAGTCCAAATCGAGTTAAATCAGTTCAAAGATGTGAAAATAGTGCTATATTATCCCTGTGATTTTGTTGATGGTGACCGTACACAACGCATATTTCTTCATTTACTTGTCAGAAATATTTTGTAATTAATGTTCATAAACGATTTCAAGGAATATAATAAAGCTTATTGTGGAGTTTTTTTTTATTTATTTTTTGTTTTTCTTTGTTTTTGTTATAAGGCCACTCAATCAGAACTGAGTGAACCATTAACTGACCACTGCTGAAGAAAAAGAAACATTTCGCTTGATTGGCTAGCGTGTTCAATTTATATGTAAACGGTTTATGGCCTATGACAGATTTTCATAATCAATTTCCTCTCAGTCAAAAACCCGCAAAATACTTTACTGAGCCCTATCATGAAATGCTATGTTTGTCAGCTGCGGCGTCGGTAGCGGATTGAAGAGCGCTGATCACTTTAGAAGTCGACGGTTTTCTTTCTTCAAAAGATTATGCTAACTATTAAGTAGATGAGTGTCCCACCACGAGTCAATGGCAAAAAAAATATATACTTTATTAGATGTTTGGACGGCTACCACTACTCAACCCACCACTGGTGGTACCACAGCTGACGCTCATGAAGTTTCATGATACAACTCCTAGAAGCATCCCCCACAAGTTATCGACTGAGAGAAAATAGATAATTAAAATTAGTGCCTGGCAATATTAATATACCTCTATTGTGGTGTGATATGGTTTTCCTGTGCCCGGAGTACAGTGGCGCGCAATTTGAAGTTAGAAATTGTGACAAAACTATGAATAATTTGAATAAAAAACCGAAGTAAAATGTTTGACTCCAGCTCCTTTCAACGCTCATAACTCAGTCCAGACTGACATTTCCATATATAAGCCCATAGACAATTTCGTTTGTAATGTTATTCTAGATAATATTTTCTATAAATCATCGACTGCCGCCAGAAAAAAGAAAGGCACCAATTTTAATCAATGCCCTTTGTGCAATCTGTTGCGAATGGTCAGTGGTCGGACGACAAGTGCTCGTGAGCGAAAAATTGTTAAAAAAGGTAAGTTTTGGAAGTTTTCTGTTGGTGTTTTATTATAATTTCAGTGCCTAAATATCCCTGAAGGATATAGTGACCAATTTGTAACCGGTGGACAACTATTTTTTAAATATCGGTAAGTTTTTCAAATCATGACGAGCGGTTCTGAGAATTGATCAAACTGTCACCGTAATTTAATGTATTATTTTGCAAATTCTGTGTAAAACGCAATATTTAACGTGAATAATGTAGAAAGAAAGAAAGAAAAAATCATTTATTCGACAGTAGGCACGCACACAGATACAAAAAAAATACAAAATTAAAAAAGAAAATAACAAATAAATAAACTTATTTATACAGATATAGAAAAAAAAACAAAGAAACGACAACGTATAATAAAACAGTGACAATACAATACTAACAAAATAATATATAACCAACAATTATTTTCAACCAAACACTGTATAAAATATATCGAATATAAATCATGATTCCACTTATTGTTCAATGGGGCACAAAAAGGCGGCCATTTTTTTGAATGTAAACAAAATTTTGGCCGTTGTAACTCGAGATAAGAGTAAGGCTGAGGACGCACACCGACCATATGTTTGTTTTGAAATTCAAGAGGTAAACATTTTAATTTCTTTTTTTTTGACCTACGATGTATTTATTTTAACACAATGTTTTGCTCCATTTACTATAAAACTTAAAAATTAAAACTTTGTTTTTATAGTGTTTTAAGTTTAGAGTTTATCGGTTTTGCTTACATCTACAGCTTTTTTTGCCTTTTCTTTAATATTTTTATTTATGCACGCTTGTTAGATCATGGAACAAGGCGCTGGTGGAAGTTGTGGACGTGGTCGTGGTCCTCATACTGGACGTGGTGGTGGTGGCCGGGGTGGTCGTGCAAGGGGTGGTGGTATCCGTGGTCGTGGGCGCGGCGTCTGTGCTCGTGCGCTTGATTTTAACACGTTAGCTATTTTTTGTTACTAACACAAAGTAGTTCTTATTATACTAAATGTTTCAAATTAAGTTACTTTTCAACTAGACACACGTTCACATTTTACCCGAATGTATAACAAAGTACAGTCACGCAGATAATATTTTTGAATCACAATCATCGTTGTCCTCTAAACGTCCCACCTAGTAATTTCACCGGGTAATTTTGTAATTATTCACCATTTGTGAATTTGTAAAAAATATATTTTTGACACCGAAAGTGTTTGAAAGTCGCTATTACCATGTTACGAGTACTATGCTTGTCAAATCTTCAACATGGAACCTGTTTTATTACAGTCTTTTGTATTCCCGGCGGCCGGTGACTTAAAATGACGTAGTCTGCTCTAATTGGTTGAAGCAGGTAATAAATCCCAACCCGGTAACCCTTTGGTCATAATTCGTTATCAGTTTACTTCGTTTGGTGTGTGCATTAAGTGCAGTGTTTGTGCCATTTTAAAGTGACGTGGATTTTAATACATAGGTAAGTATTCAATTAGTTTTAGATATTACAACGTATTTTTTTAACTATATCAATTTAGTAATGCCGCAATATTTAATTTGTTATAAAAAAACTCTTGTTTATTGTTTCATGTAAAGACAAATATGTCTATAGAAGAAGTCGCGGGTCCATCATTGACTAACAGAAATACATTTTCATTCATCACTTCTCAAAGAAATCGTCCAATTCTATTAAAAGATGGATACAAATCAACTTGTCAAGCTATGATCAAATTAAATTTTAACAACACCACTATATTAAAAGCAACTGATCATAATCATGAGGGTGATTTGACGAATAACGAGATTCTAATGAATTTAAATGATTGCGAGGATCAAGTAAAGCATAATCTAGCTGCTTCTGTCCCAAGTCTATACTTTGACACGATTGAGCGAATGGAAGAGAGAGGACTCCATTTAGTTGCAAATATCCCACGTTTTCAAAGTGTGAAAAATAAACTATATAGAAAAAGGAACAAATCATTGGGCGTTCAACGTATGTCATTCAATAATATAGCCGAAATAGTTGTACCTGAGCAGTTTCAAGACATCTTGCTAGCGGATCGCATCGGAGATCAACGTATTCTCGTTTTTGCGCACCATAACATGAGAGAGATTGTTGCAAATTCAAATAAATTCTTCTGTGATGGAACGTTTAAAACATGCGTTAAAAAGTTCCATCAGCTATTCACGATTCATGTCGATATTGGAAGTACGGAATATCATACGAACATTATTCCCACTATCTATGCTTTGCTGCCCGACAGAACAGTTGATACTTACAAAACATTATTTTGTTTAATTAAAAGCCAAATACCGGAGTGGAACCCAGAAACCATCACATGTGATTTTGAAAAGCCTCTTATTCAAGCTTTGCAACATGAATTCCCGAATATAAAAATTGTGGGATGCTATACTCATTTCAAGAGATGTTTGTGGCGAAAAGCAAAAATGTTGCGTTTAACAAAGTCTAAATTGGGAAAAGATCATGTGAAGAGGTGTTGTTCATTGCCACTTCTACCGATTGACGCACAACCAGATGCGTGGTTATATATCATGGCGGAATGCGTGAACACTGAAGATGCAACAACATTTAACGACTACTTTATCAAAACTTGGCTGGATGATAATTCTGATTATGCAAACACATACAATTGTTATAAAGAACATCATCGCACTAATAATTCTGTAGAGGCATGGAATGCCAGAATAGCCAAAAAATTAAAAAAGAAACCAAATATATTACAGTTCCTGGTCGCGATCAAAAGAGACATGAATGAGTTTTGGCGCCGGGTAGTGATGGATGGACCTATATCAAGAAAAAAAATTGAAACTATCAGAATGAACACAATGATTGCAGACACTGTAAGAGAGTTTGAATCAAGAGAAATTAGCATCGGTCACTGTATCGAAAAATTGAAGTAAATTGAAATATCTTTATATATTTTTGTAATAGTAATATTCTATGTTTTATTGTTGATTGTATTGATCTCTATATTATTTTAGTCTAGTCTTAGTAAAATGATTGTGATACTATTAGTCTAATTATTATTATTACCGCAGTACTCTATTTTCTAAATGCCAATTATTATTGTTACAGAGTTATGTGGAATGATATTGTTTGTAAAATTATCCATTTTAGTATTATTATCTCATAAGACTATGTTCCATTGATGATTTGAATCAAGAAAAATTAGCATTGGTATCGAAGAATTAAACCAAATAAAAATATCTTTATATTTTTTTGAAATAGTAATATTCTATATTTTATTGTTGATTATATTGATCTCTATATTATTTTAGTCTAGTCTTAGTAAAATGATTGTGATACTATTTGTTTAATTATTATTATTACAGTAAGACTAATTTCTAAATGCCATATTATTGTTGCAGACTTGTGGGGAATGATTATTGTATATAAAATTATTCATTTTGGTATTGTTATCTCATGCTCTATTGATGACTATTTTGATATTTTATTTTATACCACATATACCTATACCTAGTATACCTACTTAAGGTTAAATGTTTCAATTCCGCTCTCATAAATATAAACTTGACAGCAACTTCGTATAGGAGTGGAGTGTATCGTTCAATATTAAAAACATCATTGAGTTTAACCTTGAGCAATAGGAAAAATATTTTTTCACTTAAATTATGTCTGTGCTTATTATTTGATATTTCTGTGACATTTGATGTGATGATTTTAAATTATTAGGTATATTTAGAATGTGTAGATATAGGTAAGTTTGTTTTTTATTAGTAAATCCTCTCCTTTATATCAATAAATCCTCTAATATAAATATTTGATTGTTACTCATTTGTTTTATTTCAAAATTTGTCTTAAAAACGAAACAATTTTTATCTTAACTGTACCTATTTTAGAAAAAAAAAATAGGTGTGTCCAGTTGACGATAACATAAAAGTAATTAATTTTAATTTTCACTATGTGGACATACATAAAAACCTTGGCGTGTCCAAATGACGAAAGAATAATTAGTGCTAATTTAAAGTTTCACCAACTGGACACACGTGTGATCAGTTCCTCGTGTCGAGTTGGTGAAAAACCCAAGTAACTTAATTTGATTTTTACTATGTGGACATACATAAAAACCTTGGCGTGTCCAAATGACGAAAGAATAATTAGTGCTAATTTAAAGTTTCACCAACTGGACACACGTGTGATCAGTTCCTCGTGTCGAGTTGGTGAAAAACCCAAGTAACTTAATTTGATTTTTACTATGTGGACATACATAAAACCTTGGCGTGTCCAAATGACGAAAGAATAATTAGTGCTAATTTAAAGTTTCACCAACTGGACACACGTGTGATCAGTTCCTCGTGTCGAGTTGGTGAAAAACCCCAGTGATCAACTGGGCGGCAATAAACTGGGCCACGTGGACCAGTTGTACATAATTAATTATGCCTACTATTTTTGTGGCCAACTGGGCCGAACGCGCTTTGATTTTGCGGACGTGATTTTATTATTTAATTTGCTGTGGTTAAGTGGGCCGAAAGTATACAGTACAGTCAGATACAGATTGTTTCAGTAATTTCAAATAGAATAAATATTTACCTTGTAGGTACCATTTTGTTTTTACTTAAATGCAGTATCTACAGCCGTTACGAAAGTAGAGTGCGCTTTCTTTGAAAATAAACAAAGCTACTACAAGACTCAGATTACAATGAAAGAAGTAAGACGGCAACAAGGTCCCGATATATTTGTCTCTTTCTACTATTGTATCATGGAACGCGCGCGCCTGCGCTGCCCTTTGCCGGCAGTCTGATTCATGTTCCTGTGGCGTGAATGTATTTTTGATAATTTTATATATCATTGATGCTATTCAGCGTGGAGAGTGTAAATAATGGAACATAGTGGAGGTAAGATTTATATAATTACATATTCTTAGCATAAAATAATATCACAAACTTCATTCATTACGTTAAAGAAATTTCAATAAGAAGCTATATCTGCTCTTATTGGCGGCCGCCATTTTGTGGCGTCGTTATTACATTGTCATTACATTTTTAAGAATTACTAAGAATGTTTTACGGTTATAATTTTAGTAATTTCACAGTTTTACTATCCAAGTATATTTTACATTATTTGTGCTTATGTAAAAATATATGCTTTATTTATAGCGCTTAATTGATTACTCTAAATTTACTGTTTCTTTTTTTGGATAACTAGATTTATACAATAATTGCGATAACATATTTTTGATTTGTGCAATACTCTACAATACGACCTTTTTGATGAAGAATATACTTCTGCTTTGCTTAACATTACTTTTAATATGAAAAGTTTTGTTGCACATAGTATGCGCTATAGTATGCACATATTTTAAGATTACTAGCAATTTAGATTTCAAATTACTAGAATTATTTTTATCATCCAGCAAAACTCAAAGGCTTTTATTAGAAATGGGTTCATATTAGTAGCGTAATGTGTAATTAGGCTGCCGCCGCTGATGCATATATATATATATATATATATATATATATATATATATATATATATATATATATATATATATATATATATATATATATATATATATATATATATATATGAATATGAAAATGAACAGGTGAACCAGGGCCATCAAATTCACAAAATTGTATCCAGTGGCAAATAGTAACATCGCAACGAGGCAAACGAGTGCTTCTTCGTGCAGGCCATAGATACAATGAGAAAAGGCGAAATAAAGATGGTTCCTGTGTTTGGAATTGCACTAAAAGAAAAAAATGTAAAGCTAAATTAATTATTGCCAATAATAATACCATTACACGGGATGACAAACATGACTGCGAGCCGGATTTTGCTTCAAACGAATTAGAAATACAATTTAACAAGTGCTGTGAACAAATCAAGTCTGATTATACTATTTCAATTCCAAGAGCTTACCGGGAAACTGTTGCGGGACTCGTGGATAGTGGCATTGATTTCATTAAAAAAATACCTACATTGGAAAATATTAAGCATAAGCTCCATCGTAAAAGAAATAAATCACTTGGTGTACAAAAAATATGTTTTAATTCTATCAAAGAAATAATTGTGCCCGAAAGATATCAACATTTTTTATTAGCTAATTACAGTAATGGACCCAGTAGAATTTTAATTTTCGCTAATCGAGATTGTAAAAAAATATTAACTAATCCAAATTTAACAATTTTATGTGATGGGACGTTCAAATTTTGTTTAAAACCATTTAATCAATTATATAGTTTACATGTAGATTTAGGTAGTAATGACACATACAATAATATTATACCAATTATTTATGCCTTACTGCCGAACAAAAACAAAAATACGTACATAACTATGTTTAAATTAATAAAAAGTCAAATTCCCCAATTTTCACCCCAATTATTTATACTTGACTTTGAACAAGCAGCTATGTCTGCTATTAAACATGTTTTCCCTAAGACTAAAATCAATGGCTGCTATTTTCATTTTGCGCAAAGCTTGTGGCGATAACCCGATGAGTTAAATATCACAAAATCAAAATTAGCCAGAAAACATGTTAAACGATGCACTGTTATGGCTCATTTGCCTAGAGAGGCTATAGACAATGCTTGGCTATATATAATGGCACAATGTCCTACAAACAAAAATGTCGTGCTATTTAACGATTACTTTGTGCAAACGTGGTTGAATGATAAGTCATTCTTTGCAGACAAATGGTATAGTAATCATTTGCATCGAACAACAAATATGATTGAAAATTGGCATTCGATTTTAAATAAAAAAATTTCAAGTAAACCAAAAAACATTGCGCATTTTTTAACAATACTTGAAAAGGAAAACAATTACTATGAAGTTTTATATACCAACGGAACTAGTATTAGAAAAAAACTTCCAGAAACCCAAGAAATAGACCAACATATATCGCAGACGATTGAGGAATTTATTAGAGGGGACATTAATATTGATTTATGCATAGAGCGCCTTGTTTTATGATTTTATTTTAAAATTGGAAATTACTTAAACTATGATTTTTTTAGTAATTATAAGATTTTAATAATTGTTGTACAAAACCGATCTGTGAATTTAAATATTTTTATTAAAAAATCAATGTTGTATCCTGTTATGCTCATAATTTTTGAATTGAAACTTAAATTATATTAAGCTAAGGTAGTTCTATTAAAATTATACTGAACTGATCTGTGATTTTTAGGATTAACCAATTTTATTTGTATTGTGTTATATGAATGTTTATCGTGTATATGTCAATTTGTGATTGCAGTACTGTTTTTTAAAAATTATATTCCTTATTTTAAAACTTAGATTAATAAGAAAAAATATTTACATGTTATATAAAACATTTTATTGTAAGCTAAGCTTTGTCTACACAACTACATTTTGTTGATTTTTGAAATATATACATTGATTGATGATGTTTTGTTTTCCTCTCAAAGTCCCAACACAATTTACCTTTTGACAAATTTATTTTGATACACTTGTGTTCGTAACTATACCAAACTGCCTTAAATTTTTATTGTCGGCCCACTTAACCACAGCAAATTAAATAATAAAATCACGTCCGCAAAATCAAAGCGCGTTCGGCCGGGTCCTTCGCTGTTTGACACCATGAATTTTTGACACCACGGTGTCAATCGCAGAAGAACGTTTTTTGAATTGGCTGTTTGGGACCACGGTGTCAATCGACGAATACCTTATTTGGCTTCGTTGATTGACACCATGATGTAAAACAGCAAAGGACGGCCCATTGGCATTTTTATTATAACATAACAATCATGCACAAAAGTCTTTACACGATTTTTATTTAAATTATACATTTTTTCTTAAAGTGCTTGGAATGGCAAAACTGTTTAGTTACCCATAAAAAAAATTCCGATAGTAACTACTACGTTTTACTACTACATCTCTTGAAATTTAATTTTGATGTTCAAAATGTCAGCAGGCAAAAAATAATTAAATAGAAATGATTATTACTTACATGCCCTTAAAAATGTTGGTAATAACGTTTAAAAAAGGGTAGAAGTACCTGAGTTAAAACTAACAAAAATCTCAGGTAAAAGCAACCCTTTTGTAAAAAATTAGCCAATCAGCGATCAATATGTCAACGACCATTGTCTGGCGATTCCGCAAATGAAAAATAAAACTGTAGTTTTCCAAGAACTACCGATTTTTTCTCTATATTTCTGAATGGTGTACAAGACCTAGTCCAAAATGAAACAAATTTTCATGTTACGAAAGCTGAAATTTTAACGCTTACTTTTTTATTTTAAGGATTGGTGTTAAAATGTCTGAACACTCGTCAACCTCACATGGTTTTGACAACTTAGAATTTCAAAGAACCAAGAGAGGACACCGAATGCTTTGTCGAGGTGGATACGATTATATTTGGAAACGAAATAACAAAGATGGCATAGAGATATGGAGATGTACAAAGAAAAAGACCAAGTGTAATGCAATACTCAAAGTGAGCCCGCCCCCTTTTACAATATTACATGAAACTATTCATAACCATAGTTCAAAGGACCATGCAGTGATTGAAATAGAAAGGCAGATGCAATTGTGTACTGAAGCTGTTAAAAACAATATCAATAAGCCCGTACCGAAAATTTTCGAAGAATCAATGGAAGCTCTTGCCGATAAAGGAATCAATTTATTGAGTCCATTACCTAAATTTAATAACATCAAGAACAAACTATACAATCAAAGAAACAAAGCACTAGGTGCTAAAAAACTTAACTTCAAAAACGCCACAATTCTAGAACTACCTAAAAAATACGAAGATTTATTATTCGCTGACTATACATACAAAAATAAGCGCATAATAATTTTTGCAAAAAAAGAAATGACCAAATATCTAAAAGAATCAAAACGATTTTTTGTTGACGGCACTTTTAAAATTTGTCCCAATGGTTTCCATCAAGTATATACTTTTCATGCGGATATAGGCAGCAATGAAGAATACGTCAACATAGTTCCCGTGCTGTATGCTTTACTTCCTGATAGAAAACAGGTCACTTACGAGATTTTATTTGAAATGATAAAAAGTCAAGTCCAAGAATGGGAGCCCACACACATTTCAATGGACTTTGAAGTGACTGCTATATTGGCTATAAAAGGTCTATTTCCAGAAGTGAAAATAGTTGGCTGTTTTTTCCATTTTAGCCGCAGCTTGTGGCGTAAAGCCAAGCAGCTTGGAGTAATAAAATCTAGACTGGGCAGGATCCATGTGAAATTATGCACAGTTTTGTCACATTTGCCGCTCAATTTATTAGATGACGGCTGGCTGTATGTGATGGGAGAAAGTCCAAATAACGCTGAAATCACGAAATTCAATGACTATTTTGTCCAAACATGGCTCCAACACCCTGTTCTATCTAAAGTATGGAACACTTTTAACGAAAGTCATAGAACCAACATTATGGTAGTCGTGGAATGGAAGAGTAAAAAAAATAATGCCCTTAAAACCAAATATTGGTCAATTTCTTAGTGGAGTGGAAAAAGACGCCAAATTTTACTATAATAAAATTAACCAATCAGGACCTATTCAAATTTCTAAAAGAAAAAAAGAGAGCATGCAAATCAATGATAGAATTAATAACACCATCCAAGAATTATTGACTGGTCAAATAAGTATTGGTCATTGCTTAGAAAAATTAAGATAAAAATTTTAAACATAACATCACGCCTTTTATCCCCGAAGGGGTAGGCAGAGGTGCACATTATGGCACTTAATGCCACTGTACAATGTAACACCCACTTTCCACTATTTATGTTACGAGTCCCATGTAATAGGGGGTGAGCCTATTGCCATATACCGGGCACATTTCCAGACTCCGTGCTACTACTGAGATTTTTACAAACCCAGTAATACTTTGCCCGACCCGGGAATCGAACCCGAGACCCCTTGCCCGGCAGTCGCACTTGCGACCACTCGGCCAATGAGGCAGTCAAAGAGGCAATAAAAATTTTAAATAGTAATATAGTCTAAGCAATTACCAATTATTGGATGATGATAATGATGATTGTGATCTTTAATTTTAAATTATATATAGAGAAAAATATTTACCCAAAATCATGTTTTATATCATTATTCATGTTTTATATCTTTATTTGTTATTAGTAAAGAGGTAATTTACCTTTCCTATCTGTGATTTTTTATTGTTTATTAGAACTTTTTATATTTAAGGCAAGATGATATGTGATTTTTAGTACTTAGTTATTAGTAAAAAGATTATTTATCTTTTCTATCTGTGATTTTTTATTGTTTATTAGAACTTTTTATGTATATTATGTGATTTTTAGTAGTTAGTTTTTAGTAAAAAGGTAATTTACCTTTTCTATCTGTGATTTTTTATTGTTTAGTAGAACTTTTTATATTTAAGGCAAGATGATTATGTGATTTTTAGTACTTAGTTATTAGTAAAAAGATTATTTATCTTTTCTATCTGTGATTTTTTATTGTTTATTAGAACTTTTTATGTATATTATGTGATTTTTAGTAGTTAGTTTTTAGTAAAAAGGTAATTTACCTTGTCTATCTGTGATTTTTTGTTGTTTGTTAGAACTTTTTATTCATATACAAGATTTATTCATACAAGATTCCATTAAAAATTTGATTGTAATTTTTGTTTTAATAACTGTTTTCTTTTCGCCAGTACACAAATCACAGTTGACCATTAAATTGTTGAAAGTGGTCCAAATCAACAGTTTTATACCATGGTGTCAATCGACGAAAACAAAATAAGGTATTCGCCGTTTGACACCACGGTCGCAAATTATTATGGAAATGGTCCTAAACAGCCAATTCAAAAAACGTTCTTCTGCGATTGACACCGTGGTGTCAAAAATTCATGGTGTCAAACAGCGAAGGACCCATTTTTTCCGTCTTAGTCCACGCCTATTTATGTCTAGGGATAGGTTTTTTTTAATTTTAAGAGCTTTGAACGTACAAGATATCGAAAGGACGGAGAGTATATTTAAAATAAAATCTTTGATCGATTTGTTCAATGAGACAGTTGACGCCGTATATTACCCATTGAGAGAGATGACAATTGACGAATCTCTTATTTTGTGGAAAGGGAGACTATATTTTCGTCAATATATCAAAGGCAAAGCCCATAGATACGGCATTAAGCTGTACATTTTAGCCGACGCCAATGGTATAATTTTAAAAATTCACATGTATGCAGGATCCCAAGACGTACACAAAACACCGCTAATTAGTTAGCGGCGCCACACATCGACACTACTATCTTTTACACAGTGAACATGTGTGGGTAATTTCATATTACTGTGTATAAAAATATTCGTCCACCACATTCACATTGGTATTTTCATTCTTGTGTCGGTATATGTATTTTTATAATTTAATTCACGGGTAAGGTTTAAAACTTAAAACTATTTACAATCATTGATATGACCCGACATTTTGACGGGTATTAACGTAGTGTTCGTGGTCGACTGGTTAATGAGCACGCTTTTATCGTCTTTCAATGATCAATGATGATGTGAGTTCTATTCCAGCTGAAAGATTATTTTTTTATTTTACTATGTAGTTTTTCTTATTTTTTTTTTTTTTGTTTTTTGAAATATTTAATCGGGCTATAAAAGAAGCAGATAAGTCGGTAAATAAAACAATACTATCTTTTATTACAATTAATTTATTTATTATACAAATAAGTGGTTTTATATTCAATATTTATAATAATTAATTATCATACCACAGTTAAGTTCTTAAAGTTCTTTAAATAACATTATGTATGGCCGGATAAACCACGTTATGTACTAGTCTCTCAAAGTGTTTAGAGAATGCAGACAGTATAGATATGGGCCGATAAGTCGCAACGTCATGTCTGGATCCACTCTTATGAACTGGAACAATATTTGCATGTTTCCAAGTATCAGGAAAGACGCCATACGATAAACATTTATTAAATATGATAAATAAGGGATAGCAAATTGTATCACTTGTGTTTTTTAAAAAGATTGATGGGATTCCATCTGGGCCCGGACCTTTAGATGGGTCAAGGGATTTCAATTCTTTACGTATAGCATCTATCGGAAGATGCAGTTTACACAGGTTGATATCATTTTCGGCCTCATCATTGGGCGGCATCCATGAGTCGCAGTCAAAGGAAGAAGGCTCATACACCGAGTGAAAGAATTTAGCAAACAAGTTACAGATAGTGATAGGATCATTAGATGATGCATGATTGTAATGAACCGCTGTTGGGATTTTATTAATATTTTTACGGCTAGCAACATAAGTCCAAAAAGCTTTAACATTAGTTGCAACATTGTCCTCATTGGTGAGCAGCATGGATTCGTTAGGGGTAGATCTTGTATTAGCAATCTCCTAATTTTCACGTCTTATCTATTTAAAGGTATTGATTCTAGACAACAAATTGATGCAGTCTACACGGATTTCCAAAAGGCGTTTGACAAAATTGATCATAAATTGCTACTTAATAAAATAGCTTACAATGGGATCAGGGGGGATCTTTTGCGATGGTTTGTGTCTTATATAACTAATAGAACGCAAAAAGTTGTGATAAATGGCTTCGAGTCCGGCTGTATTTCGGTCATGTCGGGTGTCCTCCCTCAAGGTTCCATTCTGGGTCCTTTACTCTTTATTTTATTCATTAATGATATAAAAATCTGTTTTCAACATTCTAAGTTTCTACTTTATGCAGATGATTTAAAGGTCTATAAAGTCATAAATAACAGGCAGGACTGTATTAATTTCCAGCATGACCTAAATCGTTTTTCAAATTATTGCTTCACCAATAAGCTTTTTCTCAGTCTTCCTAAGTGTCACGTTATAACATTTACCAAAAAGAAAAATAAAACTGAATTTAATTACTCCCTTGCTAATACTTTCCTGGTTAAAGTTAATTGTCTTCGTGATCTTGGGGTCCGGTTGGATTCGAAGCTACATTTAAATGTTCATATAGATGGAATAGTTAGTAAAGCATACCAAATGTATGGTTTCGTTATGAGGGCTTCTAGGGAGTTTCGTAGACCTTCCACCTTTTTGTATTTATACAAATCTATAATTAGACCTCAATTGGAGTTCGCAGTACCTATATGGAACCCGCTGTACAAGAAATATAATGATACTTTGGAGATGGTACAACGCAAATACATTCGTGCAGTTGGTTATAGATGTGATCGCAGAAGATCCTCATACTATCTATTACTTAAAAAGTATGATCTTCTAACATTACAGTAGCGACGAATGTTCTTGGACATTATGACTCTGTTTAGTGTGTGTCGCAATGGGTTCGATTGTCCTGACTTGATTAATAGTATATACTACCTGGTTCCTCGCACAGCTTATATACGGGAGGTGCGCGATCTGCGTTTGTTTGCCAATAACTATTGCAGAACCAATGCTGGCTCACGTTCGCCTCTTCATCGCATGGTTGAGACTTACAACGGTGAGTTTAACGGAATTGACATCCTATTTTTGAGTAAAAACGTTTTTGAGAGGCAAATTCGGACATCTCTTATGGATCGACAGTCTGTCTGTGACGCTGTGTGTGTACGAAATTGTAAGAATTGTAAAAAATTGTTAAAAATTTGTTTGTGACCATTTTAATTATTCGTGTAAGTGGTGCATCGTAAATCTATGAAGGCTATTGTCTTTGTTTCACATTAGTTTATTCTATTTGAAAAATGTAACTATATTTGTGTCACTCTAGATCTAATATTAAAAGTAATCTGTGGAGAACGTAGTGGGTACCATATTTGCCAAGTATAATGTGTAAGCTGAATTATGTATATTTTGTAATATGTTACTGTTTGTTTTTCCTTAAATAAATAAAAAAAATAATAATAATTAATCAATATGCCAATAAACCTTATAGTCGAATTGGGAAATATCATGCGATAAAATATACTTTTATAATTAACATAAGAAGATTTAGAAAAATAGGATAGAAAAAAAAGAAAAGATTAAAACATTGTTTCAAATTTTAAATATTTGATTAATGAATTCTAGAAACAACTTGTGAATGCTGGAATCGATCCGGCGGCAGTTTACTGGAGGTGATAACCATTACGCCAAACGCGCTGTGAATGAGATCATCGAAATATTGTATACCATTCAGTAACATAAAAATACGATGAGAAAACACTATATTTATATGGGTATTGTATGGCTCGATTGCTCATTATTTGATTTCGATTTATTCCAAGTTTGTTATAAGTTATTTTTATCTTTACCCTCGTTTTTATTTAAACTTATTTACTAAATAATTACGTATACCGACACAAAAATGATATTTAAATACCAAGATGTGTGTGATAGACGAATGTTTCTATACATATTATAAGACTCCTCTCCAAAGAAAACACCAAGATCTCCAGCAGACAAACAATATTTATTTCTTTAGGTAATTATTTCCAACTGAGTATAGCTTACACAACCGTACAGTTCCGTGAGCTCGCTCCTAATGCCGCCATTGTCCAAGTGTTCCCCATTGAAAAATGTCATTTTATTTTTTAAATGATTTCGTTTGGTGATACCAATTAAGCAACTTATTTTACTATTAAAAATTATAAAATATGAAATTAAATGTAGATGCAGGGTCTAAAAATATGACTAACCTTACACTCGTCCATCCTGACACCGTGTATGTCCCCATACACGTTCCCGGTGGATTAACCTTACACTTGGCCAATAGCGATATTTTACAAAATTTATTAAAGATAAGGGTGAAACAAAATTAATCTAATGAAAATAAATCTAAATACATCAAAGTAATTATAAAGACGAGTTCATCATAATAGATCAATAATTAAATAAAAGTAAAAAAAATAAAAATTAATGGAAATAACTCTAAATGCATTTAAATTGATTATATGAATGAGTTTATAGTACATTAATGAATAAAAATTAAATAAAAACGGATATATCTGACAGAAATGCATCGAAATTCGTTTAAATTAATAATAAAGTGAGTTCATCATAATATGTAAATTAATATTTTTAACTGACTGTATCAAATTACCCTTAAGAGTTACTGATTATATTAATCGCTAAATCCTTCAACCAGTCAATTCTGAAGGACTACCTATCCCTCAACCAATCAATTCTGAGGGTTTCAACTAGACTAACTCCTTCAACCAATCAATTCTGAAGGACTACCTATCCCTCAACCAATCAATTCTGAGGGTTTCAACTAGACTAACTCCTTCAACCAATCAATTCTGAAGGACTACCTATCCCTCAACCAATCAATTCTGAGGGTTTCAACTAGACTAACTCCTTCAACCAATCAATTCTGAAGGAGAAACTAGAATGCCTTGAACCAATCAATTCTCAAGGGCTTACATCATAAACTCATCACGTGCCTCGAACCAATCAATTCTCGAGGACTTTTGACTAATCTCTCTCTCGAATCTCTAAACCAATCACTTCTTAGAGTCGAGGAGCGATATCTGTAACAATACAAAATTCATACAATGAACAAGTATCCGGTAAAATCAACTAAATCACATAATATCATGTCCTTTACAAAGCTCATCTACATTTCATCACCACTACTATCATCATTCGATTCATTCATGCAACCAGTGCCGTCATCGTCCACCCCCAGTGACTTGATATGAATCCAAGGACGCATTCGATCCACAGCCACAGTAGTGTTGCGCCTGTTTTTCATGCCCTCAAATCCCGGGATAGGAGCCAGTTTATACCTGTCGTTACCCAAGACCTTCGAAACTCTAAAAGGCCCCTCGAATGAAGGTAAAAGCTTTGAACTTTTACCGTCATTCTGCAAATTCACTTTGGTAATTTTGACCCAATCTCCTTTACTATAAATCCTAGCCTGCTTTCTACTCTTATCATAATACTCCTTTTGATATTTTTGTTGTTTATCTATTCTAGTTTTAACTTCTTCGCGAACTAATTCAATATTGTGATCAAGGTCATTAGCTTGGGTTACTTCGTTTAATATAGGACTTATTTCACTATTTATAGATACACCAAACAACCTCCGCGGGTGTTCTACCTATAGTCTTCTGCAAGCTATTGTTCAGACCCCACTGAATTTTTCCTATCTTACTGTCCCATTCTTTTTCGTTATTGCCCATGTTCTGCGCCTTTAATGCTTCTAATATTGTGCGATTATATCGCTCTACTTGTCCGTTTGAGCGCGGACAAGCCACCGCGTTCAAAACATGTTTTACGCCCCTATCTAGACAAAACCTTTTAAACGCATGGGAAGTAAAACAACTACCGCGATCGCTTATTAAACGGGTGGGCGTCCTAAAAGTATCAAATATATCATTTAAGACCTTGATAACATTCTGTGTATTAGTGTTCCTAACGGCTCTAATAAATACGAACTTTGTAAAACCATCAACTACGACCAGTATATGAGTATGTCCCAATTTTGATTTAACAAAAGGCCCCAAGTGGTCTAAATGGAGTGTGTGAAACGGTGACTCTATTTTGACTATAGGATGCAAAACTCCTTCTTTAGAACAGTTTTTCTTGGAATATGCACACTTTATACATGCTTCTACATATTTCTTTACGAATCTTGACATCTTGGAGAACCAGTAGTTCTTCTTGATCCGATCCAGTGTTTTCTCTAACCCTAAGTGCCCTATCTCATCGTGATTAAGCCTACATAATTGCCATCGAGCACCCTTGGGCACCACCCATCGGATGTTTTCCTTATCACCACCGATACACCTATACAACCTATTATTACGAATAATATAATTCTCCTTTATGTAAGTTAATTCCTTAGAATCTAAATTAGTACTGAGAATGTCCTTGATTCGAGCTAACTCTGGGTCCCCCAGTTGCAAGGTGAGTAACCAATCATCGCTACTTATTGACATCACAGCAGCAATTGGTTCGTCATCTAGATCTTCTTCGGTAGCTGGATTTCTAGACAAAGCATCTACGTGCGCCATTTTAGTTCCTGCCCGATATTCAACGGAACAGTCGAACTCCTACAATGTCAACCACCAACGCGCAATACGGGGAATAAGGTCTCGTTTCGCAAATGTCGAACGTAGCGCACTGCAATCTGTAACGACTCGAAACTGTCTCCCTAACAAATAAATCCGAAACTTTCGTAAAGAGCAAACAACCGCTAATGTTTCAAACTCATACGCATGAAAGTTTTTCTCCTCCGGCGATGTTTGGCGGCTATAAAATGCTACAGGCTGAAATGGGTCCCTATTCTGAAGGCGCTGCAAGAGAATGCCTCTAATACCTACTCGACTCGCATCCGTGTGAAGCTCAAACTCGGCAGAAGGGTCGAAGATAGCTAATATTGGCCTATTCGATAGTTTTTCCTTAAGAACTGTGAAAGCCCGCTCTTGGTCCTCTGTCCATTCCCAGGTGCCATGTTTCTTCAGCAACTTGTTCAAAGGAAAAGCTACCTCTGCAAATCCCTGAATAAACTTCCGGAAGTAACTAACCAAACCCAAGAATTGCCGGACCCCGTGGACATCTCTTGGTCGCGGAAAATTTACTACACAGTGAATTTTGTTTTGGCCCGGCCGCATGCCTGCCGAAGAAATTTCATACCCTAGATAATCTATTTGACTTTGCAAGAAACTACATTTTGATAAGTTTAATTTCAATTTAGCTTGATCTAATAAATGAAAGACGTCTTCTAACGTTTGTAAGCATTCGGTAGGGGTTATCCCAAATATCAATAAATCATCGATGTATACCGTAGCCTTTTGAAAACGTGCCGCACCTAATACATGGTTCATCATCCTTTGAAACACGGCAGGTGCATTTGCCAGCCCAAACGGCATTCGGTTGAACTCATACTGACCGTCCGGGGTGACAAACGCTGTAAGATGCTTGCTTTGTTCTGCTATTGGTACTTTGGAAAATTATGGAAATAATCGATTAAAAATCGATTTTTATAAAGTAGAAATCGATTTTTCAATGTGATTTTTAAAAAAATTATAATCGATTTATAATCGATTTTTTTATAATTATGCAATAAATGCGCCCCGATAATACGTTTGGTCTTCTGGTTCGGAGCCCGGAACGCGAACTTCCAAAGAACACTATCATAGCTCCATAACATTACATTAACGCCATCTGTGCATCTATGATGGCATTCCTTCTGTGCTTTTGATACAGTTTAGTTGATATTCATTTAATCAAAAATTCACTACATTTTTTTAATTTGAATAATTTGATCTTGTTGGTTTATTTTAATTTGATTATTCTAAAACTTTAATTTGTGTTGATTTTATAAGATTTTTATATTTCAGTACGAATATCTAGTTTTTTGTGTTTGAATAATTTAATTTTGTTGATTATTGTATAAAAAATTTAATAGTTTAAAAAGTTTAATTTGTTTTGATTATATGTATAAGAACTTACTGATTCTGTTGTTTATTTTTAATGAATAAATCTATTGATATAATGCATATGGCGTTTATTTTAAAATTAATAAAAAAATTGGGAAAAAACAATTTATATAATAAAATCGATTTTTTTCTCAAGAATAACCGATTATTTATTAATCGATTTTTCAAACGTAGCAAAAAAACCGATTAATTAAAAATCGATTTTTTATCTACAACGTCACATCCCTACACGCAAGTAGTGTGTTATGACTTTGAAGCGATCAGTAGCAAGTGGGATTCGGATGGCAGTATTCTCCTTGCTGCAAAAATAACTTGTCTGTCTCCACTGGGACTGATCCAAAAATTATTACTTTATACAACTCCACAAAAGCAGGAGTAGACGTCGTGGACGAGCTGAGCGCTACTTTTTTTTTTTTTTTTTCTTTTTCCTTGGCAACCGATTCTCCAATACGATGTTGTCGACTATACTGCCAGTGTCGGGTGGTGACGGCAGATTAATGAGCCGTCGAAGTTAACTTTGCGGTAGTTTTTAGTAGTTAGTAGCTGAAAGGACAAAACAATTGGGTTAGTAAACATATAAACATTACCAACTATTTTACTGTATGAGTACAGGGGTGGAGAAAATAGTTGGGGGGACGTACACAATACAGACACACAGATATATACACCATTTACATAAATGTCACCGTCATAGTTTAATCTCATTATCATTAACACGTTGAACGCCATGGCAGACACCATTTATCTGCCAGTGTGTATTCTCAGTGGGCTTCATGAAATATTAAAAAACAGTCAAAATTTGTTAACATATTTTTCCGGTTTAATTGTATGAAAAATGGGTATAATCTAATATGAAATAAATACAATAGCGAAAAATAGTAAATATAGAGAAAAAATAGCTGGCAGTCACCATTATCTGCCATGGCCCAGCCAAAGCACTATTCGTTATTTCAATGGAGGGGGCCACGCGGGTCACCTTGTCAACCACCCCCCGCACCCGCGCGTAAGCGCTGCGCTTGCTCTCGCTACTACTCAGTGGCAAAAGTCGTACGCTAAAGTGCGGACCGTTTCGCGCGCTCTGTAATTTGTAATTATACCTACATACGTATTCAGTATTCGTTACTAATACTCCTACTATTACTAATAAACATGGAAGACTTGGATTTTGATATAACCGCTGAACATCTGATGCAACTGGACAATATTGAAATATCATTACTAAATAATAGTTTTATAATGCCGAGTTCAGATGACGAGTGTAGTGATATAATTCAACCCCTAAGACGAAAGTGCCGCCGAATTATATTATCAACTAGCGAAGACAGCGATGCCGAAAACGTTCCGCCCTGCCCCAGTAATAATACAAGCCCTTCGAACATCTGGACAGAGGTTCAAGGTAATCAACGCCGTATTATTCCGTTTACAGACATTTCTGGTCCCGCACCCCATATAAAGTGTATGCATGGAATGACTCCTGCGCAATGTTTTTCGCTTTTTTTGACTGATAACATATTGCAACTAATAGTCGATGCCACTAATGAATATGCAATTAAAGAAATAACACAATTACCTCAAGCTTCTAAATTTGCACGGGTTCGTAGATGGACACCCACTAACCCACCCTGCTGAGTTGAAATGTTTTTTTGGCTTGATTTTATTTATGGGTTTGGTGAGGCTACCTAAATTAGCTGATTATTGGTGTAAGGACGACATGATTAGCCATCCATTTCCAAAGACCATTATGTCTCGTAATCGTTTCGAGCTGTTGCTGCAAATGTTACACTTTTCAGAAAATGACAATGAACATAAATCAGACCGACTGCATCGTGTCCGCAAGCTGTATGATGAAGTAAATAAAGTATTTCAGGAAAACTTTTCGCCAACAGAAAACCTGTGTATAGACGAAAGCATGGTCCCTTTCCGTGGGAGAATTATTTTCAGACAATACAATAAACAAAAGAGACATAAATACGGGATTAAAGAATTTAAACTATGTACCATACCGGGCTATACTTATAAAGTAAAAGTATACGCGGGGAAAAATGATGATGTTCATAACACACCCACAAATGTTGTGATGTCTTTATGTGAAGAATGGACAACTGGTACACAAGCATTACATTAGCCAGACAATTATTACAAAGAGAAATGCATCTCGTCGGCACCGTAAGAAAAAATCGTAAAGGTTTACCAAAAGAGGTCATTGATGCCAAACTTAAGCGTGGAGAGTATAAAGCTGCAGAGAGTAACGACGGAATAACGTGTTTAAAATGGAAGGACAAGAGGGATGTGTATGTTCTATCCACTAAACATACTGATCGATTTGTTAATATTCAACAGCGTGGGAAAACTATACGGAAGCCAAAAATAATTGTTGATTACAATATGGCAAAGGGTGCGGTAGACCTCTCTGATCAATTAGCGTCTTATTCGACTCCACTACGAAAATCTGTCAAATGGTATAAGAAGCTTGCCATTAATTTACTACTAAACACTACAGTGATAAATGCTCTAATTTTGTATCAGTCAGTCACAAAGAAAACTATTCAAATAGTAGATTTTAGAAAGGAAATTGTACAACAATTCTGCCAAACAGAGAGCGAGGAGTATCGACTTCGTGAGGTGCCTAAACGGTTGAAGCATCAATTGTCTAAAAAAGATGGCAAATCTAAAAGTACCCGACGTTTGTGCTCTGGATGCTATAAGCAAAATGTCATTTTGATGGGCCGACAATATGCTAGAAATAAAACCAAGAAAGTCAACACATTTTGTGAAACCTGCCCTTGTAAGCCGTTCATGTGTTTTGATTGTTTTAATAGATTACATAAAGTTTAGAACTTATGTCTATTTCATGGGCCGATAATATGCTAGAAATAAAACCAAGAAAGTCAGTATATTTTGTGAAACCTGCCCTTATAAGCCGTCCATGTGTTTTGATTGTTTTTTTTTTTTCATTTTTATTATGTATAATTAAGAAAGAAGTCATTTAATTTGTTTGATCTCCAATTTTAAGTCATAGCGTAGAGTACTGTATTTTTTATTTTATAATAAAGGTATTTTTCTAATATTTGGCATGCTTAATTTTATACCCCAATGATGTAAATAATTAAAATCATAACTGTATGACACAATTTATTTAACTAAAAGTCATCCGTATAAATGTTAAACCAGAAATGTCAGAGAAAAAATGTGTCGGGTCCGTCAGGTCCCAAATATCTCAAAGACTTGTAAGATTTTTGCCGCGCTAAGGCGCGAGGTTTGTTCTACAGCGCCCCGCGGGTCACTGCGAATAGCGTTCACAAACTTATTTGTCTGCCAGCCCAGTAAAGACATTTTAACGCAGATCGTACTGGCAGTCAAACCGTGTGTGCCGCGGCCCGATGGACCCGGCTCATTGTCAGCCATACGGTGTCTGCCATGGCCCATAGGGCGAAGGCGTATTTTTTTTTGGGCGTTCAACGTGTTAATGAATCTACATAAACAATGGATTAATTTAGGGGAAAAGTGAGTTAAAAGGAGGTGGAAATTAATTAGAAGTGGGATTTGAATACTGGGGAGTTTTTTATTAAGGTCAAAAGATTGGGAATTTAAAGGACACGAAAAAATATATGGTCTACAGTTCCCTCGTCAAGGCCGCATTCACACAGCGAGCTGTCGCGGACACGGATCTTGTTGAGGAAGACTGGGCTACTACAATGGCCGAGTCGGAGTCTGCACAAGGATGAAACAGTGTGGCGGGGGAGCTTAGGGTACTTGGAAAACCAAGGCCTCCGCCGGATGCCGGGCTGGACACTTGCATAGTAGGCTCCTTTACTTTTGGAAGTGTCTACCCACACTGCAGCCCATGACTCAAAAAGCTTGTGTTTGGTGTCGGCACGTACATCATACCCGTACACCACGTACTGTTGACGTTCGACATCGTTCGACGCCGCAAATTTGGCTAGGGAATCCGCACACTCGTTACCGCATATGCCAGAGTGGCCAGGAATCCAGGCGATCTCGATGTTTAGGCCATCATTGAAGCAGGAAAGAAGAAGCGCCTTTATCTCAACAACCAAACTGCTATGGGTTCTGGAATGGAGCTGATCTTGGTTGAGGGACTGTAGGCTACTTCGGGAATCAGAAAAAATTATGGAATTTTTGAGGTTGTGAGCTCTAATAAATTTGAGTGATTCCAGAATTGCCGCACATTCACCCGTGAAGACTGATGCCTCCGGGGGACACTTGGAGAGGAGAGCGATCCTCGAATTTTGGAAGTACGCTGCCACTCCTGTACATCCGATTCGGGATAATTTAGACGCGTCTGTGTAGAAAGTATTCCAGCCTCTCCAGTATTTGTCCAAGGCACGTTTGAACTCGTCTGCAGCATTCACGGTGGATTTCGAAATGCCAAGTCCTAAAATCAGCTTTGGTCTAAAGTGGATAACCTCATATACGGAAGAAAACACTGGGAGCACAGGATATTGACTTATGGGTGCAGAGAGGTTTTTAAGCTCCCTGTACCTAGCAATCACGGGAGGGACAGGTTTATTTTTCCAGTAAGAAGAGGAGCTGTAGGAATAGTGGATTTGATCTAGGATAGGGAGAAGGGGATGTGATGAGAGGGAGAGGACTTTTGAGATGAAGCGGTCTGCAAGGTATTGTCTTCGAAGGTTGAGAGGAGGCTCCGCACATTCAACCTGAAGAGCGTTTATGGGGGATGATTTCATAGCTCCAATAATTATTCTAAGGCATTTGGTCTGAATGGAGTCTAGTTTTTTTAATGCTTCCTTATTGCAAGGTACAATAAGGAAGCAACAATAGTCCATTACACTTCTGACCAATGCATTGTATATGAGCTTCAATGACGAGGGGTGAGCACCCCACCATACCCCAGCCAGAGCTCTGAGTATCGATACTGAGCGTTCACACCTACCAACTACGGTGTTTATGTGGTCCACCCCAGACATCTTTGAGTCGAGATGGACTCCCAAAAATCTAGCGCTGCTTTTAATCGGGATAGTCTGACCGTCCATCTCTATACGAAGATCCGGAGTGCGTCGTTTGCGTGTAAAAATGACAGCCGAGCTTTTTGGGGCACTTAAAGATAACCCGTGATTGAGAAGCCATTGGTTTAATGAGGACAAAGAGACATTGATGGAGTGAGCGGCCTCTGTTATAGAGTTGCTGGTGACCATTAATGCGATATCATCAGCGTACTGAAGGACATTACAGTTAAAATTTAAACAGGAGGGGAGGTCATAGGTATATATGTTATAAAGGATAGGACTAAGGACTGACCCCTGAGGTAAACCTTTCCAGGAGGACCTCTGTACTGGGTTATCCTCAGGAGTTCTCAATTGGAGGGTACGATTGGAGAGGATACAGCCTATAATTCGGCAAATCCCACTCGGGATTCTCAGCTCTTGCAGTTTCTGCCTGAGAAGGGGTAAGAGGACAGAATCATAGGCCGCTGAGATGTCCAGGAAGACCGCGACCAGCGACTCCTGCCTGCTAAGGGCCAGTCGGATGGCTGACGTGAGGACACCCACACTGTCAGCCGTACCCAGACCTTTCCTGAAGCCAAACTGAGTCGCCGGAAGCTGCCTCCGGCTTTCAACCAACCATTCAAGGCGGTTTTTAATGAGGTGTTCAAAAGTTTTAATAAGTACGGACGATAGAGCGATAGGTCGGTAGGATTTATGATCACCAGGATCCTTGCCAGCTTTCAACAGCGGCATGATAACCTGAACCTTCCAAGTAGGAGGAATATAGCCTGAAGTAAAGCAAAAATTGACCAAGTCAAGGTAGTATTGTTTTGTTTTAGTTCCTGCCTTAGATAGGAAGGAGTAAGGGAACCCATCAATCCCTGGTGCCGAGTCCTTGACATGGTTGAGTACCGTTTGGAGCTCTTCATAAGAGAACTCCAAATCGAGCGGTTCATGTGTTTCGTCATAGGGTCTCTGGCAGCACTCGTCTGCACTGGGAACATATACTGGAGCAATACTATTTAAAAATCTGTTACTTAGAGATTCGGGTAAAATCGAGATAGTGGGAGGTTTGGTGGAGTTCCTGAAAATTTTCACTCTCTGCCAAACTGTAGATACTGGAGTGGATGGGCTCAGAGAACCACAAAATCTTTGCCACCCTTGTCTCTTCTTTTTTTTGAACAATTTCCTTGACTTAGCCAAAATTCGTTTGAAATTTATGAGGTTTTCCAGGTTCATATCTTGGTTATATGTCTTTTCAGCCTCATTCCTAGCCCTTATCATGGCAGTGCATTCACTATCCCACCATGGCGGAGAAGGGATTTTGCCTTTCGGTGTGTTTTCACCGGAAAGCAATCTTCAGCAGTGGAGGCTATCAGGTCCGAAAATTTTGAGAAACACTCCAAAGCATTCTCAGGATTAATTGGTGAAAGGAAGGAGATACGGTGGTCTAATAATTTTGAATAAAGATCCCAATCAGCTGCATTCAAACGATATTTTAATAGGGGGGGAAGGGGTTTATCTGGAATAGATTTTGACAGGTGTTTAATTATGATAGGATAGTGATCACTACCATAGGTCAAATTCAAACAACTCCAATTAAGCACGCCAGCCATAGCAGGCGAGCAGAAGGTCAAGTCCACACAGCTGTTTCTTTGACCAAATGCAGACCTACGAGTAGGGCTGCCATCATTGATGACACACAATTCGAGTTCGTCCAGCATCTCTACTAATTCAATACCTACATTATCGCATACATCTGAACCCCATCTATAGTGGTGGCAGTTGAAGTCACCCATTATAAGCAATGGGCCACTTACCAAGGTTAGTAAACTTTTAATTAACATAATGTGATCAACATGAGGGTGAGCAATATAAAATACAAAAACATTTATGTCCTCAGCCTTAACAGCGACAACATTTATGTCATCGCCAACGAAGGGTAGAGGGATCTGGGTGAAGGGCACTTTGTTATTAATTAACAAAGCACACCCTCCATAACCATCAGATCTGTCATGTCTGACAACACTGAAACACGGGATCCCGAAATTAATATTCGGTTGAAGCCATGTCTCAGCAATGCCACAAATCGATGGTTTAAATTTATTTATCAAGTGGAGTAGGTCACTCTTCCTGGGAAGAGTACTCCTCACGTTCCACTGAAGCAGTGTTAGAGGATGGAATGTTACAGATATAATCTAGAATTGTAGAAAGTTTGTGTGCGACGTGGTCAGGTATATTTTGGGCAGGGTTTGCTAGTACTGCCATAAGCATATCAGAGACTATATTTAGGATGTACTTGGAGCTACGAGTATTGGTTCCGGATTCCACAGGGAAAGCGCAACCATTTTTAGATGGGGAGAAAGAGTGGTCTTGGATAAGGGCCCGATGGGCCTTCTTATCATAGCTAGGAGAGAGGGGCGCATGTGATTTAGGTTTGAGTTGGACTGTTTTTTTGTAGGACACTCTTTGTTGGGATGGAGTTTTGTTGGGAGATGAATCTATAAGGTTGGCTGAACTTGAGACCTCAGCATAAGACCTTTTAACGGTTGGGAAAACTTGGCTTGCTTCCGTATATGAGATTGATTTTTCCGCCATTAATGCTTTGATGCTCTTCTGGCGACCCAACTCAGGACAAGCTTTGTCGTTAGCAAAGTGATTGCCATTGCAGTTGATACAATGGGCAATCTCGGCTGAAATCTGACATCCATCGCCTGGATGATCCTGGCCACATCTGAAACAACGCGGCTTGGAGCGGCAAAGGGTGCGGGTGTGCCCAAAACGACAACAGTTATAACACTGTATGGTAGGGTATGAGTACAATTCCACCGGCAGTGCTGAATAAAAACAGAACACCTTTTTGGGTAGGGTTTGACCATCGAAAGTTAGCACTACAGTTTGCGTAGGCTTCCATTCAGTACCATTTGTAGATGTAACTCTTCGATTCATCCTCCTAGCTTTTATCACAGCCCCACACCCGGCGGGAACCCTGATATTACCAATTATTTCGTCCTCTGTCCACTCGACAGGGACGTCCCTTACAATGCCCATTCGAGTAATATTAAATTGTGGGATCGAGGTCAAGTAGTTTTGAGCCACCATACCGTTCACTAAGAAACTGTTTGCATCCTTGTGAGACACAAACTCGACCGATACTCTATTCCTACCCAGCCGTTTGACACCACCAATTTTAACATTGTTAATGTTGTGTTTCATTAAAAACATCCCAAACTTAACAGGGTGTAGCGTGGTTCCAGACGTCTGGGAATCCTTAAGGGATACATAAACCATATATGGGGGGTTATCCCTGGCCGTGTAGCACTGTCTACCGTGAGTACTTTTAGCCAATTTTGGGGGATTATTCTGGGATATGGGAGGGGAGCCGGCATGTCGTTTCCTGCTGTTCGCGGTTTCTAACTCCATTGTTTCAGATTCCGGGGTGTTGGGAGGAAGGATGATCGTGAGGATTGATTCGGTTTCATATTGGGGGGATTTATCAGGAGGGTCAGGTGGTTTCTCCTCGTCCATTTCGGAGCTTAACGAGGGAACAAGTGGTTACCTTCACTTACAACAACCAATACCTTATTAAAGATTACACACACAGTTAAAAACACAACAACACAGAACTAAAAGGTTTTCAATTCAGTTCACTATGCACTGATAAAAACACTAAAACTAACAGAAAAAACGTAGGAACGACAAAAGCACGTGCGTAACCTTCACCGCTACCAACAAGAATTAGCATTTTTGTTGTTATTGTCGTGTTTATTCGTCAAGTGTTAATACCTAATTATATTTTTTTCCAAATGACAGATGACATAAGAGCATATTCTCGTTGACATCTATAGAATATAAGCGCGTTCTATTTCGTGTGCTTGTCTGTGGTCTCGGGGATGTAGTCCGTTTATGAAGTTCGCTCTAATAGTTTAGACTTTTTTGAATGATTTACGTTTGGTGTCATTTATTTTTATTTTATTTCTTGTTTCGTTTAATTTTTAATATCATAGTGTGTTTACTGTTTTGAGTGTGTTATGTGTTTTTTTTTATTTGCTCTCAATTTTGTTTTTATAACAATGCTGTTGTTAGCTGGCGGGTGGTGCAGAGTGGATATTTATTAGGTAAAGCAACATTCTTTTCTTTATTATTTTATTGTTTTTATATTATTATTATTTCAATAGTATTATTATATATTTATCATTTATTTGTAATACATATTCTGTAGTATTTTATCAATGTCCAGCGATGATTCCTTTGCCTCAGCCAACTCCTATTCGGATAACGATAGCTTTTGTTCCCTACCATATGCTTCCTTACAAGATTTTATACAAAGCCGTTTTACGGATAACACTAATGTGTTGAATGTTTGCCACCTGAATGCACAAAGCATCCCCAGTCATCACAATGAACTTTTTGATGCTTTCAACAATAGCAACGTCCACGCCATCCTGATATCTGAAACCTGGCTTAAACCACAATTGTTATCAACAACCTATCCCCTTCCAGGTTTTATTCTCATACGGAACGACCGTACTGTTAGGAGAGGGGGTGGTGTTGGTATATATCTCCGCGGTGACTTTGTTTATAAGGTCCTTTTTTCTTCTTCTCCCAATTGTCCTGCGGAGTATCTCTTTCTTGAGGTTTGCAGCCGAGGGGTGAAAATTGTGTTGGGAGTTATTTACTGTCCTCCTACTATTGATTATTTCACTGAATTCGAATCAGTACTTGAATCGTTGGGTTCTGAGTACGCACATCACATAATCATGGGCGACTTTAACACAAACCTCGTTTCCCATGAATCTCCTCGTTCCCGTAGACTTCGTCACATAGTTGAGTCAGCTAGCCTGCAGTTGTTACCACTTAATCCCACTCACCACAACACTGTTGGCGATGATTCCTGGCTTGACATTATCCTTGTTTCTAATCCCTCCCTCGTATCCTGTCATGGTCAGCATGATGCTCCGGGTTTTTCTCACCATGACATGATTTTCCTATCCTATATCCTGAAACCGCCCAAGGTGAGAGCCAAAGTTTTGTACCGGCGTTGTTTTGCGCGAATGGACATCGCCAAGCTTCAGGTTGACGCCTCCTTGATCGACTGGGAGCCTCTGATGGAAGCAACTACGGTTGATGACAAGATCGAGGTCTTCAACACTCTGGTGACCAAGCTGTACGACTGCCATGCTCCCTTTAAAAAGACAAGGATTAAGCGACCACCCGCTCCGTGGATGACGTCTGGTATCAGAATGGCTATGCGACGCCGGGACCGTGCGTTCCGCAAACATCGTAGGGATCGTACGGACGAAAACTGGGCTGCTTTTAAAACAGCGAGAAATAGATGCAACCAGATGGGACGTGACGCTAAACGCCGCCATATTCTCGAAAACATATCTTCTTCTTCTTCTCCTGCCGATATCTGGAAATTCCTTGGAACTCTGGGTATCGGTAAAACGCAATATCCAGACCTTCCTAACACAATTGACTTAGACGATCTAAACAACCATTTCTCCACTGTCCCTGTCATGGATCGTCAAGTCAAACAACATACTTTATCTTTCATTGCTGGTCTGGAGCGTCCTAAGATTTCTAGTACTTTTTGCTTCGTACCGGTTCAGTCGGAGGAGGTCGGAAAGATGATCCTGTCCATTAAATCCAAAGCGGTAGGATGTGATAATATATCTCGTCACATGATCACAACTATACTGGATCACATCCTACCAGCAATAACCCTTGTTAATTTCTCCCTTTTTTCAGGAACCTTTCCATCCTTGTGGCGTAAGGCCTTTGTTCGTCCTCTCCCGAAAATCTCTAACTCCTCTCTCCCCACTCATTTCCGTCCCATATCCATACTTCCTTTCCTTTCCAAAGTGCTTGAGGCCTGTGTACACAAACAGCTGTCCAACTTCGTTTACCGGAATTCTCTCATTAGTCCTCTCCAATCCGGGTTCAGACCAGGTCACAGCACTATCTCCGCTCTCCTTAAGGTGACTGGCGATATTAGAACTGGCCTCGAGAACACCATGGTTACAATTCTGGTTTTAGTTGATTTCTCGAATGCCTTCAATATGGTCAGTCACGACATCCTTCTAGCCGTCCTATCCCATCTTACGATCTCTGACAAAACACTGAACTGGTTCTCTTCTTATCTTCAGGGGCGTCAGCAGTCGGTCAGGGTTGGTGATGGTTCATCTACTTGGCGCGAACTAGGTGCTGGCGTTCCTCAAGGCGGTATACTATCTCCTCTTTTATTTTCTATCTTTATTAATTTTATAACTTACGAACTTCAGTGTGCGTACCATCTGTACGCTGATGACTTGCAGCTATATCGTCAAGATGGTGTTGATGGGCTGTCTGATGCGATCTCGGAGATGAACGGTGACCTGGCGGCCGTTAAGAACTGGGCCGATAGGTTCGGCATTGCAGTTAATCCTGCAAAATGCATAGCCATTCTTATAGGTGGCTCCCGCACGCTGAATGGAGTTGACATGGCGTCCTTGCCGGCCGTGGTTTTCGATGGTGCGGTAATCCCGTTTAGTAGTGAGGTAAAAACTTGGGCCTGCACATGGATAAGAGTCTGAAGTGGCATGCTCAGGTCACCAGCGTATGCAAAAAGGTTACTGGATCTTTGCGGGCTCTGTATCGCGCTAAGAACTTACTTCCTCCTACTACGAAGGCTATGTTGGTGCAGGCTTTGGTTCTCCCTATTATTGATTATGCTGATGTGTGCTACTACGACCTGAATGCAGATTTCCTCAACAAACTTGACCGACTTCTGAATAACTGCATTCGATTCGTTTTCAACCTGCGTAAATATGATCATGTTTCTGCACATCGGATGCAACTAAAGTGGCTGCCCATACGCCAGCGCAGGGAGCAAAGGGCGCTAACCACCCTATTCTCCTTTCTTTGTTCACCTTCTTTGCCCAGTTATCTTTCCCCTTATTTTCAATATCTATGCGCAAACCACAGCAAAAACCTTCGTTCTTCTCATAACCGTCTTCTTTAATGTCCCACTCATCGCACTTACTTCTTTCATTCTTCCTTTTTCCTACAGGCAATTTTGCTGTGGAATGCGCTCCCCCTGGATGTCAGGATGGTGTCGACTCGTCTATCATTTAAGCAGAAAGTGCGTGAACTTCTCTTGGAGAGGGTGGCTGAATCATCACGCTAATTACTCACAGTCTATATTTATGTATGTATGTATGTATGTATGTATGTATGTATTTATGTATGTATGTAAGTATATATGTATATGTGTATGAATGCATTCATGTGTATTGTGTTGTACTCGTGTGTAGGTATATATATTTTAATTATGTTTAAGTATTTATGTTTATCTCTGAAATATGTAAGTGTATCTATTTTATTTGCTCTATTAAATAATTACTTGCTTCTTGCTCACACCATTAACTCTTCTCTGCATCACCCAAAGGTCAGACTGGGAGAGAATGCCTGCGGCATTAAGTCCACCTTGTGTACATTTTGTGCATGAAGCTTTAAAATAAATAAAATAAAATAAAAAAAAAATATTGGCAGTCGTCGGAAGATAGTAGCCGTCGCTGACGATTGCGAGGCGAGTCTTAAAGATTGCTATTCTCAAGTTATGGACACTGCTTTAGAAAACATGCAAGGTATTTCGAATTACGATTTGTTGCATATACTTGAGGGTAGTCCTGCACAAGTACAACTGTTACAAGAAAATGACCACTATTTGTCAAATTCAGACCAGGTTCTGCATGTCGACAAGAAATATAAATCACATCTTTTATAGAAATTTTCACTTGCTGATGCAATGCTGGGTCCATCACAGGGCGACACAGAAGCTTCATCTAAGCGTCCACCAAAGCGCACACTACCTACTTTTATATGCACATGCAGAGATTGCTTGTCTCAGCGTCCACCAGCACACGACACACCAGAACCTGTGGCCAGCACATCCCAGTTTTTGCAGACACCGGCACATCTGGACAATGCTGTCTTCGGTCTTTCCCAGCTTTCACCTACGCTACCTGGTGCCAGGACGATTTCACCTGATGTTTCACCAGAATATATATTTCCGTATAACACCGCGACAACTTCATCTCAACATCTGCCGAAATCTAAGTTTCCACATACCAACAGAGAAAGTGTGTCTCAGAGTCTGGCAGATTGTGAGCAAACTCCTGAGGTTATGGTTGAACAAGAAGAGATGGCCATTTCCTTAGCTCCCGACGATGATCAACTTTGTGAGCCAACTTATGCTGAATTACAGGCGAAGCAAAGAAAGTGGCGTACAAAAGTAGGTTACTTTGAAGATCGTGATTTTAGTAGACAGTTACAACCTACTACAAAACACGACAACAGAGGTACCCCATTTGACCATTTTATGGATATGTTCCCTGATGAATTATTTCGAAAACACCAACAAGTATGCGAGCTTAAAAGGGGCTGCCTTTTTGGAAGGAGTTTTGGAAGGATGTAGACAGTAATGAAATTAAGGCATTCTTGGCTATAGTGATTCTTATGGGAATTGCCCCACAATCAGATATCGAATTATACTAGAATTCAGACCCATTTTACAATAATCAGGAAATATCTGGAACAATGCCTTGTAAAAGATTTAAAAAAATATTAGAGAATATACACGTTTGCGATATTACTACTCATTTACCACAAAATCATAAAGATCATGATCGAGACGCGCGGCCGCGCGTCAGCCAAGTTCAGCAAACAGCGCGCGCCATAAACTTCAACAAATAAGGCCAATGTTGAACATTTTAAATAAAAAATTTCAAGAAAACTCTACCAATTCTCAATCACAATCAATCGATGAAAGCATGATAAAGTTTAAAGGTCGTGATTCCAAAAAACAGTATATGGGTAAACCGATTAAACGAGGGTATAAGGCGTGGTGTAGATGTGATGCGAAAACAGGATACCTTTACCAATGTGACATCTATACATGTAAAGATAAAAATGCCGACAGTGAAGGACTGGGTTACAGAGTGGTGAAAAATCTGTGTGTTAACGTACCAAAGGACACATTGATAGTCTTAGACAATTTTTTTTTCCTCTGTCGCTCTTTTGGAATATTTATATTACAAAGGAATATTTGCTATTGGTACTGGTTAGACTATCACGAAAAGGACTTCCTGAAGATTTTGTCAAAAAAGAAAGTAAGAAAGAACAACTACAACCAGGAGAATTCACATACAGATACTGTCGACCTGTTGGGGTAGTTAAGTGGAAAGATACTAAAGACGTGACCGTCCTTACAACAGCCGTAAACCCTAGAAAAATAGAACTAATAGAAAGAAGACAAAAGAATGGCGAAAAAAAGAAAATGTATTGCCCATCTGCTATTGCTGATTACACCCGAAACATGGGTGGAGTTGATCATTTTGATCATTACCGTAGCTCATACTCCATTGGACGCAGATCCAAAAAAAAACATGGCCAAGATTGTTTTGGTTTTTATTTGAGTGTGCTGTAATAAATGCTTATATCATATATCAACATGAAAATGAAACAAGGAAAAACATGTACAAGAGGAGATTCAAAAATTTAATACAACTCACATTTTGGCATGTCCTTCAAGTTTTTTCTTTTTTTATGCACCTTTATGTACTTATTTGGGTTAAAATATTTTTTTGATCGAAAATTCACATGTTTGACTACGTGTTTAACTAAATGCCAATGAAATCCAGCTAACATAGAATATTAAAAAAATATTTTAGTTCAATACCTCCCTTCATTTTCGCTTGTCCCGAGTGTAAATGAAAACTATAAGTTCATTCTATCAATATTTTTCTGAACAACTAGCCACGTTTTGCTGTTTTCACACAAAAATAACTTAATTATAGTCTGTTTAAAATAATTAAAAAAGCTTTAAAACAATTAGTGTACCCGAAATTTGTTAGTTCCGGACAAGTCAGTTTTGTTAAGTCAATTTCTTTTTTTAAATCTACCAACTGCATTTTTTGGTTTTCCAAATATGGTAACACTGTAGTCTGAGTAAATCGGCCATTTTAAAAATTTTACGCCAGTATCATTTTGTCGCTAGCGCGACTGTGTTTTGTTGCCGGTTGGTCTAAGAAGAAATTCATCGTCAGGTTTGTACATTTACCTACTTATTCGTACGTTGTTTAGAATAAATTGATAATTAAATGCTTAGGTTTATTCTGAACAAATTGTTGTATGTAGTTTACCTTAGCGAGTAACTGAAAAGCAATGTTTAATATTTTGGTTCGGTTAGGTTAGATTATGTTACTTCGGTTTTGTTACTACAGGGACGGTAACATATACCTAGTTTGACCGAAAAAGTAACAAAACCGACATCATAAAGCTTAGTTTACATAGTGGTTTTAACTAGCGTTGAAAAAAGCAGGGAAATTTCCCGTTTCTTTACAATACTGTTGTTTTATTCAATGTTTCGTTTGAAACTTTCCGGAAACTTTTAAATTAAATATTTTTTTCTAACAAAACCGAAAACGTAAACAGGCACTGAGGTTTCCTATTGGTATTTTTAAAGTAACTTTGTTTTCAGAAGTATGCCATTAGCAGCAAAAGAAAAGATGCGTAGGTATAGAGAGAGGTTAAAAAGGGAATACCCTGAGAAATATGAGGAACAGCGAAAGAAGAACTTAGCAAGAATAAAAACGAAAAAGAAAGAAATTTCAGAAATGACACAAGCTGAAGCAGATATAAAAAGAAAAGAGTGGAGAGATGAAAAAAGGATAAGCAGACAACGTCGGCATGATATTAATAGACCGCCACCTATGCCCGAGCCTCAAAACAGAACAACAGAACAAGAACAGAAAACAGAAGAAAATAAAATTAAAAAAAAACTTCAATTGGCTCAAAAACAAAACCAACAGAAACAAGCTTTAATTAATAAGATGAAAACTAAAATCGAACGTTAGAAAAAAAGAATTCAAAGATCACAACAACAAGCCAGTAAAGCCATAGCATCTTTAAAAAAAACATTAGACATTGTAAAAGCTCGAAATGAAATATTAGAGACCACATTAAAAGCCAGTTTCTCAAATTGCACGAAACATTCAGAAAAACGGCTATTGAAACGAGAGGTTTACAATTCGAAAAATAAACAATATACTTCTAAAGTGCTTGGGTTAAAAGTGACCGCCAGATCGAAACCAAAGAAGGCGAGAAAAAATGAGATACCAGAAATAAAAGCTTTCTTCGTAAGAGACGATGTTAGTAGAATAACAGCAGGTAAAAAAGAATGCAGAGTAAAAAATAAAAACAAGCAACAAATTAGGTAGCTTATTGATAGCATTCCAAATCTCCATAAGAAATATCGTGCAGAGGGCGTTATGGCATTACTACGTTCTACAAACATAAACCTTTCTTTGTTTTATCTCCTCACATCCAATCTAGGTCCACTTGTCTATGTGAAAAACATGAGAATATCAAATTTCAATATGAGAGTTTACGGAGGCATCGATTAATAAACGATGATTTTGACAAATTATTTCAAAAATTAGTCTGTGATACAAAAAATCTTGATTGTATGTATAACAAATGTGAAAAATGCAAAAACAAAATACCAACATTTGCAGCAGATCAAGACATACATGTAACGGTTAATTGGAATCGGTGGGAACGCCAAGATCACACTTACACAAAAAAATGTGGAACCATAGTTCACACAAAAAAGACTGTTCGAATAACCAAGACTGATACAGCTCAAAAATTAATGGACGATTTTAGCCGCGACATTTTGACTTTTAAGAAACACCACTACAACTATGTCCACCAACAAAAGGAATACCAAAAGGCGGTTAATTTTATGAAATCAACGGAAGATGTTATAATTTGTGATTTCTCTGAAAATTATCAGAGTAAACTAACAGAAGAAATACAATCCATGCACTTTGGTGCCTCGAAATCTCAGATCAGCTCCATACCGGCATGATTTATTTGAAAAATAAATCACAATCTTTTTGCACAATATCCGACAATCTCACTCACCAACCTCCAGCAATATGGGCCCACTTGACTCCTATTTTACATACAGTTAAAGAGATGAACCCAGACATAGATGTAATCCATTACTATTCGGACGGTCCAACTTCTCAGTATCGCCAGAAAAACAATTTCTTTTTACATTCTAAATTTACCAAGCAACTTAATCTCTGTTACTCAACATGGTCATTTTTCGAAGCTGGTCATGGCAAGAGCGTGGCAGATGGAATCGGTGGCAACATAAAACGGATGTTGGATATGAAAGTATGTCATAGCGTCGACATAAAAAATGCTAGAGATGCATACGAGGCAATTAAACAATCTGAAACAAGTATACAAGTTCATCTTATTGAGGAAGAAACTATAAATGCAATTTCAAATAAAATTTCTGACAATATACGCGTGTTGCCCGTTACCATGAAAGTACACCAAATCATTGCAGATACACAGACAGATAGTCATAAAATAAAATACAGAGATGTCAGTTGTTTTTGCGAGCCCCTAAGAGGAAAGTGTTCTTGTTTTTCTCTGGGTGAACACTATCTACAATTAAACAATAGTGATCCAATACAATCACTTATATCCTCTGCAGAATTGGATGACGCTGATTTGCATGATTTCGTTGAAATTGATCTTCCATCACGACCACCTTCATGTTCTATTTTAACAGAAGATATCGCTTTATTTGATGCAGTTGATGAAGAAGAAAAAACAGATGTTATTAAGGATAGTACGAGCCGTATTTTAGACTCCGCACAGGATATCGACAAATTACCCTATATTATTTTACCTACCGCTCCTGGGCCTAGTTTTAAGCAAACTAACGCACACAATACGTCAAAATTTTGCATGTCTAAGAAAAAGATGAATTTTCAAAATTGCAATAAATGCAGATGTACTAGGCCAGGTGGCTAAATGTATGTCTTGTAAACAATATTACTGCGAAGATTGCGTCGGTGGCGGTCTCAGTTTTTTTGATTATATTTGTGATAAATGCTTTCAAGATAGTGAAGGTAGTTTCCTCTTGGCTATCGTTGTAGAATAATTTATTTCTACTCAATGTACTAATTTTCCTTTTTTTTACAGATTGATTTCCATCCGAGGATTGAGAGGTCTAAAATTAAATGTTTAATTTGTAGCACACACGCTGTCTTTCAAAGCACAGAGGCTTCAACTACTAGTGTAGGTAGGTGTATAAAGTATTTTTATAACTTCTTCTTTTCTTATAGCGAGTTTGCTTGCCTTTCGTGAGTTTTCCAGATCGGCCTAAGCTTCCTAAATTTTATTATTTCCTTATTTTATTAATATTAGTTTTTTTTACAGATTGTCATATACTTTAACGATGGTGATTATTGTGGACATTGATAAGGTTTTAACAAAATATGATTTGCTGCAATATTATGACTACAATTTAAAGTGGCCATGGGCTGAGACACATTTCATCCTTTCATCTGAGTGTGGGAAATGCCACGTGAATGTAACACAAACCAGTGCTACAGGAGTCGACCATTTCACTTTAGGCTAATAATAAATATAGACGATATAACGATGGTTTTAAATCGTTTACAATTTTGGTGCGATAATTGTGATGCTTTAATTTATGATCATTATCCAAAAGACGAATGCATAATATGTTCCTAAGCTTAATGAGAATCATTTGTGTACGATTAACAACGACCTTCACCGATCTGATTATTGGATGAAAAGTATTTTATATCAAATTATATTTTATTAATCTTTGGTACATAAAATATTTCAACTCAAATAATTCAACTTCCGGGGTATAGACAGTCTATGAGTCTAATACATTGATACTTTTTTGAGATTTTTATTAGTGAAGAATGATTATATTACTTTGAAATGTTGATTATTTATAAAACTATAATAATTTAAAGAAGACTGATGTTGATTATTTTGTAAGAAGCATAACATGCTAAAAGTACACATTTTTATATACCGACCTAAGTATTTGAAACACGTTTATACCAATCTCACAAGACTTGCATAATAAGTATAACCATATATAACTAGAAAACGTTGAATATTTTTAAGAAATAGATATAAATACTGTGTTCCTTCTTATGGATCTCATTATAATTAAAGTAAGATTTAAGCGTTTTGTACTTTTTTATGTGTGTTTTGTGTATGTGTAGTACACATAATTAAATAATTATATAATTATTTAACTATCGTCTAGTAAAATATCTAGTCGATATATAATTAAATATTTATTATTAGTTTCATCGTTGTGTTGAGGCAATGTAAACCAAGCCTAACAATTTTGTTACCGTCGGTTTTGTTACTGTCCCCTTTTTGTTTTGAAACATTTTGGAAGATTGTGTCGTAAAATTCTTACCTTTCAGTAGTATTCTTGGTTTTGGTTATAAATTTTAATTTTCAAAAAAAAGTAAAATTCTTCAAAAGCCTAGTTTTCTTTTTCCATCGCTTAGTACACCTAAAAATAAAGCGAAAGTCATCTGAGCACTTTTTGTCTAGGACTTCACGTTCGCCTGAAAATGAGCTCTGAAAGTCGCTTGGTGAAAACTCTTAGAAAATTTTCGACCAAAATTTTTTTTACACAATATTCACTCGTTTTGATTTCTATCGTGTAGAGGGATGAAAAACAAACACTTTTCGCTATGATCAGTTTTCGTCTATCGTCAGCCGTTCTCCGATAAAAGCGGGATAATATAATGGATAGGTGGTGTGGTAACCTACAAGGTGTGCGAGGGGCGCCGGACTTGTAGCATAGGGGGGTAGCATGAGGGGTCAGAGACTCGAGAGGGAAATTTGTGGAGGCCGAATACCGTGGGGGTGGAGGTGCTGTAAAATTGACGGCTACATTAATGGCGTCGTCGGTCGCAGGCGGCAGATTACTCGTACCGGGTGCACGAAAAAAGATTTTAATTGCGACGGCGTCAATTGGGGCTGCTACACCGGCAGTTTCTACTCTTGATGCCCCTTTTCCCTAAACCGGGATAGACCCTATGCATATCCCTTAGTAGCCGGCGAAATCAAGCCGCGTCTGATGGGAGCTGTCTTAAAATGTTGTGGCGGTACATGTATTCTCCCATGTACCACTTAAGGCGACGCTGGCTTCGACATGTCCGACAATGCCTTTTTAGTCCTAGCCACTGCCGCTCCAGGGTGTTGGTGTGGATTTTTACCTTTACGTTCCCACCTGGAGCCGGTACCCCCAGGGAGGTATCTACGGGAATGTCAACCGTGCACCCGACAAAGTTCAGGCTGTGGTTGACAGCTGAGTGACCCTCATGCCCAACCGTAAATGTATATTATTGTAGGCGCGGTGCATGTCGGACATAATGTACGACCCTGTGCGAACGTTTGCCTCCACTATAGGGTCCAGAGTCGTACGCGCTTTGTTTGGGATTAGCTCTACGTGTATTTGTCTGGTAAGGCGGCTTATGCACCCAAACGACCATGTTTGCCGCCTTAACAGCCGGCCCCTATGGTATTTTCTAGTATATAAATGTGTCTCGTCTATTTCTACTACGTCGTTGCTTCCGCCTAACAAGTCTCTGTCGTGGGCTTCTGCCACCTCGCACACCTCTCTTAGGTAATGATATGTTTGGATTGCCGTTTTCTTTGTAACCCCAACATCTTTTGCCGCCTGCGACACTTTATCCTTTCTCAAGAAATGTACCATAAGACGTAGCGTGTTTAACACGCTAACGTGGGCCCTCTCAAAAAACGTATTTTTAAGAGGGGACCTAATGGACGGCCTGCCCTCCCTAGCACACCTCCAGCACCTTAATCGGTACTTAAGCTTGTAGCTCATTTTGGTCTCTCTAGACATGGGGCCTCTGCATGTTGGACACCTAGGCGTCCGGGCTGGAATAAGCAGCCACGCTTTGGCTGCAGTCACCGCAGTCTCCTCATTAGGAATTGCGCAAGCGTAATTCCATAAATTGAAATTGCGCACCAAAATCAACTGCAGCTGGTCCATGTTAAATTAAAAATATATATAATATAATAAAAATGAAACTTAAATCTACTGTAAAACTAAAATAAAATAATAAGAAAACTTAAACCTAAAACTAAAATCTACTTCTAACTAATTAACTAACTACGTACTTACTAACTATTAAAAATATTAAAAAAAGGAATAATTAAACTATAAAGAATACTAAAATAAGAAAAACTATAAATCTACGATCGCAAAGAATACTTTCAAACACCAAACGCACAAAAAACTCGAAATTTGAGAGCAAAATTTGCTCAGAAATGCGTCGCTTACATCGACTTGCCGAAATTTGGCAAAAACATCGATATCACGCAGACAACTGGTTAACGAGTTATCCAACTTTCGAACACTTGTTAAAAAATCACAAATTGACTGCTGTTGGTACAATGAAATCTAATAAAGCTTGTATACCAGAAAAATTCAAAAGAAATCGTGAAGTATATTCACCCTTGTTTGGTTTTCAAAAAAAAAAATAACTTAGTTTCTTACATTCCAAAACCCCGCAAAAATGTGTTTATGCTGTCATCACTCCACCATGACATGGAAATAGATCAAGACATAGATGAGAAGCAAAAACCCGTAATAATAACATTCTATAATAAAACAAAGGGACAAACTCATTCAATCTTACGATCTCACACGAAACTCGAGAAGACGGCCATTGACACTGTTTTTCTGGATGCTTAATACTGCTCGCATCAATAGTAAAATTTATACAAATGCTCAACTGTCCAGAAAACAAGCATAGTCGAAGAACTTTCATAAAAAACTTAGGACTTGCACTTATCGAACCACATTTGCAGATCTTCGCAAGCGAATAGGTAGTCATTTGGGTACCCAAGATGACCCACCATTGAAAAAATCGACTTCTGGTATAAAATGCAGATGCTACATGTGCCCAGTCAAAAAAGATCACAAAACGCAATATATTTGCGAGACTTGTAAGAGTCATTTATGTTTGGATCATGCGATTTTCGAATGTGAAACTTGCTTTAGAAGCAGAGCCCAGGAAAATATTGATAGAAATGATGAAGACTGATTATTGTTTAGTAATTAATAAGTATATAGATGTGCCTTATATGTTTTAAAAGTCTGGTTGAGATCTCTTAAGTTTTTAATAAGAAAAGTGTGTTATAATAGTAACTAAGGTTAAAAACCTTTAAAAACACTGCCAAAGTTTAATTGAAAAAATAATAATTAAAAGTTGTTGATTAGCAATATTTTTTTTATTTTATTTTCTAATATACACCTCTAGTAAAATAAAGATATTATTTATTAACATTTAAACCCATAAATATTTGAGAAATTACAAGTTAAAAATCCGGGTCTGATAGACCCACCAGGCATACCATGTAACTTTTTGCCACCAGGCATACCGAAGGTTAAGAATTTTAATTTTTTTGAGAAATTTTCTAAGTCCCAAATCCCTTGCACACCCTTTGCTACACTCTGACCAAAGGCTGTGTTTTTGGAATAAATATGATAAAGTACAAGAATCCCCCATATTTTTATTTATTATTCGGTATTAAGTATGATAACAAAACTGACATAAATTAATACCTACCCTTCACATTTTTACATTTTAACAAATAAATACTATCGCTAAGTGAAATATTTATAATCCTTTATAAACTAGAGAGTATAAGTGCGTTATTTCAGTTACTCAGATTACCATACGGAAACAAAAAAAAACGTCACAATTTTCATCAGTTGTACTAAATTTTTAAATCTCCTCACAAATCAAATTCCACTAGAGGTATAGTGTAAGTGTAGACATTGAAATTATAGTTTTAATCCTTTGATTTCTCAAAACAATATCAATGTTAATCAATAAGCTTTATTTCCTGTGCCCCTCATTTTACTAAGAAATATAATCTTAAAACATAGTTATACGAGTAAATGTAGTGATAGTACTTGCAATCTTGCATAACCTATCAATAAATATAACTTCATGACACAAAGTGAACAGGAAACAAGACTAAACCAAATTATTGTGGTTAGTTTTCAAACTGAAATAAAGAAAACACGACCCACTGACTGAAAAATCAATTTTAAACCCACCCACATTTCAACACATAAAATAAATAAATTATATACAATAAAACAAACATATCCTGATTCTTTCGGGCCCTGACTACTTACAAATACTATCACTGATCACAAATGCAAATTTATGCAATAACTCGACAACGACAACCATAGCGTAAATAAACCACAGACTATTAAGAGATACTACAATTAGAACTAACCAAAATTCCAAGAGTTCGAAACGATATATTATTTTACTCTATGGTTCGAAAACAAGCCAAAGCAAAGAGTCTAAACTAAGTAAAATAATAAAATAAGTAGGTACACAGTTCAATCATTCTTTAGACAAAGACTAAAGAGTAATAAAGTCTGGGAAACGAAAGTAGAGACTGAAAAAGCCCGGCAAATTTAAAAAATTTTAGTATAGCAACCCAAACATTAGTATGTCATACCTGGAGTAACCTAATTTGATACTTTATTAATAATTTGTTTGTTGGTTACGTCTTCACGTCTGGTTACTCCTGTAATACTGATATTTTTTTAAATTTGCCGGGCTTTTTCAGTCTCTATTTTCGCTTGCCAGACTCTATTTAATTTTCAGTGATTTTTACAGAGAAAAACGATTACCACTCCTCAAAATGTCTTTGGTTTCATAGAATGTCTAGAATGAGTGTCAGTTTACGAAAAACGGCCAAAAAATTTGAAAACCACCCAACCAATATGACTAACCAATATGAAAGACATAATTATATCATTGAACCCTTGCGATGATGGCCTTTTGTTGATACAGTAAAAAACGACTGGGAAATTTCTTGCATGTGTGCGTGCCATTTATGGTTTAGGGACTACACACACTTATTCAGCTCTATTCGCGTTTCGCTGATCGGTTTTGGTCACATTTATTCAGTTCTACTTCTATCAGCGGCATACAGCGGCGTAAGAGTGTTATCTCCGCTAAACGGCTCCTGTCTACTACGTACGGCGCTGAATATGCTGCGAAAACGGTCAGCTACTCAATTAGTATTGTGCCCTCAACATGGACAGTTCTATGTGCGATATTTTTACTTTCGTTTCGTTACTTGCAGAAGACATAGAAAAAAATAAGCGTAACAAATTAAAACGCAAATTATTTTACAAGGAAGTGAGATCTTGATTTCATGCATGAATACGATAAAATAAAATCTAAATGAATCGTAAAATAATGAATTTTTATCGATAAGTCAACTAAAACAAATACCATACTATCGATACTTCTACTGTTTCAAAAGCTACATCTCTAGTTCTATCCGCCTAAAAATAAAAAGTGAAGTTTAGATAGGCAGGTTGTTTTCGTAGGTACGTATTTCAGATCTATGGCATTATCGTATCAGTGATCAATCAATGTTAACCATAGATTTATAAATATAACATAGATGTCTGACTATTGTCTACGGGTAGAATTTAAGATCCATCTCGACGGTAAATTCATAAACATACTGTTGTTTCTTTTTTACTTAGGTCTCTATGCTTATGCAGAAAGAGACAACACATTATTGTTATTCCGGCAATAGTTTTTTGACGTCATCAAAAATACCTAGTTGTGCCGAATTGGCCATTTTAGTCCCTGTTAGCAGTGCATGTCAGTGGTACATCAGCTGTCAAAGCATTGGTCAACAATATTTTGTTACGAATATTTGTAGAATTCCTGTTGTTTTTGTGCGTGGTAAGCAAAGAAATTATTGGTTAGTGAGAAGAACTATGCCCGGGTGCAGTGTTATTGGATGTAGCACTAAAAATATTAGTAAACCGGCAGGTGTAACATTACATCGGTAAGTACTGTTATTTTTTAATAATAATAATAATTAATATTATTATATCGTTTATTTCTCAGTATATGGTACACACAGATCTTAACAATACAGCAGTTTCACATACACAACCGTCTCCGGTGTAGAAATAATTATAATAGTATTTCATTTCATATTTTACCAAAAACACTGATTCTATATAGTACTATCTAGTTTATTAAATATCTGGACCGCCTACTTTATAATATAAAATGTCATTGATTTTTATAAAATTAAATGTAGATAGATAAAAGTCATAAGTAATTAAGTAGGTAGTTCAGTAGTCACAATGTAAGATGTCAAGGAATTCAATTATTAGATATAATACAATAATAAAATGTCGAAATACAACACAATTCATAAACAATTCAAGTAAGTACCTACATACTGTAATTTATAAAAGTCTAATTACTTTATTATTTCCATGACTTATCCTCTAAGTATTCTCTAACACTGTAATATTGTTTTTCTACAAGTCGTTTAAACAATGACTTTTTGAATATTAGTACAGGCAAATCTTGAAAGGAGAATGCCCATGGACAGTACTCTTGATAAATTACTTGTGTCTCAAAATCTCTAACGTCATGAAACATCTAAAATAAAAATATATTTTTAAAAAGACTTTGAATGATATTTACATTGGGATAGTTTTTTGAAAATTAGTTAGTAATTTTATGTTTCCGAAGTTATAGTACGCCATTTATAGGTATGTCTGTGCCGACACATGTCAAATGACAGCATGGCAGTTTACGCACATAGACTGTCGATGAACGATCCTCCTTTTTCGATCTTAGGGAACTTTACTCTCCGTTCCCTAAATGTTACTTTTTTATTATATTCTATTTTGTTGTATTGATTGTTCAATATATTATTATAAAGTAACAACATTCACTGTAAACGGTGGCATCAGCACCATGTTCTATTTGTGAAATACCACTGGCTGGTTTACGGAAATAGAAAAAACATCGATCTTTCATCATTATGGGTAGAACCTTATTTGACGTTTATTGCGCGTCTGTCATATTTTTGCAATACAATACTAATACTGTTTTCTGCTGATTTTGTTATGTTCTGCGTCGAGTCGAGCCTTTTAGTTCCTCTGTAATTCCTGTCAATCCATTGAAAATAAACATACTTTTAACGCCGCAGCACCATGTGTGTTGTTTATCACTAATAACTGGACTTTTTGAGTTCCTTACGATCATGCCGAGTGCGACTGTGATGCAATGTCTGAACTGCTCATAAGAAAAGAAATAGTAATAACATAACATTACGCCTTTTATCCCCAAAGGGGTAGGCAGAGGTGCACATTATACCACTGTACAATGATGTAACACCCACTTTTCACTATTTATGTTATGAGTCCCATGTAATAAGGGGGTGAGCCTATTGCCATTGTGTCCACCAGTAACTGGCCACCTGACATAGCTAACACGTTACAGATTTCACACAAATAAGTCTGCGTCAAAGATACCAAGCCATAAAAACCCATTCAGACCCTTTGAAATAGCTTTTATCAGTTAATTTTTGGTCGGACATAACCTCAAAATAGTAATTTTATTTTGTGAATATCTCGAAATTGCCAATGTATTTTGTGTTAAATCTTTTGAGGTAGTATTTGGACATCCTATCGAATATTTTAAAGATTATTTCATGGAGACACAACAATGTTGAATTCAGTACATTTGTCCATAGTGCCGTGGGCATTCTCCTTTGTTTGGTAAATTAGTTATACCTAAAAATACACATTCATTGACCGTGTTTATGGTGAAATTATTAAATTGAATGTTGAGTAAATGATGTGTGTTTGTGTTAGGTGCATGGAATTTTATTACATTCGTTTTTGTCATGTCATTAAAATATGTCTGTTTTTCAAACTATTCGAGTGTGGTTGCTGCTAATTGACTAAATACAATACTTTTCTTACTAATGCAGTGCTTATTTTCTTTAATTTTAGTTGAAATACCTCTAAAACATTTTTTATTAAAAAATAGTGTTGTACATGATTGTTCCCGTATCGATAATTTTATCGTACATAATAAATGCGTCAAAAGTAGAACAAAGAACTATACTAAATTCTGAATGATAAAGTGCATTAATTTGGTAATGACAAAATGCAAAAAACATTAAGTAGGTTAACTCGTCAAAAAAATTCATTTTATCGACAAAATTCCACCATCGTCAATACCTACGTAATGTAATAAATAATTAATACAATAGAGGAATAGTTTTTGTACAATATGAGATAAGAAAAAATATTGTGGGAAATACATTTTGTCGCAAGCCGAATTGGCCCACGGACTTCCGGACGCCGCCACGCCTGCATTCCCGCTCGTTTCCGAGACTACGCACTTGAGGCGTAAGAGCGGGACAGGAGATATATCAAAACGCGCCATCACATTGGCGGTGCGGTGCCGAACGACCGTTATTTTTTTCGACAGTCGTCGCAGGAGCCGCGCGCGAGTAACAGCTATGTTCATATCTCTCGATCCGCCGCGCGTGCTCTCAAAACGTGTCCTTTCGCGTCGCTCAATGTTGTTTGATTTCCCAGTTATAATATATATATTGTCGTGTTTTTTTTATGATTAGTGTCGTGTACTCCGATTATTTTCTTCCTATATTATACGTTTTACCAGTCACACAAGTGTTTATTCTTTCCCGTCCAAACAGTAGGCATTAAAACCATACCTATACGAAAACTGGCGTCCCAACGTGAGGGCCTAATGTTACAGCTTGGAGAACTAATAAACTCAGTGCCTATAGTGTGACTGTATATAAACTCGTGTGTAAGTTTCGTGTTTGTGTACCGCGTTGTGAAAATGCCGCGAACACGCAGACGACAATCGCTCAATGGCTCGCACGATGAAGAGCTGAACGACAGCATCACGATGTCTCGCGACAACTTTACCGCACTGCTGTCAACAATCCAGCAGTCCAATGCAGAGGTCTGCGAGCGCATGCTGCAGCGCCTGTCTACGACGGCGTTCTCTCCGGCCGCTCAGTCACCGGCACCTACGCCGAGCGCGGCAGAGAAAACCGGCAATTTCGCACGATGCTCGTCCAGGTTCTCAGGTTCGGCGGAAGAAAATGTCGACACTTTCATCGATGCCATTGAAGCATATAAGGAGTGCACGAATATTTGTGATGACGTGGCCATAAAAGGCATGTCCATGTTGCTGATGAAAGAAGCGGCAACCTGGTGGCAGAGCATCCGTTCGGAAGTCTCGTCGTGGGAGGACGTTATCAAGTACCTTCGCGACGCATACGGAGATCGCCGCCCCGAACACAAAATATATAGAGAGTTATTTAGAGTCGAACAGGCCGATAATGTTCGCACGGACATTTTCGTGGCGCAGAGCCGAGCACTTTTAACTCGCCTACCAGCGGGCGACCTATCATTGAAGGTGCAGCTCGATATGGTTTACGGCCTGATTCATCGCAAAATACGAAAGCGTTTACGTCGCGAAGAATTCAATAACTTCTCAGAACTACTACATAAATCGAGACTGATTGAGGAAACCATCGTCGAGGCAAGAAAAAAGGAATCGCTTGACTCCGCAAAGCCTACAATTCACGCGGATCCGCACGGAGCACCCGTCGCTCGACGCAGCGGTGGCAACGGAGCCCCGCCTCAAGCGCGCACGCGCGCTTCCCCGCACGACGAGCGGCCGCAGGCGCCGCAAGACACGCGCGCCCCGCCCGAGCGAGCTCCCGCCAAAACGACATCGGCGCCTTCGCGACCGCCATCGCGGCCGTTCTGCGTGTACTGCAAGAACTACGGTCACCAACGTGAACAGTGCCGTAAGTTATCTGACACGGCCACAGGTGAGTCAGCTGCTCATTTTAAAAACTCGGTGTCGTGTTATAAGTGCGGAACAAAAGACGTAACTCGTGATAATTGTAAAAAGTGCAATAACGAACAAAGTTTTTATAGTATTAATCCTAGATGTGTTTCTGATCCAATACAAATGTCTCAACGTAACAATACCTTTATTCCGGATTCCGAAGCTGTATTAAATAAAGTTAATAATGATAATGTTTGTACCTATTCTCGTTATAATAATAACCATGTTTGTTTTGATAACGCTCATAATAAGTTAGGGTGCAAACACCAATTATGTACTTTGGTACCTAATAATACTTTATGTTCCTGTGACACTCGTGATGCACAACGGCGTAAAAGCGATTTTGGTACTTTTCAGAATGTTTTTAATAATAACTCCCGCAATGTAAAACGGAGTAACCATATTTTTTGTAATTGTCTACAAAGTGATTTTAATTGTACACATATTAATTCTAAGGATAGTTTTATTAATTCTAAGGTGTGTATGTGTAGTGACACTTATAGTGTAGAGAGCACGCGCGCCGGTGATAGTACCGACCACGATCTTGAAAAAGTTTCGCGTCCGATTTTCGATATAAAAATCTTAGGCGCGTCGGGAACCGCTTTAGTTGACACCGGTGCTAAACATTGTATTGCGGGCCACACTCTATACACCCTCCTACGTCGCAAGGGTCATTCGCTTCAACCGGCTCGAAGACGTATTAAACTCGCCGATGGACACGCGCGCGACGTAGATGTTTTGATGACTGACCTTGACGTGTATTTAGAGGAGAAGGTCATTCGGACTCCTTTCCTTATTCTCCCTGAATCACGAGGCAATGAAACACTGCTGGGTATGGATTTCCTGTTTGCAGCCGCCATAGTCATGGATTTTCCTCGAAAATGTTGGTACTTTTCTGAGGCTCGCCATGTTGAGTACCCAATGCGTTTTGAACCTTCTTTGTCACCAGAACTTGCTTGTTCCTCAGCGGATGTACTAAGGGAAGACGAAGGTACAGTTTTAGATCCACCGGAACGGGACTTGTTAAAGCAGACCTTGATTGACAATGAGGACATCTTCCAGCTAGGAGGGGAGCCTACCCCTTACGCTGAGCACCGCATTGACACGGGTGAGCACCCTCCTATTGCGGTACCCCCCTACCGATTGACCCCTGCCAAGAAGGAACTTATGGGTCAAGAAATCGAGAAGATGCTCAAGGACGACATCATAGAGGAGTGTGAGTCCGCCTGGTGCTCCCCTGCTCTTCTGGTTCCTAAGGCAAGCGGCAGCATACGTTTCTGCGTTGATTATAGACGCTTAAATGCAGTGACTAAAACAGATAATTACCCTATGCCGTTGATTGATGACTTGTTACAGTCAACGAAGAGGGACTGCTACATGAGTACTCTGGACCTCAGGTCAGGGTACTGGCAGGTAAGTGTAAATGAGCAAGATAGGGATAAGACAGCTTTCATCAGCCCACTGGGAACCTTTCGCTTTAAGCGTATGCCTTTTGGACTGAAGAATGCTCCCGCGACGTTCCAAAGGTTGATAGATCGTCTGCGCTCATGCTCGTCTCTAGCCAACGTCACCATCCTCGCATATTTGGATGACCTGCTCATCATATCTGAGGGTTTCCAGCAGCATCTCGAGGATCTCCGTTCGGTTTTTCGTCGACTACGGGAATTCAAGCTTCGTGTGAATCGAGATAAGTGCGTATTTGCCAGGGGGAGTGTCCAGTACTTAGGACATGTGATCACGCAACAAGGCATCTCGCCTGACCCTAACAAGGTCAACGCCGTTCTCGAAATGCCTGAACCCAATAACTTGAAGCATCTACGGACCTTCTTGCAAACCTGCTCGTGGTTCCGCAAGTTCATCCCGAATTTCTCGTCAGTAGCAGAACCTCTTACTAGACTTACTAGGAAGCAGCAGACTTGGACCTGGGCTACGGCTCAGTCGTCTGCGTTCAACGAGCTGAAGCGACTTCTTACTTCAGCGCCAGTTTTGATTCAGGCGGATTTCAAACGCCCTTTTATCCTCCGCACCGACGCTAGTAATTATGCGCTAGGAGCTGTTTTACTCCAGGGGGAGGACAAGGAAGAAAGACCCATTGAATACGCCAGCCGCCTTTTAAATGCTGCTGAGCGTAATTATTCAACCACCGAGCGAGAGGCATTAGCTGTGGTCTGGGCTGTAGAGCGTTTTCGATGTTACCTAGACGGGCACCCCGTTGTTATAGGTAGCGACCACCAGCCCCTTCGATGGCTGATGACGCTTAAATCCCCTACAGGACGTTTGGTGAGATGGGCCCTTAAACTTCAGTCTTTTGATATTAAGTATCAGTACACCCCGGGAAAGGCGAATGTAGTGGCCGATACATTGAGTAGGCCCATATGTTCACCCGATACTAGTGACTTATGCGGCATTTGCTCAGTGATCATCGATCTGCCCGCTAAGAGCCCCGCTGAATTGAGACGGGAGCAACTTGCCGACCCGGAGGTTGAGAAAATTACTACCGAAATGGAAAGCACAGACGAGGTAGCCTCTCGTAGATGGACGGAACGTGGATACCTGTTATCCCAAGGAGTACTTTACCGGTATAATCCAGATTCAGACAGTGAGTCTCCTCAGCTCGTCGTTCCCCTTTCACTTCGTCCTGATAGCCTCAAGGAGTGTCATGATTCCCCCTTAGCAGGACATTCCGGAATCGATCGCACTTACCTTAAGATCGCTCAGTCTTTCTATTTTCCAGGGATGAGAAGGGCAGTTGCAGACTATGTGAAGGCTTGTGTCCATTGTCAGCGATACAAAGCCTCCAATAATAAACCTCCCGGACTCCTCCAAACGCCAGTAATGCAGCAGCGAAATGAAGTTGTAGCGGTAGACCTTTTCGGTCCCTTACCCGACGGTGAAAATGGTGAGAGGTGGATTCTTCTGGTGGAAGACACCGCTACGAGGTGGGTAGAACTTTTCGCCCTTCAGGAGGCGACTGCTGAAGCCTGCGCACGTATTCTTACTGAAGAATATTTTCTTCGGTACGGTATGCCGCGCAGGGTCACATCCGATAACGGCGTGCAATTTGTCGGAGCGGTCATGCAACAATGCATGTTTATTTTAGGGGTTAAACAGACCCTCATACCACTCTACCATCCAGAAGCAAACCCTGCGGAACGTAAGAACCGTGATTTAAAGGTGCAGCTGGCGCAACTTGTGGAGAATGACCATGGTTCCTGGCCAACGAAGCTTCCGGTGATTCGGTTCGCTCTCAATAGCGCCGTTTGCAGAACCACCGGTGCCACCCCAGCTTATCTCATGTTTGCCAGAGAAATGAGGTCGCCCACCGATGTTCGTCATGATTTGAGAGCCATCCTGGATAAGGAAAACTTTCTGCCTCAAATTACGCCTTACTTAAGGACCTTTATTTCTAATCTATCTGCGGTTCGTGAAAGAGTTGAAGTTCAGCAAGATCAATCCAAGAGGGTCGCTGACCAATCACGTCGGCCAAGTCAAAGTTACAAGGTAGGGGATAAGGTTCTAGTCCGAACTCATGCACTGAGTCAAGGAAGCAAGGGCCTAACAGCCAAATTCTTTCCCAAGCGTGATGGACCATATGTGATTACCGAGAAGGTTAGCCCTACCACCTACATTATCTCTCCAATTGAGAATCCAACTGAATCTCTCGGGAAATATCATACTCAGGATTTGACGCCATTCGTGGACAGTGGTCTAGATAGTAACGTACCACCCAATCCTATTCTTCCCAAACGACGTCGCGGACGTCCGAAATGCCAGGGCCCTGACCTAGTCCCGGAGCGAGGACGCTTTCTGGAACTAGAGGGGGAGTCTGTCGCAAGCCGAATTGGCCCACGGACTTCCGGACGCCGCCACGCCTGCATTCCCGCTCGTTTCCGAGACTACGCACTTGAGGCGTAAGAGCGGGACAGGAGATATATCAAAACGCGCCATCACATTGGCGGTGCGGTGCCGAACGACCGTTATTTTTTTCGACAGTCGTCGCAGGAGCCGCGCGCGAGTAACAGCTATGTTCATATCTCTCGATCCGCCGCGCGTGCTCTCAAAACGTGTCCTTTCGCGTCGCTCAATGTTGTTTGATTTCCCAGTTATAATATATATATTGTCGTGTTTTTTTTATGATTAGTGTCGTGTACTCCGATTATTTTCTTCCTATATTATACGTTTTACCAGTCACACAAGTGTTTATTCTTTCCCGTCCAAACTGTAGGCATTAAAACCATACCTATACGAAAATTTTTTTTTTCAAAATTAATTTTTTTATCAAATACCGCTCGAGGGACTCAAATGAAGCAAACAAATGAAATATAACTTTAGGGTATTTTGAGAGTATTTATTAGAATGTTTCGAACTCTGCCAATAATTTTAATAATATTATAAATTTTCTTTTTCTCTGCAGAAGCGCTTGGCTGGAAATAATTAATGTGGGAAATATAGATACTAGAAGGAAACATATCTTTGTTTGTTAACTTTATTTTGAAGATTAATGTTTTAACCGAACAATAAATCAATAGTAAATCTACGTGATGGGGCCCTATCACTACAAGCTCTATTGGAAAATCATAATGTAAACTATTCATTATGTGTTTTGTTATATTAGTTTTGGAAGCATTTTTTGAAGAGGTGCAAACTTAACATTTTATTTAACATTTCATAACTAACCGGGTTCTTGTATATGTTTCTGTTTTCCTCCGCTATCTATCACTATGATTGTAATGTACAAACATTTTCGTTCAGAGCTTAGTACAGTACCTATAGAATCTATAGAGAAATCTATGTTCGATTGGATCAAATAAGTTAAATTATACTATTTATGTTGCAGCCTCTAGCCAGATATGTGCATGAAAATGAACTTGGAACCAGTTCTGGAGTCTTCTCGAAAGATGGTTTTGCAGATTACATTATAGGGAGACACTACGAAAAAAACGAAGATATTGAATATTATAAATCTTGATTTTATGAATACTTTGATACAGTTTTATTTTTCAACCCTCAAAAATTACTTAACCTTAAGTATGTAAATGTTGACCAGTTGATGAAAAAATCTTTTCATAAATTTCGATACACATGTATCGTGAAAGTTATGATGTTAATGTATGGACACGATCGACGGGAGTGATAGTGCACGCAGCAACTACTAAATATATTTCGCTAATATTTTGGTAATGTTTAGTAGCTAGATAAAAATTTAATCCAGATGAATCATAAAATAATGATATTTTATTGATGAGTCAATTAAAACCAATACTACATATATACATAACATCACGCCTTTTATCCCCGAAGGGGTAGGCAGAGGTGCACATTCTACCACAGTACAATGTAACACCCACTTTTCACTAGTTGTTATGAGTCCCATGTAATAGGGGGTGAGCCTGTCGCCATATACCGGGCACATTTTCAGACTCCGTGCTACTACTGAGAATTTAAAAAAACCCAGTAATACTTTGCCCGACTCGGGAATCGAACCCGAGACAAGGTGTCTCGGGTTCGATTCCCTCGGCAGTCGCACTTGCGAATACTCGGCCAACGAGGCAGGCAGTTAAAACCAATACTAAAATGTCGATATTTCTACAGTTTTAAAAGTCACATCCCTAGTTCCATCCGCCATTACAGATGACCAAGTGAAGTTTATGTAGACACGATTTTTTCGTAGTTGTTTCTTATCCATACTCTTATCATATTAGTGATGTTAACGAATCATGGACTATAATAAATTAATAAAGGAATACAGAAATCTATAGACTGACATTCTCACTGTTCGACTGCTGACCCTCTGTTCGTATAGTGAGAATGTCTGTTTTTATTAGGTTTTTCTGGGAAGATTTAAATAAAATCCGCTAGGGGCAGCACCAGTGGCGGGAGGGGGTACATTATGTTTTGAATTCTCTAGCATGCGTGTCTAAGAATTAAAAGATGAAGATGATGTACCTGGAGCGAAATTAAAATTTGTAAAAGTGCAACATCATCATAAATATATCCACTCCAAACACTTTATTTGTCAACTTGTGGTTTTATAAATGGCACAAAATTTACACCATTTTGCTTGTCCCGACTATCAGACGTACATTTTGCGAATGTGCAATGTTATGTAGGCATGACTATTGTTTTTTTTTTCATATCACAATATTTATTTCTTCTGATAATAATAAGATGTAACGTTTGACGACACAGATGGAGTCGCGGAGAACCTAACGGGTTACCGGGGCTCCGGCTCGACGTGCAGGAGAAGGAACGGGGTGGTTTTCAGTCAGTAAGAGTCTGACACTCCCTTCCCCTCACCCAGGCGGGAGCAGTAATTCGATGCTTTCCCCCCCTTAAAAAAAAATGTTGTGGTCATTCCCCCACTGGTGCTGCCCCTAGCGGATTTTTTTTAAATCTTCCCAGGAAAAAGGCTAGGTCAATTGATTTTCTTTATTGAATTTCCAATAAAAACTTGAATATTAATTAAATTAACTATTACTAAATTAATAATAAAATATATACAACTTAAGATTAAAATTATATAAATGAAAAACGCAAACAACTATTTACATAAAGCATCGAAATAGTCTATGATTCAATAAACGTCAATGTCAAACCATCATTCATCATTGGCATTGGCATCCGCATTCTACATTGATGGTTGATTTGATTAGGCTTGGTAAATAAAAGATTTAATAATGTAACGAGTTGACGAGTTAAATGAGAAGTTTCTTAGTTTTTACAGAAAGTTAGATATTTATGTATCGTCTTGTGTGAATTGATAGACGTAGGTACTTAAAATTATTCAACATAAATAGTTTATTACCATACTAGGTACTGGAGCAAAAAGGAATAACAGAAGCTAATTTTGTTGGCTATAATCAGTGGTTAAATAACCGTCGTTAATCGTGGACATTCGTGGATAACGACGTGGCTTTTAATATTTTCGTTCATTACCTTTCTGATATCTCGATTTATTCATTGTGAGTAGCAAATTAATACACACAATACTTACAGTCTTTCAGTTGCGTTCGATTTCTCTATGGTTTGTTTGGTTGATTTTCGTTAATATTTTTACTTTGCGAAGTTCCTTTCTTAATATTCGAATCATGCTGGTGACTGGTGTGGACTGTAATTCATTGGCTGCTTCTTTTTTTCTTGCATTTTCCTGTCGTTTTCAGTCTTGCAATTGTATTATATTACACAAAGGTTCAGTTTCTTTAATGTTGACCACAAATGTGAGCATTGAAGTGCTTCACACAGTATATTGTGTGAGAATAACATTTATACAAAATGGTGATAATATTAACTCGTCGAGTACCGGTTTTGTAGACACAATTATAGAACAATAGGTTGCGGTCACCGGTGACCGCTTGGTGTTTGACAGTTTAAATTGGAATAGTTTTTTGTAATGAACCTTCAGTTTAAAATGTTCGTTAAATGGTTTCTTCAACATTGAAGGTTAGAAAATGTGTCAATTAAATTGTCAGGTGTAAGCTTCCAAGCTAAACACTGCTTTTTGGGCGGGTAGGTGGTCAGTATCTCTTTGGGGCAGTATTAAGTAAATAGTATTATTTACAGGGTGTCCAGCGGAATATTTGTAACTTACAAATTTCACATAATAAAAATTAGGTACATAAATTTTATTTATTATTGTTATAACTAAATTGTAATTTTAACAATAATAAATAAAATTCATGAACCTGTAATAAATAAAAAACATGAATGCGGATTTTATTTCTTAAACACTATATCATCTGACTAAATGATGACCGGTTTTATGAATGCACTCCTTTAGTCAGACCCTTACATAATTATGCAATCATGCGATGGCTAAGCTCTGGAGTAATGCTTTGGGCTTCACATTGAATATTAGGGCTTGAATTGTCCGAGTATGGTTCTCATAAATCTTCGATTTAAGGTTACCCGGTAGAAAAGATCACAGGGCATTATTATAAACTTCAATGATCATATTTATTTATTTATGTACAACTGTATTTATAACTTTATTTATCTCACATATAGTATCTATTACACAAAAAGTTATTTAGTGTTAAACTGGACAAAGTCTTTTATTCAAATTAGTAATTAGTTTTTTTTTTTATTTAATAGATAATACACATTTAATAACAAATATTGTTTTTATGTACAATGCAACATAATCTCTTTCGAGATTTTCTGTGCATTGGAAGTTGCTTTCTCACTTATCTCCAATTCAACACAATAGGTATATATATAATGTAATATACCTCTACATAGTTGTATTATTTTGTTGAAATTCTTGTGGTATAAGATTTGCTTCATGGTTGTTTGTTGTCTTTGCATTCTAGGAATGTAGTTACTCATTAACTTTATTTATTTAAACTTTAATGTACACAGAAACAAGTAATGGTACATAAGGCAGACATTAATGCCATATGGCTATCTCTCCCAGTCAACCTTAGGGTTAAATAGGAAATCGGCGAAAAAATAGGCATGTGTAATTATAAGAAACAAATAACATTAGGGGGATTCTACCGTCACGGGTGGGATACTTTTACGTTAATATCAGTATTTGTGACTAATTTATGCGAATTGTATCAATTACTTCAAATAGGTTTATATATAGAATAACAGAATATTTTATATACTTTTATAGTTAGAGTGGAGGTGGGGATAACACAGTGTTAAATTACATCAAAATGACAGTAAATGTTTGCCACGGGTGGGACAAAAAATGGACATTAATTTTGCACATGAATCATATTCAATAAAACTATGCTCTTTTATTAAACTTTTTAATGCAAACTACAATATTTGTTTGAAACAATAAATTGAATATAACATTTCAATAGAAAACAATGCTCTATTATAAAGACGTTTTATTACAAAAAATTAATAAAGGGTGTCTCCGGTGGGACACGTACGATTTACTAGGCAAAATAAGCGGCTTATAAGCTATTTTTTAAAGATATTGATGGATGCTAAAGTTTCCTAATCAGAGTCACTCCAACTGCTTGAGTCTGTTTCAGAGTATATATCTGAAATACTGAGCTTGAAAGCTTTGCATCTTTTCAGATCCGAATCAGCAGTAGTGCCCACTAATAAGTCGTCACGGTTATAGGCCTTTGAAAAAGTGGAGCGACTGTATTTTATCAATTCCAGTGGCCACTTTCCATCTACTATCTAACATTTTTCTATTAGCCTCGATTTCTTCTTCAGACAATTAATGTAAAATGTTGATTAACAGTCTTGCCGCTGCCACCACAAAATCTTTAGCGTTGTTGATTTCAACTTTTCGTTGTTTAAATTGACTCCAAATAGCTCTTTTCACTATTGCTCCTACCCCATCCACGGCTCCTTTGCCATGAGATGTAGCAGAAAAGTACCAGGAACTTGTAATTCCAAAATCGTGGCACATACAAATGCAGCAATGTTGAATTCAGAAGCTATTTTTTTTTACAACTTCCACTGCTTTGGTGGGACTGGCTGATAGATTACGTTTTATCTTTGCCACAGCTAACGTGATCATTTATTTTTTTGTCAAAGCGGGACGTGTCCTGCGGAATTACGTAAAAAAAAACATTTTTGTGTTTTACAAGTTTTTTTATTAGAGAAAATAATAACAGTAATAAAATTAATCAAAATACTTCTAATAAGTGTAAGTTACGAAGCCCCAGTGGCAGTATTTTTGTATTTGTCGGCTGAACAAATTAGTTTTAACATATCAGGTCTTGTTTTTAGGTACGAATATAGCTCAGTACATGATTTATTAATATTTATCTTTGTAACCAAAATGGCTTTCAATACTGCGACACTTAACTGTGTTTTTTCGCTTGTCTATATTTTATTCATTTGAGAAAAAACTCTTTCGACAGGTGCGTTACTTCCAGGCAGACACATAATGTATTCAATAATTATGGAAAAGTTCGTTAAGTCGAGATTGTTCGCACGGAAGTACTGGAATAATTCCACCCAACGATTTTCAGCAGCAAGATTTTCAGTATTCCAGCCAATGACTTTTTCATCTGTCGCAAAGTTGGAAATGAGCGAAAACTCGTCAAAGACTTTCATTTCTTGGCCACTGCTAATAAATCCTTGCGTGATCAGCAAATCCATCACATTCTGTACCTCTTCCCACGTAGGTACTTTTGTCAAATTTGCCCATTCAAACACTTCTAGTTCTGTGTTGAATCGACACCACTACTCCAAATATTCTGTGCTTGTTTTATAAAACTCAGTCGCTGCAGTTTTTACACTCTGCTCATCAACAGCAGCGTCAGTATTTTGTAATTTTACAAGTAGGTTACGGACGGTGTGAGGAAGAAAAACCGAATTCTCTTTAAGTGCCAGGTTATCACGGAGACGATTTATTTCCTTGGCAGACTAGAGTCTGCAATAGATTGCAGACACGTTTTGCCCTTCGATTTTAAGTACAGCTTGATGAAAAGTCGTTGCTTGTGCGTGCAAAAAATATAACCACAATTCTGAGCTGGAATTTTCGAAAAAGTTTTTTAAAATATTTGGACATTTTTATTTATTTATTTATTTATTTGTGGATTGGAAAACCAACAGCTACACATAGCAAACAAACAGATAACATAATAACACCAGAGAGCCAATTATAGGTTTTCACGGACAGATTTCACAGTATTCAATTAAAAAAAAACACTCACAGTCCAAACAAATACATCGTTTAGGGAAAGAAAATAAAAAAAAAACAACAAGAGCATGTACCAACTAAATAAAAAACATAAAAAATAAACACACACCAACCATACTACCAACAATAACAAATTAAGGCATTGGCTGCCAATAAAAAACTGTTGAAGGCAAATCCTCCGCTAATGTCGGTCACCGGTGACTGCCATGGCGTTTAACGTGTTAATAATAAACCAAGTGACCCACTTAACTCATGGATCAATTAAAAAACTGTAGGGTGAGCATCCTTCGCACGCAGAAGTCCGCGTCACAAACGGATCTATTGGATACTCCTTACACAAGTTGTTTAAGTCTCTGCTTGCACGCATAATAAAGGAATTCTGCCTATACCTCGTTGAGGAATTCCGAATGAAAAGTGGTTCCGAATTTGTTGATACTTAGAAAATAGTTTTTCAAAGGCTGAAACATTTTCAGAACTCTCTCAAGTGTGGGCATTAACGCAAGCCACCTTGTTTTACTGTAGCCCAGCAGTTTGTGATACTCTATGTCAGCAGAATCACAAAATTCTTTTAAAGCTTCTACTCGAACGCTGTAGATGTAGAAAAATGAATGCATTTTTACAATGACGCATTCGAAGTCAACAGGAAGACAATCAGCAGCAATTTGATCGCGTTGTGGACTATGTGGGCTCCACATCCAATCCCAATCAGCCGTCTTCCGAGTGATTGGTTCAATTTTGAGTAAACATTATTACTCCTTTTTCTATTTTTTCCTCCAAAATTGCAGTTCGTGTTATCTCCACAAAATGCCACAATTTTCTTATTCAAATCATTGCAAGATACTTCCTTCAAATAATCGACAATTATATCCGACGTTTCTCCTGGCTGCTCCCAGAAACCGGCTCTAAAACCTTGACTTTCACGCCTTCGCAAGGTAAAAAATACCGAATCAAAACTGGAAATATTTTGATCAAACCATGGTTTGAACTTTGAAGCATCTGTTAGTAAAGTTATGCTATGGGCTTCGCAAAGCTGCTCTTTTAACTTAGAGGTTGCCATAGGTGCCAGCACATTTACAACAATAGCTTGAGATACTAAACGAGCACATCTAAATTTCTGCTCAAAACATGCTTGAATGAAATGAGAAGTACAGTAGTTTGACCGAATGCTGTGATGATGTTGCACAGTGTGAAACGCCCACGCACCCTCAGCTGCAGCTATGTCCAAATCTTTGGAAGTCGGCGAATCAGTTTTTTAAAAAAAAGTAAACATTGACGAGCTTGAAGCAGCAGCTTGATCGGAAAGCCTGTGTTTTTATGATTTTAAATGTTTTTCAATAACACTGGCACCACCATGTCCGACACTAAAATCAGTACGACACTTTTCACACGGAACGTCTGCGGTATTATCACTCCTTTGTTTTATAAATGGATACTTGTTTTGCAAAGTAATATTAAAAGAACACTTGCGTTTAGGCATTTTCATTAGGTAACGATCACACACTGCGTACGTACGACTGTTTCGTTCCTCCAAGTTGAACTAAAACAAAATATTGTTGACTGAGTGAGTGAGCGCGGCATCTATCTATTCTGCTCTCGCGCATAAGCGTGGGAGAGGCTCGCTCTCGCGTCACTCGCTCCCCGCACCCGCACCTTCGCAACCGCAATATAATAAATATAAAAAGATTTCCAAATATATAATTAGATTTGGAAATCTTGATAAATCTTTTACTTCTAATTTTTGCGCATCGATTGGGTTCAACATTTTCTAATAAATCAAAAAGAGGATCTTCAAAACTAAAGCGTTTTCTTATTTGTGCTAAAGCTTCGATATAAAAAGATTAACATGTTTTTCGGAAATCGGCAATTTGTGTTGGAGGTATTTCCCTGGAAAATCCATCAATCGATGCCTGTGCTGCCACGCCCATATATATCTTGTCAAGTGGCAAATAGAATCTTGGATTGTCATACTCTATTTTGTAGGCATCAGTAGTCTTACAATAATGGGTATTAAAATGATCATCAACCAACCCATTTTAATATCTCGAACTGCTTCTATAGCTTTTTGCATTGATTCTGCGCTCCAAGATTGGCGACCGGTCGTACGCTTATAATTCCGCGGCATTTTGAAATGTCTATAAACATAAAATAAAAAACTGTTTGTGATATATTTTAATTTTAATTAAATTTATGGTGAATTATGGTTATAACGGACAAAATGACATACCTAAGTCATTATGGCCGATTGTAGGGTATGTCGTTTAGTCCATAAGACGTTATAAAAAAATAAAACTTGAAAAATAAATATTAAAAGGACATTTTTTTTCGAAAAATATGTTTTAATGTAACAACGAATAGTAGAAGGTTAAAACAAATGCTACATATTTAAGTAAAATAATGAAAAACTTAAGTACCTCTTTCACAAAAAGTTTGTTGCACAGAAAAAAACTTGTAATGCGTCAAAACTTGTCGCCGGCCATAACTCCCCGCAGAGTGAGAGGGGCGCATTCACGTTTTGACAGGTTCTTAACCCGGCGAGCATGAGGTGAAAAAAAGTTACTTCAAGTATGTGGCAGGGTGTGACATACCCTTATCTTAATCTACTGTAATATAGTTATTTTTATTATTATTTTTATTTTGTTGATTTTATTTTGTAAAATAATGAATTATTTAATGGAGTTAAATGAAAGAAGTTGTTTTTAAATAATAATGTTTTATTTATTCATATTTATGTTATACTATGTAATTTTAGGAACAAAAGTATAAGGTTTTACAAAAATTAAGGATTCAACAAAATTATTATTCTTTGGAATGGAAATCAACTTAAAACTTAAAGATAATGAGATCCTCCTCGTAAAAAAACTGATTAAGTATTTTTTTTATTGAAATAGGATTAATCAGCACTGTTGAGATCAGCACAATTTTCGCAAATAAATTATGCATGTTCCAAACATATGGGCTTGCCACAAGCATTGCAGGAATGTTTAGTTTTTCTGTCCTTCTTATATGGACAATCCTGGCATCTGACATATCGTCCGGGTGCAACTGTAGGTCTAGGTGAGGGTTCACCGAGCTGCTCTTCGATTCGCTGGTGGATGTACCTTGGAATATTTTTTTTAGTTTTTCGTGAATGTAAGTGTTCATAAATCATTGATAAGCCCAAATTACGAATGAATTCTGTTCTTTTGGTCGTAACGTTTTTGTTTGATCGATATATAATGCAAGCATTTATAGCTGCCATGTTTAAAATGCCATAGAACAAAGTCATAGGCCATCGTTTACTGTTGCGACTAACGTTATAATTAGCGCTCAACTCGTCAACCACGTCAACCCCAGCTTTGGTTGAATTATAAAATGTTATCATTTCCGGTTTTTGTTTCTCACCTGTAGATTCATCTATTGAATTATCATGGTGCATAGTGGACATAACAAGAACCACCTTGTTTTTCTTTGGTGCATATGAAACCAATGTAATATCTTTCTGAAATCCAAAGAGTGGGCTGTTAGGTTGCCTGTTAGTTCTAATGAAAGACCGACGTTAGGCGATGCTCTTTTAGTAGATGGATCATTAGCTCATATCCAGTAAACCAATTATCAAATGTAATGTTTCGGTGTGAACCAGAAACTGGTTGAATGAGTCTCTCTACTACCTCAAAGGGTTTATTACTGACTGCATATGGTCCCGACGGTTGTTTGCCTGCGTACACTTCCAAATTCAAAACATAAAAGCTTTTTGCATCGACTAAAGCTAAAATTTTTAAGCCATATTTAGCTGGCTTGTTTGGAATGTAGACGCGGAACAGGCATCGACCTCTAAATGCTAGTAACATCTCGTCGATAGTCAGAAACTCACTTGGAGAGTACGCATTTTGACAGCGGTGAACGAACTGATCGAAAATGCTTCGGAAGGCGGCCATATTATCAATTTGTTTACGCTGCTCTCTTGTGGCTTTGTCATCGAAACGTACAGCATTTTGAAGAAACTGGAATCTCTGCAGTGACATGGTGGTACAAAATATATCAACGCCAGTTCCATCAGTTCGCCAAAGATCTTTCAAATTTTGACGATTAGATTTGGTGATGCCAGCTAAGTACAGTAAGCCAATAAATGCTTTCAACTCACCTAATGTGGTTTCTTGCATGTAAGAAGAAGCATTACTCTTAGAATTATTTGCTGCACTTGGAAAGACAGACATCGCCCCGTCTTCCGCACGAGGACCAGTTTGCCCGCTTTCCAGAGAAGCGGGAACTGGTTCTTACCAAGCATGCGCTGTAGAGACCGATTAATCGAGGCCCGAGAGCCTCTGAGGCCAGGACCCATGCTTTGCCATGCAAGCCGTCGGGTCCTGGGGCGGTGTTCTTGGCGCCCATCCGGCGCACCGCCGCTCTCAGTTCTGCCTCGGTCACCTCTGGGACGATGTCGTCGTCGTCGCTGTAGCCCGCGTCGGGCACCGCAGGGGGCGGAGTCATATACGGAGGGGTGAACCCCCTCCAAAGTCGGGGGAACAGGGCGCTTATCACCTCCTCCAAGACCTCTGGCCGGAGACTGAGTGAGCGGGGGAGCCCAGGCGCGGAGCTTATCGCGCACCATCCTGTACGGGCGTCCCCACGGATCTCTGTCCAGAGTCCCCAGCATCTCTCGGCGGGCCTCCTCCTTGGCCTGCAATATCTCCGCCTTGAGGAGGGCCTTCGCCGCCCTGTATCCCTCGTATAACTCCGCCTCTCTCGCCTCCGCATTAGGAGGACGGATACGGCGCCTGCGGTGCCTAGTGTACTGGCGTCGCGCAGTAGTGCACGCCTTACGCAGAGCCGCCAGCTCTTGCGACCACCAGTACACCTGGCGCTTCTGTTGCCTCGATCGGATCCGGGGCATCGCCACGTCACAAATCCTGGACATGGCGTCCTGGAGCCACTTAGCCTCATCGTCGATGTCGACAGGCCTGACCGGTGGTATCACCCAGGCCTGCACGATGGCGGCTTCCAGGAGCAGCTCCCGGTCCAGCTGTTTCAGCGCCCAACGCGGACCACATGGGGCCTGTCTGACCGGCGGGTCTGCGGACTCGGCGGACACGTCGAACCGGATATACCGGTGGTCGGAGTACGTCTCCACCTCCTCCATGACACGCCAGTCAACGATACGCGGTGACAGAGCAGGGCTGGCGAACGAAATGTCCACCACCGACTCGCCCTGCATCCGCACGCACGTGGGGACAGAACCCCGGTTCAGGACGACTAGGCCTGTCTCAAGGGCCCAGTCTTCCACCATCCTACCCCGGACGTCGGTGAACCGGGAACCCCAAGCCAAGTTCTTGGCATTGAAGTCCCCGAGGACGAGCACGGGGAGGGCGGAACCCGACGACGACGGTGACCAACTCCATCAAGGAGTTGTGGAACTCGGCGAGAGTTCGGTTCGGAGAGAAGTACACGCCCACCACAGCGAGCTCTCCGAACCGTGCTGCGATACAACCCCGACCTCTTTGAGCAGCCTCAAGAGTCGGGGTACCGGCGGCGGCCGACGATATGATGGTCACCGAGCCGTCCAGGCCCGTCACCCAGTGATCCCTGGGCGGGACGAAGTACGGCTCGGAGACCACGGCGACATTGATCAACCACTGCGCCATGCTCTGGAGCAGGAGATCCTGAGCAGCGGCGCAGTGGTTGATGTTCGCCTGGAGGAGGCGGAATGGGGCCATTATTGGCAGTCCATCCCGACCTCCTCAGTGGCGGCAGCGGCGACTGCGGCGGCAGTGGCGGCGGCGGCGGAGGGCCTACTTTTGCCCTTGGCTTTGGCAGGAGGGTAGCAGCCCTTACTCCCAACCCGGTGATTGGCCGGCTTGCCAGCCGCCGCACATGCATTGCAGTGCAGCGGGGCGGTACACGAGCCAGCCTTGTGACCGGGCCGACCGCAGCGGAAGCAACAGTCGCTGCGGTCCACCTCCGAGGTGCATTTAACGCTCACGTGTTCGCCCACGTGGCAGCGATAGCACCTCAGAGGCCGGGTCTCGAGCAGCTTGACCTGCGCCGAGACCCATCCCACCAAGAGCCTTTTGCCCTCCTTCAGCTTCTTGGCCGCTGTGACGGGGTAGCTCACCACCACCGTGCGCAGCCCCGAGTTGTCCGGACGGATGGTGCCCGCCTTGACCTGGTCAGCAGGGCACCCTCCCGTCCTGGCCACAGCGGCCACCACCTCACTCTCCGTGACGGAGTCGTCCAGGCCCAGAATCCTGACATCCAGGCATTTGGTGGGCCTGGACACGCGGGCCTCGTCCGCACCGAGGCACGCCCTAAGCCTTTCAGCCAGGGCGTCAGCCGATGGGCCGCTGGTCGCGCCGGGGACCTCGAGAAGACGGGCTCCGGTAGCGGTCACCTTGACCGCGAACCCGTCCGGGGCCCCGAACTCCGCAGGAGTCACCGCCCCCTTTAATTTGGCGAGGACGTCGCCATATGTAACGCCCCTGTTGACCGCCTCGGGCTGCAGTGTAATTACTACAGCCGCGGTCTTTGGGGCGAGGAGCAAGGCAGCAGCGCGTTTCTCCCTGCGCTGCTGCTGCCGTCGTTGCCGCTGCGCCTTTTTTCGGCGCTTCCGGACCTCCTTGGCGACTCTCCTCGCCTCGCCGGCGATTTGCCACCCGCCGCCGTCCTCTGCTTGCGGGGCGGGTTCCGCCGCCGCCGCCGCAACCCCAGCCTGCCGGGCCGGATTGCCCCTCCTCTTTTTGCGCCCAGTGGGCGCAGGCGCAAGCGCCGGCGGCGCAGCCGGGGTCCGCGCCGGCGGGGGCGCTAACGTCCTCGCCGGGGCAGCCGTTCGCTCCTTTGCCGGCGGTTGGGAGCTGCGGCTAGCCTGACCCGAGGTCGAAGGCTTGGCCGCAGCGGCCGCATACGACCGCGGAACCGCGGGGGCGACCTGGCTCGCTGCGAGCGGGGGACGCAAGAGCCTGCCCTCCAGCACGTCAAAACGACGCTGGAAAGCGGCTATCTCCGCTCGCAGTAGTCCGACTACGTCGGCATCCGCTGAGGGCTGGGGGCGATTCTCACGAGCGGCGGCGAGCTCAGCCCTGGCCGTCCGCAGCTCGGCCTCCAGAGCCGCATTGGAGGCCGCCAAGCGCGCCATCTCCCGCCGCATCTCCACCAGCTCCTGGTGCACTCCCTCAGCGGTGGGCACACCATACCGTTGCAAGGCCACCTTCATAATGGTGGCCTCTGCTGTTTTGAGGAGGGCGGTCCTGGCAGGCTGGTTTTTGGTCACAGCCAGCCTGCGGAGCTCCTCCATGACGACTTGGAGGAAGCCCCCGGGATCGCCCTCCGACATGTCGACGCCGGACATTTCCGCCGCGGAGGACTCTGAGCGGGCAGCGCTCGAAAGAGCCCTGCCCTCCGCAGCCAGCTGCTCGGCTGACTCCGCGCAGGCAGCTGGTGCCGGTTTCCGGCGACCGCTGCCCTTGCCACCTCTACCCCGCGCCGCCGTGGGGATCTTAAGGGGAGGCGCCTCCTGCGCGCCAGAGGACGGGGACAGAACGTCCTCCTCCAGTCTGGGACGCTTACACGTCCCCGTCACGCGACGGCGTGAGCTCTTCGAGCTCACGCTCAATCGCTCCGCCAGCGATGTGTCGGACTCAGAGTCCGACCCCATCCGACTTGACTCCCGTGTGTGGGGCCTGCTGGACGAGTCCAGCGCCTCACCACGAGTCCCGGAGCCACGCGGGCTCCCCTCTACCGCTTCTGCAGGTGAGCCGAGCTCACCCGCATTCTCCTCCTCGTCTTGTGGTTTCTTTTTTTTTTTGTGTAAGTTTAGATTCTCCATACAGTTCCCACGAGTATGGGGGAAATAATCGGTCCACCCAGGCAGTGCCCCCTGTACCTGGGTAAGTGTTCATTTGTTTCCCAACTAGAGGTTCCACTGGTCGTAGCTGGGGGTGTGCTCACGACTGACACTACTCCTCAGCCATGCATACTCTCGCCGCGCACCAGAACTTAGTATTGGAGGAATTTTTTATAGAGGTTATCTTCCTCGCGGTCCGGGCGACCAAGCCAAGACCCTCGTCCCGTTCAGAGTCACAAAACATGACCGTGACCTCCTTACGGATTACGATATCGACGGCTGCAATCGGGGACAGCTTGTGTCCCGATGCTGCTCGCTGGCAGGGTGAGTGCACAACGAGCACCGCCCTTGCCTCTCCGCCACGCTCTCTGCTACGTTCAGAGAGACAGGCGGAGAAACGCCCCACGGAAGCGCGGGCTATGAGCACACAGCCCGCCGCCTCCAGAACCCTGTCGGGTTCGCCCGCCCAGTCCAGAAGTCTGCTGCGGGCGACAGTCACTCCAACCCTATCACCCCCGCTAGGGAGACTGTCGCCCGCACCCAGGGTGCACCACGGGGAGGTCTTCTGGCACCGCACCCCATCACTAGGGCTACGCTATGACTATAATAATAACAAATTATCAAAAGAAACCTATTGGACTTGTCGGTCTATTTTGCATTTTTGTATTGGGAAGGACAGGGAGCGTAAAATAGAAAACAGAAGTGGCAAAAGAAAATTGAAATTTTTATCTGTTTGAGAGATGTCAAGCGCGCGCGTTTGATTGTCATAACGTACCATTCCTTTATTAGTTAAACATTCGGTTGCCAAAGAAGAAAAAAAAAACAAAATAGTTACACATCTTATGAAACTAGTTACGGTTAATTTGTATGTAAATCTAACTCATTTTATCTTAAATGTTGTGTTATTTTGAGTTCCAATTTTGCTTATAACGAAACGCACGTTTGTCGCACACATGTTGAACATCTGGAGTCAAGAGGTCTCGGTATTTTTATGACCAACAGACGTTCGTCAAAAGCAGGTAAAGAATATAAATTGTGGAACACTATTTACGACTCGTATTCGGTACTCGAAAAACGAATAGTAGTACGTATACCACCGCTAAATATAGGAACTGGGCATAAACGAGCGAAATTCACAGTTGTAAGATCGGTTAACCTTCCTATACCCGCGCAAAAAATTTTAACACCGTATAGGTGCACCGCGCACGGTGTGACAGACCGTGACTTTGACTCCTCTTACCTGGTTATTATTCTATAAAACTGTTTATATTTTTTTTATCATTAAAGTAATAAATAATTTGTACAATTATTTATTACTTTAATGACTATCAGTCTTTCCAAAACGGCCTAAAAAAGTCACAATTTTTCTTATAGTCTAGGAAAAACAAAACTTTTTATCTCGAGGGATCTCACGAACGACCTGGACGAGTATATGCCACTGCAAACTGTGCTGAGGGCATACGCCACATCCATTGGATTTCTGTGGGTGCACATCAATTCCTGGCTTATGGGCGTGATATAAGTAGGGCGGCTGTAGAGTAGAGGGAAGAGGTTATCACGATCTATAAACGGAAGCTGATTTATGTCACCAATTAGAAGGACTTCCTTGGCTCGAGTTATTCGGGCGGCCATCACAACGGCTCCAAAGTGGTTCATGAGAGCCTCATCTACCATTACTCGATGGCAGCTCTCTCGCTCCCCCAAGCCGTTTACTAGGATGGACGCCATTGTTCGAATCCTAGATTTGACGAGTCCTCCGATTCGGCAGGATAGTTTGCCTCTGAGGTCATTTGCTGCTTCGGTTGTCGTGGTGACAATTAGATCTTTGCCCGCTTCAAATTGATCTACTATCCATGTCGTTTTTCCGCAACCAGGGACGCCATTTGTCCAGCGAAATTTCACTTATAATTATTATTAAATTTATTATTAAATTTCACTTATAAACAACTCTGTATCAATATCCGAAGCTCACAATGATGCCATGATGGTGCATACGTCCTTTTGCATTCGTGTCTCGTTACTGACTGAAGAGAGGCGGGGCGGACGGGCGGGCGTTTGTACGAGATAGTACAAAATGGCGTCCACGGTGCTATTCGCGGCGAATTCGTTGCGCGTCCGCAATGAATTCGCAGGGCATGCGCGGCGAGTTCGTTGCGCGCCCGTAACGTATTCGTTGTGCGCCCGCTTCGCTTTGAAGACGCTCGCAATCCGCTAATATGATAAGGCCCTAATGTAGGCACACCTTGCTGTCACGAAAAACGGCGAACCTAGCGTACATAAATAATTTATCCCTTCCATGGTCCATTAATAAACTCGCCTACCTAATCATGTTCTAATACTTTTAATAGTTCTTCATTTGTCATTGGTCTCAATCTATTTTCTTTAACTTTTATCTTATCTTTTCTGGTTTCTCTTGATACTCTGAAATTTGCAGGTTCATCTGAAATAAGTCCTTTCTTTAATGCTTTTTTTACCATTAATTGTTCCGATTCTTTAAAGCTTCTTTCATTTTCAGCTTCAGCTGCATCTTAAATTGGTGTTTTTTATTTCCCTTAGGGTAGTAATATTTGCAGGTTAACTTCGCTCATAGGTTCTATTTTTAATTCCCTTGTATACCCTCTTTCTTCTTCAATATCACTTGAGATCAATCTGAATTCTGAATTAATCAAGACGTTTGATTGGATTACAATTTTGGGTTTGATACTATCAGAGTTTGGTTTACTTTTCTTAATTAACTTTAAATATTTGGCTTTGTTCTTTTTCGATTAATTTGGGTTTGGGTTGACGTTTAAATTTGGCCCTTGCCGCTGCTTTCCTACGAATCATGACCTTGATGTCATCTGTCAACCACGGCGCTGGTACGTGTTTGATTTTAACAGGTCGTATCGGAGCATGAATGTCATATAATTCAATGAGCTTTTTGTTGAAGACATTAACTTTCTCATCAATTGCTTCAGCGGCAAGAAGCTCAGACCAGTCAATGCTGCCCGCATCCTCACGAAGCCTATCATGGTCCATGCCACCAAAACTGCGCTGAAAGAGTGTCTTTGGTTTAGATCTAGGAGGACAGATTTTGTACGAAAGAAAGATTAGGTCATGATAGGAAAAGTTGTCCGTGCTTGACAACGTGTTGATCGGACGAGACAAGGATGAGATCAAGAAGAGAAGGTGAACAGTTAGGAAAGTGGTGAGTGGCACTTAAAGGAAGAAGAGACAAATTGAATGATTGAGCAATGGATTGAAGTGAGGAGGAGCGGGAATCTTGTTTCAGAAGACAGGTGTTAAAGTCACCCATTATTATGCTCTGACTGTAGGAGGGAGTTAAGTTTAGCAGTAAATTTTCAAAAGAGGAAAAATAGTCAACACGTAGAGAGGGACAGTAATAGACACCGAGCAATACTCTGGAATGCCGCATGGTTAGTTCCAAGAAGAGATGCTCGCCAGCGTTCCGCGGCGGAGGCTGTGGTGACATATCAATTATTTTGAAGGAAATATTTGCGCGAAGGTATATGGCAACCCCACCACCGCCGCAGCCCGTGCGATCATTCCTTATCAATTGGTATCCAGGTAGAGAGTAGGAAGCGGAGGGAAGACAAGGTTTTAACCAAGTAAGTAAGTAAGTAAATCATTTATTTGCGTAAAACATGGTATACATTGGTGTTAATATTATTACAATAGCTCAACATGTTTCGCTAGGATAAAACATAGCATGCAAAATTTTGACAGAAGTGAGCAGGTAATTAACATTTCGCATTCATAAAATCACATAAACTATAAAAATTACATTAATTGAGCCACTTGTATAATTCGATCTTAAGTCTCCTTGTGTTCATTCGACTTGGTAATTTGTTATAAATACGTACGCACATTGCTAAACAGTTTTTATTGTATTTGGCAAGTCTTGGCAAATCACTTAATACCAGTTTATTGAGGGTCTCGTCTGTTTCTAGGATTGATATAATGTGCTGATTCAAATAATCTTTTATTGTTAGCCACAAATACACATACCTCATATATGTACAGACACGGCAGAGGTAGCAAACCAAATCTTTTAAACACTGGTCTACAAGAGCCATCAGGTTGAAGACCACTCATTGCTCTGATGCACTTTTTTTGTGCGACAAATGCTCTATCCATATTGGTGCTATTACCCCACATTACGAGGCCGTATCGCAATAGCGACCCAACATAGGCATAGTATGACATAATTGCAGTTTTTATGTTAGTTATGTTTTTAACCTGCTTCAGTGCGTATACAAATTTATTTATTCGAGTGCTTACATTATCCACGTGCTCCTTCCAGTTAATATCTCTATCTATTGTTACGCCTAAAAACCTTGTATGTGTTACCTCTTTTAGTTTATTTATATTAAGTAGTACATTATTTTTATTATTATTTGATCGATTAAATTGAATATAAACGGATTTATCTAAATTTATTTTTAAATTATTCATGTCAAGCCAAAGCAGTAATTTGTCTATTGTATTATTAATGTCAAACTCAGGGTCCGTCTTGTTTTTCTTTTTATCTAATGTCACTATGATGATGATGATGATGGATATATCGTCAGCAAATAGTATGCATTTATATTCGGTTATTTTTATTATATCATTAATATATAGAAGAAACAATATCGGACCCAGAACACTTCTTTGCGGGACGCCACATTTATTTTGCCTATATTCTGACGAAAACGGTATCATATCTCTATTATTGTTTATTTTACTAATAATGACACGTTGTTGTCTCTCGTCTAAATATGACGATATCCAGTGGAGTGCAGGTCCTCTAATTCCAATAGTCTCTAGTTTGTCCAACAATATGCTGTGCGACACGAGATCGAAAGCCTTAGATAAATCAAAAAAAAGTCCAGTAGTTAGATGATTATTATTTATATTTGTGAGTATTGTCTTCATAAGAGAGAAAATAGCTAATTTTAGGATTTCTTTTTTTGGAACCCAAACTGTTCAGAACTTATTATTTGAAATTTATTACAAAAATCAATAAGCCTTTTATACATACATTTTTCATAAATTTTAGAAAAAATTGGAATTAACGTAATTGGACGGTAATTATTAATATCACTTTTATCTCGTTTTTTTGTATAATGGCTTAACAATAGATAATTTTAACCTATCGGGAAATATTCCTGTTGTAAATGACATGTTTATTAGGTAAGTTAAAATATCAGTCAATTCATCACAGCAAGATTTTATAATTTTAGTACTAGTTTCGTCATAGCCCTCTGATCTAGTGTTGGATAGGGACATTATTTCATGGCGCACTTCGTTTTCTGACATTGGTATAAGAAACATTGAGTTGACAGATATATTTTGCATATAATTTTGAACCGCTCGAGCTTGCGTTAATGCATTAGTTAGATTCACGTAATGATTATTGAACGCAGTAGCTATTTCTATAGGGTCTGTAACTACAATGTCATCCAATTTAATTGCATCTATGTTATCTTTGAGGGAAGTATTACTTATAACATTTTTAATGACATTCCAAGTGGCCTTACACTTATTGTCTTGTGTTTCTATATATTTTATGTTCGCGATTTTTTTTGAGCTAATAAGAATATTTTGTGTATTTTATTCTATTAGAATTATTTTTGTTGTTATAATATTCGTAACATAGTTTTCGTTTTGTAATGCAACTTTGTCTAAGGCCCCTACTCACCCACCTTTCCGTGTTTTGTGTATTACTATTGACCCTAACTCTTACTTTAGGAAAACAGAGATTGTAAAAAAGACACCATAGGTCATGAAATTCATTAAAGGCATGGTTTATATCTGTATTCATATATACATCAGACCAGTAGAGACTCTGTAAGCATTCCCGGAATTTCCGGATATTATTTAGGTTCCAATCTCTTCTATAAACGTAATAAATTGATGCCTTTTTTGGTACACTTTCAGTAGTAAAGCTAAGCGTTTGTGCTGTGTCATGATCCGAGAGATGCAAAGGTAGTACAGTTGAGGTAGCATTGGGAATGTTGCTCAGAATATGATCAATACAGGCCAATTTACGTGTAGGAATATTTATGTGGATTTTTAAATTATAATTACTGCATAAGTCTTCTAACTGATTAGTGATATTCCCTTTTTTTAGTGTATTTATATTCAAATCACCAGCTATAACTAAATTAACTTAAGATTTGTATTTATTTATTAAATCGTGCAAGAGTTTGTGTAGTTTCAATAAAAACTGAGTTGGATCAGATTGAGGCGTAAGATAAACACATATTATAACTAATTTACCGCCCATTAATTCTACGCCGCAGGCTTCAAACGTATTTTGAGTTGCATAGTTTTTAACCAATAACAGTTCTTTACAATTTAGTTCTTTTCTTACTAATATACAGGTGCCACCCCTTTGCCGTTCTCTACAAAAGTTTGCAACCATAACATAATTATATATTTTTACATAATTTTCATAACCCTTTTTTACAAAAGTTTCAGAAAGACATATTACATTTGGATCATTATTTTCGTCCATTAGTTCTTGTATGGTTAGTTCCAGTAGTTCTTGTTTGGATAGAACACTGGCGATATTTTGATCAAATATTTTAAAGTGGTGCGTTTTGATGGCTTTAATTACGAAAAAATGATTCGCACTTATTTAATGCAGGAAAATAATACGGTATAGTTCCTTTCCGAATATTTGTATTGGGTTGCATGAGGTTATTGTTTTTAGGACCCCTAACAGTTTCAATCTGACTTTGTTTCGTGAAGTAGTAGGGAATTGTCCCTTTTTTTGGTTTAATGTCCAATTTAACACTAGACTTGCCACTTGCTATTCTCTTTCGAATTTCGCTCGGGTTTAGATATTTATATTCATAGTCACTATAATCTATTACAAAATTAATTGACCTACAAATATCAGACAATTTGGTGCTTATTTGGTTTACAAAGTGACATTTTTTATACTTACTAGATAATTTATTTATAGAATTGTTCACTTTATTGACATTCAGGAAAACATTATTTACGACATTTAATACAATTATAATATTATTACTAAATATATCCAATATATCTCTCAATTGGGACAAAATAACACTTATGTCATGGTCATTTTCACCTATACAAATTACAACTTTATCATCTGTTGTTAGTTTTACATTTCTACAGTTGGATAATACTTCGCTACATGGTGCATTCGGTTTAGTTAGAGCAAAGAGTTGATACTTTTCATATTGTGTATTTGCTCTTGAATGGGACAAGGCTGCAGCCAACCCGACGCAACGTTGAGTACCGATAATATGTATTTTTTTTTCGGAAACTACATTTTGCCTTTGCTTGCCACTGCAGGTTGCAATACAATCCGGATTCCGTTCCGTTTCTTGAATGCAGAGATAGCATGTGTTTTGACTTTGCATCAATATTGTAATACGTTCAGTGAGAGCTGAAATTTCCCCCTCAGCGGTATGTAATAGCTGTTGTAGGTTTAGGCTTGCCACTGCAGGTTGCAATACAATCCGGATTCCGTTCCGTTTCTTGAATGCAGAGATCGCATGTGTTTTGACTTTGCATCAATATTGTAATACGTTCAGTGAGAGCTGAAATTTCCCCCTCAGCGGTATGTAATAGCTGTTGTAGGTTTAGGATTTCCTGTTGCAGGCGCAATACATTTACGTGATCAGTAACCTCCACGTTCAATGTGGATGACGATGGAGACGATGGCGTAGAATGCACGTAGTGTGGTTGTGACAGAGCGTGCTTCTTTTTCTTAGAGCTCGTACCCGGATATCCGAATATAGATGAAGAATGACACAAGGATTTCAGAGTATCATTTTCTGTGCATAAATTTTTTATTTGTTTATGTAGTTCGGTATTTTCTAGCAATATGTTACCTAGTTCATTTTCTGTACTTTCCAACTGAAGTGTAAGTTGAGCTATAGTTTCCTTCATTTCCGAGACGGAGACCAAGTCTGTTACAGTTCTGTCTACACTTCTCGATAGTCTGTTAGAAGTGGTATACGATTCATCATATGATTCGCAGTCAGTGAGTATATGAGAGTCAAATAATTTTGCATCACTTTGAGTTGCAGACAGACGTTTCGACGTATTATCGGCAGAACCTTTCTTTGTGTTTGATATTTTTTTTATTGGTGACGGGCTTTTAATACAATTCTGCCTCTTCCGTACGGTAATGTTGGATACTCCCTCGTTAATAGCATATTTTTTATTTCTAATACATAACTTGCATCTCCATTTTTTTTTTTGCTTCTGGGTCTTTGAGTCGGTATGTAGGTTCTGGATAACCATCGCAATCAAACTCATTTTCACATGCGGAACACAAAGCGGTACTTTTTATATTCACGTCTTTTTTACATTTATGACACCTTACTAGTGATGCCATCTTGTGTACGTTTTTTCTATTATTGTAGGTTTATAACTAGACACCCCACATTTAATTGATGGAACCGGAAGAAACAATATTTATATGATTTCAAATATCATAACATCAATAATCAATGAATAAATACAATTTATAAATTACCAAAGAGCAATCAGTTTGGCCGAGATTCGAACTCGAGGTTCATCGGTCAAAATGGTATAGGCCTGGGCCGCTACGCCACATGAGTCATTAGGGAAGTAATTGAAATATGTGACCTAATTGACTGTTTCTATAGAAAACATTATGACACAAATATCTCATAATATAATCAAGATTCAGAAACGAGGATAGCATGGATATTCCTACAGTCAAGATTCGCCAGCATATCAGGGTAATGAGCCGGAATACTCTGTGCGTTTATATGGACTACATTAAGATTTTTCGGTACATCGGAGAAACGGGACTCAAGTGTATCTGCAAGAGGTGGCAAATTAACAAGGCTGTCATTATTATCATTCGCAGAAGCAAAACTTTCATCGGCACTCTGCGCATCATCATTCATTATTTAGTATTAAATAATAATATAAAGTAATAAAAATTTAAATAAAATATATTAAAATACGTAAATATAAACCAAAAATAAAATAATAATAATAATAAGGTATAAAGTGGTATGTGTAAAATTTTACTTAGATCCACCTGCCGGTTGCGTGATACAATTTTATTTAATGAGAGATAACTAACACTACTTCACAACACAATTCTTCGTCCGGGAAAAAACAAAAATATAAATAAATGTAATAACGAATAACATATACAATATCAGATATAAAAACATTACATAAACATTATAATTATAACATCATCTGCATTGATATTGTCTATGGTTTAATAGACAATTCACGCATCCGATGTTAAACGGAACGCAACTATTAAATTGACGCTTGACAAGAAGTGTCAAACGTCAGAAATAGTAAACATCAAAGAACGAAAAAAAAACTACATCGATTATCGATGAGTGAACAAAATATGGGAGTTAATTAAAATATTATGTTATAAAAAAGGGGTAAAATAAAATCTATGCGTTATGAGGGGTAGATACGAAATAAATGCATTAAATAGAAATAAATATATATAGAGGGTATTGGAATTGTCGCTACAAACAAAGGAAATAAAAATGGATTTGTTACCCGAACGAAGCAGGACTAATGGAGTCATAAAACGGGTTGTTCCGTATTCATCCTATGACGTCTCATCCTACTCATTATTTTTTCCTTACTCAACCTATTTATGTTCCTTACTCAACCCAGAACAATAATATTATTAAAAAAATCTTTATTTATCCCATCCGTATTCCTTGCTCAACCTATTGTAAAACTACCTAATAAAACGTTAGATTTGTGTGTACGGTCTGAACAAAAATATATTTCTTGGAAATATTTTAAAAGGTAAGCTTTTGCTTTTATGTTGTTCTATTAAATAAAACTGCAGGAAATTTGATAGAATCATATATTTAAAAAAATATCATCACTCCTATCTTCTGTTCTCTGTTCTCACATACATAATTATAGCTTTTCAAATAACTAAAAAACGTTTTTTTTTTATAAAATCAACTATAATGAACAAAAATATTTTAAGCAAACATTTCACAATCAACAATGTTAAATCTTCTTTCATTATTATGTTATTACTGGGTTGTCTGATCAAAAGCGTTTTGTACACATTTGGATATAAATTTGTTTAGAATTAACTTAAAATAAATAAAGCTATGTTGTGTGTTTATAAAATCAACAAATTAATACTTTTTAACTTTTGCTATCAACTACATAAAAAAGTATATAAAAATCACAGATTAAAGAAGGACCATTAACTTAAGACTAGTACAATATTGATTTAAAATAGGTATCAACTTTAGGCACTATGAACTAAGTACAATAAAAAAAATAGATAAAAATCACAGATTACAGATGGACCATTAACTTAAGACTAGTATAATATCGATTTAAAATAGGTATCAACTTTAGGCACTATGAACTAGGTACAATAAAAAATAGATAGAAATTACAGATTAAAGAAGGACCATTAACTTAAGACTAGTACAATATTTCCATTTAAAATAGGGTATCAACTTAAGGCACTATGAACTAAGTACAATAAAAAAAATAGATAGAAATCACAGATTACAGAGGGACCATTAACTTAAGACTAGTACAATATCGATTTAAAATAGGTATCAACTTTAGGCATTATGAACTAGGTAAAATAAAAAATAGATAGAAATCACAGATTACAGATGGACCATTAACTTAAGACTAGTAGGTATAATATCGATTTAAAATAGGTATCAACTTTAGGCACTATGAACTAGGTACAATGATGATGAACTAGGTGATTCACAGGAAAGCAGCAGCAAAAGCCAAATTTAAACGCCTACCTAATCTTGTGAACCGCGAGAAGTATATTGCAGCTCGAAATCGTAGCAACAAGATGTGTAGGGATGCCCAACGACGCCACATTCATCAATCTGTAGAAAATGGCGACCCAGCCAAGATCTGGACATTCCTAAGGTCCATGGGAGTTGGAAAACTGCGTCGGGACGTGATTTCTAGAAACCTGGACTTTGAATCTCTCAATAAACACTTTTCCTCTTCGCCCTATATTAATGGGTTTATTAAAACTAATACTTTAAACTATCTTTCTTCTCTTCCCTCTCCCACCTATTCACAATTTTCCTTTAATCAACTCACAGCTAGTGATGTTAGGAAGAGCATAGTTTCCATTAGTTCAAATGCGGTGGGGAGTGATTGTGTCAGCCGAAAAATGATACTCCCTGTCCTGGACGAGATCCTTCCTGTCATTTGCCATATCCTTAACCATTCCTTATCCAGCTGCGTTTTTCCTTCTGCATGGAAGGATGCACAAATCACTCCTCTTCCCAAAAAGCCAAATCCAGAATCTTATTCCGATTACCGTCCTATTTCTATTTTACCCTTCCTCTCCAAAGTCCTGGAACGCCTCATCTATAACCAGCTAAGTGCTTTCCTCACCAAACACAGTCTCCTCAATCCTTACCAATCCGGGTTCCGTCCGGGGCATAGTACCACTACAGCACTTGTCAACATCACAGACGACATGCGAGCGGGTGTCGAAAACGGCAATCTAACTTTGCTTACCTTGCTAGATTTTAGCAATGCATTCAACACCGTTGATTTCGATATCTTACTTGGAATACTGGGCTCTCTTAACATATCGCCGGCTGTGATTGATTTCTTTCGTAGTTACCTGTCTGGCCGCCGGCAGCGTGTTGCCATTGAGGGTTCATACTCCTCCTGGTCTGAGACGGCTGCGGGCGTACCGCAGGGGGGCGTTCTTTCTCCTCTACTCTTTGCTATTTTCATAAATTCTATCTCTGATGAACTTCTTTCTTCCTATCACTTGTATGCTGACGATCTGCAAATTTACTCTCAGGCACCTCCTGGTGAATTCTCCGAGGCGATCAAGATGGTGAATACCGACTTGGCACGAATCTCGAGATGGAGCACGGCTTACGGTTTAAAGGTTAATCCCGCGAAGACCCAGGTCATTGTTGTCGGTAGCCCCCGGTTACGTTGCAAAATTACATGGTCACAGATGCCACCTATTGTTTTTAACGGTACCATGATACCATACAGCGACTCGGTGAAAGACCTAGGCATTATCATAGACCGAGACTTTTCTTGGGGACCGCAACTGGGACAGGTCAGTCGGAAAATGTTTGCGTCAGCCAAGTCTTTACGTAGACTTCGAAACTTTCTCCCAACCGCTACCAAAATTGCGCTTGCGCAATCACTCCTCCTTCCCATCCTTGATTACGCCGACGTCAGCTATCCAGATCTTACCGAAGTGCAGTTAGATAAACTTGAGCGACTCCAAAATTTCTGTATAAGGTTTATATTTGGTTTACGTAAGTATGATCACGTCTCCGAATATCGAGCTAAACTCAAGTGGCTGCCGATCCGCCTTCGCCGGAATACTCATATCCTATCCCTTCTCTACAATTTACTGTTTAATCCTATTACTCCCTATTATCTCAAAGAACGTTTCAAGTTCTACCATGACACACATTTTAGACCAGTACGGTCGTCGGGAGATCTGAGACTTGAGATGCCCCAGCATGAGAGCAAATCCTACGACAAATCCTTTACAGTTCGAGCTATTCGACTGTGGAATGCACTTCCCCCTTCCATAAAACAAGCAAAGTCACTTGTCACGTTCAAGGCACGTGTGAAGGAACATTATCTCTCCACTTTGTAGTTCATTGCTGTTTCTTCATCTAGTGTCACCTATCTGTCTGTATGTATATATGTATATATGTATGTATGTATGTATGTGTGTATTTATGTAGGTATGTTTCAGTATGTATGTATATAATTATGTATTAAAAGTAAATAAATTAGTTATGAATACTTTCAATTTTACATAATAAATAAGCACCTCAGTTCACCAAGCTATAACTACCTCATTTAATATATAAGGCCGCCTTTGTACCCTAATTTCTCTAATTTGTAGCTCGATATTATATCTCAAATTGGTGTACAATAAAGACTATTATTATTATTATGTATGTCTTTACCATTCACGGGACCACAGGGTCCCGGTCATTTGGGAGGCGTACGAGGGGCCGAAGCCAACTGCGCAGAGGCCCTTTAGACAACTTTAATCTAAATGTAATGGAGACACAAACCGGCGACTATCCCTGTATGCACTATGGAAATGCACCCAAGGACAGTCCCCGGTTAGTGTAGGACTATTGTGAATAATGGGAAAAAAAAAAGGTAGGGCTATGGATGGGTTGCTGTGGACTGGTAAATTGGGAACTATGGATGACTATGGCACCTGCCGAAACAATGTAATTTTTACACGTAAAAATGGCAGGCGGAGACTCGCCAACTCACTGACCGGGCCCCGGGAATGGTTACTAGATATAGCAACATAGGGGCAACGAGAATGTGAGTGGCTGAAGGGTTAAGAAACTACCACCGCTTTCTACTCAGATCATCTGCTCCAGCCGAAGCCTCCTGCATCCCTGGCCCACTCGCGACTTACGAATAGTTTCTTACCCTCCGAGCAGGATCACTGCTCTCGCGACTCCACTCTGGACGGCCAATGAAGGCAAGCCAGAGGTGGGAGACCTGTTCCTTGTCATCGTTCACTCCAGCCAGCCAATTAAGGCAAGCCGGAGAAGAAGGAACGGTGACTTCTCCCTGGACCACTCGGGATGATGGTAGCCCGCGGGATCGCTAATGCCCGTCACCTCGCCTCAAGGTGCCCTGCGGGCTTATTATTATTATTTTTCCTTATTTCTTTTATCTTACCTCGGCTACAAGGCCGGGTTTGAGGGATAGTACGGGCCGAAGCCAAGTGCTATCCCACTTAGGTGTCTTAATTTTAGGTGTGGGTGTACGAAACATCTGTTTCATTCAAGAACTTTCTAACTATGTGGCAAGTATTTAAAATAGCAGCTTTTTGGAGACTTTGGTATGTGTAAGGCGGGAGATCTAGAGATTTTATTGAATTATGGAGTTGTTTCGGGATCACACCTGTTGTTGAAAGTACTACGGGGATGATAGTGACATTGCTGAGTCGCCACATTCTGGCTATTTCAATTTTGAGGTCCGTATACTTGGAGAGTTTTTCGGCTATTGTATTTTGTAGATTGTGGGTGTTAGGTATGGCTATGTCTATGATTTGTGCAGTTTTGTTAGTTTTGTCAATGAGGGTAATATCTGGTCTATTGTAATGAGTGGTTTTGTCAGTGAGAATGGCTCGATCAAAGTATAATTTATGGAATGCGTTTTCAAGTACAGTTTCCGGTTGATATTTATAGTAAGGTACTGGCGGGGTAGATATTAGATTATATTTTATAGCTATTTTTTGGTGAATGATATTTGCTACTTGGTCATGTCTGTGCTTATAATCGGTTTGTACTATGGATTTGCAGGCGCCTGTGATATGCTGGATGGTTTCTGATGCACTATTACATCGCCTGCAGGTGTCGGTTGCTAACGGGAGACGCATGATGTGCTTCTGGTAATTGCGTGTCTCTATGACCTGGTCCTGAATCGCGATCATGAACCCTTCAGTCTCGGGAAACAATTCACCACGCCTTAGCCATTCGTTCGATGCAACTTTATCGACGTTAGGTTGGCTAAGGTCGTGGTAGTGTCTCCCATGTAGTGACTTCTGGGCCCATTCAGAGATTTTAGTTTGTCGGTCAGTCAGTTTTTCGTTGTTCTGTGTTGCTTGATCAGCCATTTTTAAGGGTGTTAGTTTTTTATCACATTGAACTATTGCATTATGTAAAGTGGAGACAGAGCTTTTATTGGAAAAGTAGGATCTTAAGGTATTAATCTGTTTATTATGCAAGTTGGTAATATCTATAATGCCTTATTATTATTATTACAATAAAAAATAGATAGAAATTACAGATTACAGAGGGACCATTAACTTAAGACTAGTATAATATCGATTTAAAATAGGTATCAACTTTAGGCACTATGAACTAGGTACAATAAAAGAATAGATAGAAATCACAGATTACAGAGGGACCATTAACTTAAGACTAGTACAATATCGTTTTGAGATAGGTATCAACTTTAGGTACACGTCTTCAAATCATAAAAAAATATAAATTATTACTTCCATTTCTAGATTAATCATAGGAATATCATTTTTAAAACCAAGACTTATGTATTCGAACGATACATTTACACTTTAAAATAAATAAATGGAGCTAGTTTTTCTAGGCAGTGACCCAGCACTATTTTTTGATCAACTAATTCTTGAATAGCCCTGTTGATTCGGTCTTCATTTTCCTTTCCATTAGCTGACGAAGAGGTCGATGCACCATTTTGTCGTTGTAACATGCTCGCGTTTTGTAGAAGGGCATCTCTTTTTAAAACATGTAGCAATTTCAGCATATTTATTTTTTTGTTTGGAATAAATCTATTTATTGTCGCATGCCAACTTTCGAGAGCGTTGGTTGTTCTATTTTTTTGCCCGCATACATTCCAAATATGTGTTGGAAATTTGCCCCCCTCTAGCCATGTCTTCACCAAATAGTCATTAAATTTAGTAATATTGTTTTCTCTTGGACAGTCCTCCATAATGTATAGATAAGCGTCGTCAATCAAATGTTCTGGTAACAATGGCAAAGCCAAACATAGGGCAAGATGTTTGAGCTGATTTCTGTTTTTTGTAACTTTTAGTTGTTTTGCTCGTTTAACAAGAGCTTGACAAAAGTGGAAATAACAACCTTTGATCTCTGTATTCGGTAGTACCGTTTGAATTGAATTCATCACAGCCTTTTCAAAATCAATTACAATTTTCTTCGGATTCCAATTTGGTATTTGAGCTTTAATCAAACGGAACATTGTAGTGTAAGTTTTTTCCTTTTTTGACATAAGTAGGACATATACTAACGGGATAATATAGGAATTTTCGCTGTCATTGCTCAAATCTCCATGTATAACATAAAGTTGGTAAAATGGTTTAATACAGCATTTAAACGTACCATCAGCATAGAAGTCTCGAATCGTTGCCATTCTTTGCCGCCCTTCCTGTGATGCGAATCCTATAATACGTGTTTCATTTTCTTGATAGTCGAAAAGTAAAAAATCCTGATATGTACCGGGAATTTCTACTTCAGCGCCATTTTTAAAAGTTGTTTTTTTTACTCCATGGCTCTTATTGCGAGCGTTGTAGAGACCAGTCTTGATGTTTTTAAATTCTGGGAGGTTTGTTACTAAATTGAGCCCCCGTTCATGTAGTGACAATAAAGTTTCTTGATACACTGTCGATATTGGTTCACCTTGTAATGACTTCACTCTATCCTTGAGATTGTGCAAAGCTTCTTTCACAACATTTGTTATTTCACTACGATCACAACTATGAGGATTTTCTTTTTGAACGGCTTCGTTTAACACTCTCACACTACCAAAGCAAGCTGGTGCTTTTGTGCAACGGCACATTACGCTTCCATCCTTATTGTCGTATTTTTTATGAAATTGAAAACCGTTATATAACAACAATTTACGGCCTCGTTGCGATTCTACATAACGTAAGTCATTATCACGGTTCTGGTGCATTTTTAACACGCGTTGACACACAGTATGCCAGTTAGTGGTAAACTGATAAGAACAGATCCACAACATCGTTAAAACGATTAAAACCGGTTAAGGGTCAAGACAGTAGCTATTGCTATCTCTTTCACTTTTTAACGTAAAAGCCATTAAAGCTATTTAAACTAAACGCACAGACGGACGGCCGAACGGTGCAATAAAGTGTGCAAATGAAACAGCGCACATCATGTTCTCTCTCGCACTCGCACTGTTTATGAGTGACGTCACATAGACAAAGGCGTCGACTTGTTTACTAAAAATTCAAAAATGTACATTACCATTTTTTATTTTTTTAATCCTAGAAAGTCGTTCTATTGAAGGCATAGATACATATTAATTTTCTGAAAGAAAATAAGTATTCGTTTGCTATCCATACCTTTTTGGTATTATTTGCTTCGAGACGAGTACGGAATGCATTTGGGTTGAATTAAGAAAATATATTAAAATAATTTAATGGGTTCAGTAAGGAATATTAGTTTGGGATGAGTAAAGAAATGGGATGAGACGTCATAGGATGAATACGGAACAACCCATTCGTTTGCTATCCATACCTTTTTGGTATTATTTGCTTCGAGACGAGTACGGAATGCATTTGGGTTGAATTAAGAAAATATATTAAAATAATTTAATGGGTTCAGTAAGGAATATTAGTTTGGGATGAGTAAAGAAATGGGATGAGACGTCATAGGATGAATACGGAACAACCCACTTTTTATTGTCGCCGCGCTTCCCCCTCCGAGCCACAGCCGCAAGAGATCGCTCGGGGGGGACTGCTGCAGGAGAGTGCTCGGTGACTGTTGCAGGCTCGCCGATCGCACGCAACTCGCCGAGACTCAGTATGCGGTGTCTGATGCCATCCGGTCCCAGAACGTAGATGTGGCCCCGCTTAGTCCAGCAGTTTGCCACACCGAACTTATCCCGCGCCGCCATGAAGACCTGGTGTCGTGTCTTCGTCAGGAACACTGATATAGTGATACCCGTACCCTTGAGCTTGGCCTTGTTATACCAGATCTTGTCTCGGGTATCCACGTCCTGAATCTTCACCAATATTGGCCTGGGCTTTGCTTATTTGGCGAAACTGCCTACCCGGCGACATCTACGGACATCAGAGGTACTGAAGTTCCCCATACTGAGCTTTTCCTGTACCGCACTAGCAACCACCAGTGAAGTATTTTCATTCTTGTTCTCAGGGACCCCGTGGATCAGCAGCATCTTTCTGCGACCTGCAGACAATCAAGTGCATCAAAAATAAACCGTTTGAAGGCCCAATAGTCCTGTGCCAGACCTGAGGTGCCACCAGATGCAAGCTTGGATGGCGTACTGCTGTGCCCAGCCTCGAATCTCGACATTCTTTCTTTAAACTCTGCTCTCATCTCAGCCAGTGTTCCACTAACAGCCTCCACTGCCTCCATGTTGTCAAAGTTGATGTTGAAGTAGTGGTTCAGAAATATGTGAAAACACTAAACCAGCAGGTAGTGCCTTTCAGTGAGTAGTTATGGTGGTAAATACTATTTATATTTAAAATAAAAATATTATTTTGGGAGAGACGCTTTCCCTGTGTACTTTCACTTCGAACACCTACCCGCGAATTATTCGGTTATACTCAGTTGGCAGTAAAAGTTTATGTATTTCGGCCAGAACATTGTTCTTAAGATTTTCTGCCATTGATTGTTTAGGTATCAGGGTAGTTATTTTAGTATTTAACAGTCTAGTTAGTGGAATAACCTTGCTGCAAGTTACTTACTTTTCCCCACATATTTCACGCGTTGCCACTTCTATTGGTCGTAAAATTTCGCAAATTCCATTCAAATCAATTACATCTCTGGCAGTTAACATTGGCGGAGCGCTGGCATGACAGTTAATGATTGTATTTATGGCCGGACGCAACTTCAAAAATCTTTCTATCATATAGAAAGTTGAGTTCCATCGCGTCGACCCGTCTTGAATAAGTTTGAGATCTGATTCTTTTCGTAACTCATCACTTGCGATGACACTGTTTAAACCATGTCACTATTTTGTTGACAGAATTAATTAGAACAATATAAAAATATTATGTATAAAATAGAAAAAATATGCAGTCACCTGGTACAAAACAGTAGATATTCAGAATTTGAAACTGGTATCACAGAGCGCTAACAATAAGCATAGCACATTCCATAGATTATAGAGCAAGCTTCAAGTTTTCATGCAGGTAAGGTAAACCAAGCCGCAGAGTGAATGTTAAACTTAAATATGAATTCGCTTCACACATAACCTAAAAAGCTATAAGATAGTCAACATTAATTGTGTTTGTATAACATCAGGACAAACTTGTTAACTTGTTATAAAGCGTGATTAATCTTTCTAACTTAATTTAATTTCAAAATGCAAGTTGTATTACATTCAATTTAAAGCAATTAATCATAACCTTTTGAGTAGTAGGTACAATAAGTTGCACATCAATACTTACGTTTTAATGGTTCGCGTCCGAAGTTTCAGCACAAACTATGTACACACGGCCACACATCAACCTATACAAAACCAGTTTATCCTGGTATCGCGTCGCATCATCTTTCTGCACATTTAACGTTCAGTTTATACTGGTTATGTAAAGATCGATGTGTAGCCGTGTGTACTATGTATCCCACTCAAAAATCACTTTAATTGTTCTGAAATTGAAATAACACAACGTACTACTTGCTACTTTGTTCATAAAAAAACTATATCGATGTTTACCAATGAATACGTTAAACGATTTTTTACATAAGTAAAAGATCACTAATCGAAAAATGTGTTCGAGATTTGAATATACTGCGATATCATGCAAGAAATATCGATTTGGCGATATTTTAACCTTGCTATTATCGATATTTAAATATCGATATTTCTGAGGTTCATATCGATATTTCAACGATATCGATAAATATCGCACATCCCTACATTTGATACTGAAGGTGTTGGTGATGACGTCAAGACACTGTTGTGGTGAAGCGGTAGTACTATTGGAGAGAAAGTGTCGGTGTTCCAATATGTCTGCTATCTAAATGAAGATTTGATCGTAACGGCTGTACTTCAGCTGAACTTGTCGAAGGCTGTTCAGTATTCAAGTTGCTCAATGAAACAGAGTCATTATTCAGACTCCGCGCATCCACTTCAGAACTAAGGACAGGGTCATCTAAATCGGCAATAATTTCTGGTTCCATTTCATATTCGTCTTCGGAAACCTCTGCATCACCAGGAAGACCAAATAAACGGTTTAATTCTTCCGCGATTTTGATATATTTGAATCTGTGAGTTAACTATAAAATTGGTGTATTGGTCTTCATTATTACGATGGTTCCTTTTTAGTTCTGTAAACTGATCATCATTAAGTTTTTTAGCTAGTTGATCTTGAAACTACATGATAAAAATTTAAATGAATCTACGAAGCTTAAACTTACTGGTTGATTATTTATTGTTAACTGTTATGAAAATGATAGGTATCGTTCTTTATTTTGTGGAATAACTTCAACTTTGTCATCATTGAGGTTTAAAGCCTTTGTCAGACAGGACGCGTACGCGTCCCGTTTTAACCCTTAACCCTTAAATTGGCAGTCTCTAAATAAAACGTTTTTTTTTACATTTTTTTAAATTATATTTCTTATTTGGGGTAAATTAAGAAAACGCATATGAAATTTAAACAAATATATTATATTAACTATGTTGTTTTCAATGTCACTTGTGTGAGACATTGCCAGCCATCCTATAAACATTGATCACATTGTATGTGTCACATGAAACGGACATAACCAGGTTTACATGTTAACAAAAAAACTTAAACTAAATTAACAATGTTTTGAAAACATAAGTCGTTCAACTATTTTTGAGATGAAGTTACACTTTAGGAACTATTAAATATAATACTAATGACTACTCGCATTACAAAATAAAAGTTTAATAAATTCTAACAAAATAAAATCCACCTTTTGTAACAAAAAATAAACGTTTAAAAACAAAACAAAAAGATAATTATTTATTTTTATGAAATAATAAGAAACATTTTTTTTTTACTGTGAAACAGAGTCTCTGTTCACATTTTGAACACAACACCATAGTTTTTCCGCTCTTACACAAACGACATCGCCCCTGAGACGTGTAAACGGGAAAATGATCAAAACAATCGAGGCGCGATTCATCCACAGGACGAGGTATAAAAGGCTTGGTAATTGTATCAGGCCCAGGATCAAGTGCTCCTCTTGGGAATTGAGATTTGGTGTTGGTTGTCATGAGTGCAAGAGCAGCCTGTATGCGAAACTTTTTTAGTGATAATTTATTTTCGTTTCCATTTTGCATACAATCACGACGATGTAACAGCCAGCTATTGTTGAGTGCAATATCCAAAAGCTGGGCAAAAATTGATAAATACCAGCACCTCGTCTTCATGCGTATCCTGTACAAATCAGTCAACATATCTGCAATGTCTACTCCACCCATATGTGCATTATACACTTTGACTACATGTGGACAGGACACAGAAAGTCGCCTTTCTTCTTTTTTGTCGTATCTGTCGATCGTAGTGACAGGATCTTGGGCACAAAAGGAGCTGGCAATGTGTATACATTGGTTGTCTACCCACTTTGTAACTGCCAATCTTTTGCCGTTATCGCACACAACTTCATATGTTCCTCGACCTTTCTTCTTCATGTCTTTATCACTACTTAGCAATTGCAATTGCCACAATTGCGCAGTCTATCCTTTCTTATTGTTCCCAAGGATAGAATACCAAACTCGTTTCGCAAGTAATGAAGCAATTCTAAAGAAGTGAACCAGTTATCAAAGTAAACTGTGGAAAGAACTTTATTAGATATAGTTTTACATAATCTAACAACCGTTTTGCCGCCAACGCCGAGATAATTTTCTTCCCATTCTGTAAATGGTACTCGCTGAAAGGTATTTGCACCATCATAGGGGAAAAAATCATATACCATCCCTGAGGTGCCCGCCCGAACTAAAAATTTAAAACCCCATTTGTGGGGTTTTTTGGGATTGTATTGTTTCCGATTGCCGGCTTTCTTCCCTTTATATGGTATTATCATTTCGTCAATAGCAAATGATCTTTCTTCTTCCAATTTGAGACACTGCTGACGCACATGTTCCATCACAGCAGAAACTTTGTGATAGCCGTCATTCTTATCTACATTTGTGTTATCACAAAAGTGTAGAAAGCGTTTGATGGTTCTGTAACGTTTGATACCCATAGCAGATGCTATGGGTTCAAAACGAAGGTCGTTACTCCAATAATCTTCTATAGCTGGCATCTTAACAATTCCCATTATAATGACAATACCCAGTACTATTTCTATTTCTTTTTTGGTAACATTAATAGATTTACCTTGATCTTGAACAGAATAAAGGTTAGTCATATCTACTATGTAATCTAATAGTTCGTCGCTAAAAACTTTTTAAAATATTGTTGCGGTGTCTTAACTTCAAATTGTTCTGCAAAAGTAACCCTTGTATCCACTTCCACGGTTCCTGTATATTTGGTTTTCTTAAATGTAAATCCTAATTGTTTTAGCTTACGCTTTTTTACAGCAGGTTCTGTTGATGGAAGAAGCATTGATGATGATGACTCAATATTAGCGATTTGTCTAGTACGACGACGTGTTGTTGCTGAACTTGGTGTCAGTGGAGATGTTACGGAATTTGTAGATGGTGTAGGTGGTACAAAGCATGGAGGTAGATTTTGAGGTCTAGCTACAAACGAAGATGAGGATGATGTGGATGGTAGGGATTCATTTTGATTTACGAGCGGATTGTCTTTTCCTGGCTGAGTTCCTGATTCTGGCTCTGGTTCATCTAAGTCACTAAGATCTTGAAGTAGGTCATACATTTCAGACGAAATACTTCTCACGGAAGAAGAACAACTGAAGTCATTTCTGAAGTACTCACGTGCTACTATTCTTCTTTCATCATCATCTTCAGATTCTAATTCCGAACCTTCTGAATCTGGAGGAGGTAACAGAGCCAGAATCTTCTTAGATCTCCAAGCTTTCGGCATGTTACTGAAACGAATACCGTTAATATTATTTTTTTACTGTAAAAAATGTGACGTAAATTAACAAGATACTAGTTGGCAATGTCCGTTACAAATGACAAACATAAAAGCTACTCCTTGTGATACCTATTTGGCAATGTCCGTTAGAAATGACATCTGGATTTATTAAAATTTTTAAGAAAATAAACGAATTTTATCGTGGTAAAAACAATTGAATTCAATCAATAAATGATTATTTTAACAAAGTTACACATAACATTTGTAAAAATCAATCAAATACTTACATTATAACAATATTTTTGACGAGCGCAAACTGAGTCTACCGTTGCAATATTTGAAATGACTGACACAACACTCCTTACTAGCGAGAGAGCTGATTTAAACGCGTAAGTGTGAAAAGGATAGCCTAAAAGACGCTTCATGCCGCGCGAGAGCTGCAACCGTCGCTTCAAATTACACTTGTGTGCGTTTTTATTGTATGTCACATAGAACGGACAAAAACAATTTAACTCATTGAGTACCGTCATTATAGACATAATTAAAGAACAATAGCTTGCGGTCACCGGTGACCGCTCGGTGTTTGACAGTTTAAGGGTTAAATTGTCACCCTTAGATTTCTTGCTCGTATAAAATTAAAATTACGTCACATAAAAAGGCCATAGCCTATTATATGTGAAGGTACGTAAAAAGAATAAACATTTTCCATAGTGTAATTAACAATTAACATCAAATAATAATTAGGAACATTCTACCTCTAGAATCAGTCTTTTAGACATCAGTCATAACATATTACTAGTATTAAAGAAATTGAGTTACAATATTTTTAGCTTAGAATATTACAATGCTCTCAAAATTATTGTAATAATTAATATTTAAAAAAGCATAATAAAAAAAAAACAATCGTCGTCTCATAAAATAACGGAACAAAAAATAAAATAATTACTTTTCCTTATGGAATCTTAGGTAACAAGATTTTTGGCAGTTAGACAAAGTCTTTGCTGACATTTTGTACACATAATCATGGTTTTACCATTTTTACAGAGACGACACCGTCCCTGTGACGTATAAATTGGAAAATGATCATAACAGTCTAACCGTGCATCATCTACTGGTCTCGGCTGGACCGGTTTTGTAATTGTGACTAGTTTAGGTGAATTAGTCATTACGTTGAATTTAGATTTTGTACAGGTATTCATAAGCGCAAGAGCACACTGCACACGAAATTTCTTCAGGCTTAATTTATTTTCAGCTAGTTGAACACAGTCTCTACGATGTAGTAGCCAGCTGTTGTGAAGCGTGATGTCTAATAGTTGAACAAATATTGACATGTACCAACGTCTTGTTTTCATACGAATTCTGTACAAAGCAAATAACATGTCAGCAATGTCGACGCCGCCCATGTGTGTGTTGTACACTTTTATTACATTGGGACGGTACCAGTACTCTCTTTTTTTGCTTCTTATCGTACCGTTCTATTGTAGTCACTGGGTCTTGGGCACAAAATGAACTTGCTGAATGCATTTATTATCAACCCACTTAGTTACGGCTATTTTCTTGGAGTTGTCACATACTACCTCAAATGTTCCTCGTCCCTTTTTCATCATAGCTTTATCAGTCATCAGTGTACAATTGCGCAATCTATCTTTTCGTAAGGTTCCTAAAGACAAAATGCCCATTTTATTCCGTAAATAATAGATAAGTTCAAGCGATGTAAACCAATTATCAAAGTATACCGTGCTAAGAATTGGATTAGAAATGGTTCTACATAGTTTGAGAACTGTTTTGCCTCCAACCCCAAGATAGTCTTCTTCCCATTCACTAAATTGCACACCTCGAAATGTGTTTGAGCCATCGTAAGCAAAGAAATCATAAACCATGCCTGAACTACCAGCACGGACTAGAAATTTAAAACCCCATTTGTTGGGTTTCTTTGGCATGTATTGCCTTCTGCTGCCAGCTTTTTTACCTTTGTAAGGAAGGTAATTATCATTTCATCGATTGCGAAGGAGCGTTCTACCTTCAGGCACTGCTTACGAATATATTCCATGACAGGGGCAATTTTATTATAGCGATCGTTTTTTCGACATTTGTGTTATCACAAAAGTGCAAGTATCGTTTTATCGATCTATATCGTTTAAGAGACATTGCGGATGAAATATGTTCATACTTAAGATCAGCACTCTAGTAATCTTCAATTGCAGGTAAGTCTACTATACCCATAAGTATTACTATGCCTAATAAAATTTCCATTTCTTTTCGGGTCACACATATAGATTTCCCGGTACTTTGTACAGAATATAAATTAGTCATTTCGACTATGATATCAAGTAGCCCATTGGTGAAGAATTTTTGGAAATATTACTTAGCTAAGGAGGTCATGACGTTCCTTGAACCTGGGGGAGTCTGATGTGTGTACGGTTCCGGTATATAATCTTTTTTAAATACAAAATCTAAATGCTTCATTTTACGCTTCTTAGCTACAGGTGTTGTAGTTGCTGGTGGAGGCATAGGCGACGAGTCTATGGTGGCAGTTTGTCTGGTGCGACGTGTTGCCGTATTTGAAAGTAATGTTTGTCTGGAAAAACTGGAGGAAGGTGATGCACTAACTATTGGTGAAGGTGTTTCTGGTATGTAACATGATGGGGCTGGAGGCTTACCAGGGAGTGGAGAAGATTCATCTTGCGTGGTCTGTGATGGCTGTTCTGCAGCATTCATTTGTTCGTCATCCTCGTCACTGAGATCGGCTAATATATCATATAATGCTGGAGATTGATACGGAGTGAAGATGAATCACTGCCGTCATTGTGAAAATACTCACGTCGCTCAAAGTTGCTTTCCAAATCGTCATCAGACTTAATGTCAGACTCTTCAGATTCCACCGGAGGTAATAGAGAGAAGATTTTCTTAGGTCGCCAAGCCATGCTTCTGTGAAAAGTAAAAATATTATAATTATAAGAATGAAGTTGAAAGTGACATTAAACTGGCGTCGTCCGTTTTATAGGACAATAAAAAAGAATACTTGCAATTAGGCGTAAATGACAATGTCCGTTACATGGGTCAGTCCAAGAATATAGCAGTTTATACTTCAAGTTGTCAAGGTCCGTTTTGTGGGACACTACAATTAAACGTAGTTTTTATTCTAAATACAGTAATATTTATAAAAATTATATCAAAATACTAAAGCTATAATCATATTCTAACTAGTAATATAGAGGTAACATTACAATCAAAAGAACCAAAATACTGACAATTGTCATCAATTAGAACCGGAGCGTAAACAAATCTGACCGTTGCATCTTTCAAATGATCACTACTCGCGACCGCTCATCGTTTCGCTAAGGCCTCCTACGCACTGGCGACCATAGACGCGGCCAGGCCGCCGCGGCCATGGTCGCCGTTGCGTAGGCAAGCGCGACATGTGGACGGCCGAAAAATTTGCAGTCGACTTCCAAGGGTGTGTCAAGATGGACGTGCAGAAGATAATCACGCTAACTGTGCTTGTGTATTTACTACGAAAACGAAAACGGAAGATTTCACGTAAAAGACAGTTTTGGGTGCATCCATTACTTTGCGAGAGAAAGACTAAAGGATTATATTATACTTATTTTTTGGATTTAAAAATGTATGAGAAGAGATTCTTTAATTACATGAGAATGTCAACGAATACTTTTAACCTGTTACTGGATACAATAAAACCAAAAATTACTGGAACTGGTAACAACTATCGGAAATGCATTCCAGCAGAATAAAAATTAGTAATAACAATAAGGTAAGCTTTTTCTTTTTTAAATACAGAATGTTTAAAAAATACGTGATATATTTTAAAGGGTGTTCCGGAATGGAGTATTGTGTACAGGAAAAATAAAAATAATGTGATAGGGCCTTTATTTTACTTAAACTGCTAAATTGATTTTTTTGTAAATTTGAATTATACAAGACTCGTTTCTGAATCGCCCTAAACCACCACTGTTGTGTTTTTCACAACAACCTGTAAAATTCATTGACCAAGGTTTTGCCACTTTAAAAAATTTATGAACTATTGTTCAGTAGTATTCTATTTTACGACTTTGAAAAGGAGAGGAAAAGGGCTTGCTTATAACATGTTTTTAAATATTAAAAAACTGAAGTAGATAATCAAATTATTTGTATTTTCATAACTTAAAAAATGGCAATTGTGAACAATTAATCATTGAAATTGGGAAATAGGTCTATCATTTCTGAATTTTGAGAAATATCAGAATAATGAGTATGATTATCGCTGTAATTTGAATCATCTGATATCCTATTGGTAGTAGAATAACCTGAATAACTCGGTCGATTAGGGTCATATTCTTGGTCGTTAAGAGTTGTAACAACCTTTCCTCGTCAGGTAAATAAAACAGCTGCTATAATGATAGGAAGGTATAATAAAATATAAAGATATACAATCAAGTGGGTTCTTTAATATTCACTAAGACCAACACGTGAAAAGTCCATCAATCAATACCACTGCCCTGATAGATCGGCGAATGCTTGTCGGCCACTAGGGTAGTCCGGTGGTCGTCGTAGCGTAGATGGTAAGTTGTTGTAGGGTAGTCCAAATAATATCAGCAAAGTCCGGCACCGGAGCGGTGAACCCTGGAATAGTGTAAACCTTCCACTTTAACACCATCCTCAATATTACATGACTGCCACACCTTTATGTGCATCCTACAAAAGCGGCGTGATACTACGAGGCACAGGTGGTAAGGATTACATAAAATAGTGATCAATGATGAGGCAGTCAATGTACATAAAAGCAGCAGAAAGATAGCCAGTATAAAAATATATGACACTACAAGCTACTAATCGAACAAACACTAATTTATAGCAAGGTAGTTTAATGAGAAAATGAGCCTAACGCATATTTATCAGATTTACAATTGTACTGAGATAGCCTTACTTAATAGATATAATTTTGCAACACTTACCCGATTCGGGGTGAAAACGATAATATTATAAATTTTTATAAACTTCAATAGCCGCGCAAGTACTAGATATATACTTTTCGATGGATAATACTATGAAATAATTCTATATTGAATAATCTTGACTCAATATACCTTTAATAAACGTAGGTAGAAGAAAATAATATTTAAGTAACGCGGCACGTCCGACCTCAGTGTCGTCCAGTTAGCTCTGCCACAGTTAAAATTCTACCGCGCGCGCCGCCTATCGATCCCTCCACGCGATCGCGTCGTGAACTGCTAAACATACCGGCACGGTATGTTTAGCAGTTTGCTTATGAATTAATATTAAATTGGTTTTAGTTCATATTAATATTTTTAATTTGTACAATAATGTAAATTGTAACTAGCTTTAACTTTAGAAATTAAGTATTTATTTATTTTAGTATTATTTTGAAATTTGTTTCGAACCTGAAGTGAAGAAATCGTTACATACCCCCTCTTTTAGGTAAGGATTTTTCCTAATAAAATCCTCTAAAAATAAAACTATGTCAGCTTAAAATCTTTAACATGCCAGGTACCTAAATTATTGCCTTCCATATCCTCACAATCATAGACAAGTTTAGATTTTTTTTGGACGATACGACATTTAATGAACTTCGGGGCTAGTTTCTTTGAAAATCTATTATCTTTGTCGCTTTGGTAAAAAGTTCTCTTCCAAACTATATCCCCCACATTGAATTCAACGTTTTTCCGACGAAGATTGTAACTTGTGCCAAACCTAGAGTGCGCTTTAATGAGTGCGGCTTGGACTTTATCAAATATTTTACTTAGATAGCCACAGTTTTCAGCATATGCATCACGAGGTGCAAAAATGATGTGATCTTCCATGTCAGAGTCTATGTAATGGGATCCGCAGCTAACTAATTCGCGACCGAAAACCAAAAATGAAGGTGTGTAGCCTGTCACTTCGTTAACTGCACTGTTTAAAGTAAACTGAATTTTTGGCATATAAGTGTCCCAAGATCTATGATCGTTTTCTATAAAGGAGGACACAGCAGTAATAATTGTTTTGTTATACCGTTCTACTGTGTTAACCTGGGGCGTATAAAGTGGAGTATAATAGACGTTAGGAATATGGTAATTAACGAATAAGCCTTTCATCGTATTACTTATAAATTGTCTGCCATTATCCATTAGTATTGTACTAGATATTCCATGTATAAGGAATACTTTCTCTTCTAAGATTTTAGAGATGATATCAGCTGTAGCACGTCGTATAGAAAACAATAGACAATACTTGGAGAAGCAACAGACAACAACTAGCAAAAACATATTTTGATTTCTAGTTACAGGTAAGGGTCCGACAAGGTCCACACTTACCATTTGGAATGGTCGAGAACAGTCTTTAGGCCGACCCATTGTACCAAGAGTGGTGTGGTTTGGGTATTTGTATGACTTACAGATATCGCAATTTGAGATAAAGTTGGATACATCACGATGCATGTGAGGCCAAAAATATTTCAAGGATAACCGCTTATACGTTTTAAAAATACCTAGGTGTCCCGAAGTGGGTTCAGAATGATTTAGGGAAATGGTAAGTTGACGCCTGTCCAGTGGTATCACTTCTTTCCATTCAAATTCTCGTAAAAGTGGATTAATTGATTTTATATACCGGTACATGTTACCGTTTTTGACTCGATAGTTAGGAAAAGATGTTGGAGAATTAAGACATCCATTGAAAATTCTTGAATACCAAGCATCATTTGTAATAGAGGGAGCAAAAGTTGGTTCATTAGTCGTATCATTAACTGCAGATATAGGAACGGAACGAGACAAACTATCAGGCACTACATTATCAGCACCTCTTCGGTGTCTGATTTCAAAATTATAGGCTGAAAGTCGAACCCCCCAGCGAGCTAACCTTCCGGTAGGATTATTAAGGTTAAGAAACCATTTTAATGAAGAATGATCTGTGAAAACTGTAAATTTCATGCCGTTTTCTAGGTAGCAACGCCAGTGTTCAATAGCAGCAAGAACAGCCAAGGCTTCGCGCTCAGTAGCACTATAGTTACGTTCCTGTTTGGTCAGAGACTTGCTCATATATGCAATTACTTTCTCTTCGTTATCGAGACTCTGTGTTAGAACTGCACCAATGCCATAATCACTGGCATCAGTGTGTACACAAAACGGTTTAGAGTAATCTGGACAAGCAAGGATAGGTGCTGATACTAAATACTCTTTTAGTTTTTTAAAAGCTTCGTCAGCCTCTTGGGACCAAAAAAATGGAGGAGCATTCTTACCCTGTGAAGTTAATTTATTTAGGGGAGTGGCTAATTTACTAAAATTGGGTATAATCCTGCGGTACCAAGAAGCTGTACCAATAAAACGACGCACCTCTTTACGATTACTCGGAGTGGGATAATTATAGATAGACTCCACCTTTTCAGGATCTGCATGCAACCCATTATCGTCAACAATGTAGCCTAGGTATTTAAGCCGACTTCGAAAGAACTGACTTTTACTTAGATTTATAGTTAGGTTAGCTAATTTAAGTTTTTCGAGGACACGTGATAATAGTGACATATGATGTTCGAAGGACTCTGATATTATTATGACGTCATCCACATAAACAAATACTTTATTCTCGAATTCTGGCCCATAGAACAAAATATCGACTAACCTTTGTTGCGTTGCAGGTGCGTTAGTGAGTCCAAAGGGCATAGATTTAAATTGAAATGTGCCGCGTGATGGAATATAGAAAGCAGTTTTACATCTATCCTTTTCTTGAATTAAAATCTGCCAAAAACTTTTGGAAAGGTCAATGCTACTGAGATATTTAGCATCCCGTAAATTGTCGAGAATTTCAGTGATGTAAGGTAAATTATACGCGTCTTTTCTCGTTACAGCATTGAGCTTTCGACTATCGAGGCAGAATCTGAGTTCTCCGTTCTTTTTGGGTGTCAGTAAAACAGGAGAGGACCACGGACTCTCGCATGGCTCCACAACATCATCTTTTAGCATCTCATCGAGTTGATTAACTAAGATCTTTTGTTTTTCTGGAGACATACGGTAGTAACGTTGACGTATGGGGGCAGCATCCCCAGTATTAATTGAATGTGTGATTAGTGACGTGCGACCTAATCCACGTTTCTCATAGGAAATATCGTGAAATTGAGTAATTAAATTATCGGCAGCACATTTTTGAACATCTGTCAAATGTTCGTACGGACATACAGCGTTTAATTTCTTAACACAACCAGTTGGAAAACCTAATTCAGAGTCCTTATGAAATGATATGACATCTAAATGTTTAGGAAATAGTCCAAACGTGTGCCAAAAATCCATGCCTAAAATCAAGGAGTTTTTAATTTCAGGGACTACATGGGCATTAATGTAGTGTGTTTGGTTTAAAAAATGGACTGGAAGACGAATAATTCCGATAGAATTAAGTTTCTCCCCACCTGCAGTAGCGAACTGCGTAGGAATATCATCCTTCAGCATATTAATATGGGAATTTCCCATATTCAAAATAAGTTTATGTGATCCATTGCCTAAAATAGTAGCACATGAACCAGTATCCAAGAGACCAGTCAAATGCTGATGTAAAACTCTAATGGTAACATAGGGTCGAGTTCTGTCAATATTAGATTTATCCGATTTATCCTTGACTGAAGCGACCAAGTAAAAGGTGGAAAATTTCTTAATAAATGTTAACCAATCCCTCCATTCCTTATCGCGGTCACTCCAATCAGGCTTACTTAGTTTTTTGAGGGCTCGTCCTTCGAATGAACTCCATTGCAGTCAGGACAATCTGGAAAACGCACGTCCTTCCTGCCGCAGCGGAAGCAAATAGGGAAGCGTCTCTGCCTACAGACTCCTAGAGAGTGACTGTTAGATCTACATCTGGGACAAAATACGGTCCTAGGTACTTCAGTAGATATAGCAGCAATACCATTATCCTTACCCAGATTAGCATTATCAGAATTGAGTGTTTCCTTGTAATTGGGATTATGTTTAGGTGTGTAAATGTAATTACTTTTTTGATTGTATGATTTATTGTAATTGTTATATTTTGTTTGTTGATTAATTTTACTATAATTAAGATCAGATTTATAAGCAAACTCGGGTGCAAGAGTATTACTAGTTAGTTTAGGTGGTTCGTGAAATTGAGAAAATCTTGATTTTATAGTTTCATAATTACGACAAACTGATTTGAGGTCATCAATAGATTTGATGCAAGGAGATGCAGCCAAAGTGTTTGCATAACAGGGCCGAATGTTGTGCATCAATATATCTAATTTATCATTTTCAGATAAAGGTTTCGAGAGACGTGAGAACATTCCGTGCATAATTGCTAAATAAATAGTGATATTTTCTTGATCGCCTTGCGTACGCGACCGAATTTCTGACATTAGTCTGTAATCATAGTCGCTGCTGCTGAAATCCTCCTTTAGCAGCACACATAACTCATGCCAAGAATTAATTCTATTTTTATTATAGCGGAACCAATGTAGTGCATCATCGGTGAATATTTCATACGCAAGTGAGAGTATTTTTTCGAAAGAGATGCTTTTAGCTTGTACAAATTCCTCAACTTTTTGGATGAAGGAGTGAACACAAGTTTTTCCAGAATATTTTAGTTTGGTTATCTCGGCAAATAAGCTACGTTCACATGCAACTGATAAGGTGGAAGGATCGAGTGTGGCATCTGTGATAGATGTTAAAGGTCTAGGATTAGAACCAGACGGTTTCAATGCAGACAAATCCTTTAATTGTGAATTTAAACTGGAAATGCAGACTTTGTGTAAATCGCGTACCTCTTCGATAATTTCTATTCTATTAATGCGGTGGTAAATATGATATAGCAATGTTTCAGTCCTACTTAATAGATTTTTATCCATCCTGCTTTTAAGATTTGTTAAATTACTTTGTGACTTTAACAGAGACTCCTTGACTTCCTTTAAATCATCTACAGGATCCAAATGTGACTCAAGAATATCATCGGATGGAAGAAGTTGCGATAATTTAACGATTTGTTTTCTTAGCTCTTGGACTGACTCGCCTACTCCACCACGAAGTTCTACCTCGTACTGTAATTCCGTTTTTTGTAAAGAGAGAAATTTAATAGGATACGACATATTTTTGTCGGATATGTGTTACTACACAGCTAACTTACAAACTTATAAAATTACCACTTTAAAAACTTTTTTATACATAACACATTTCTAAGAGCACAATGTTTTTTATGATGATTACAATTTAAATTAGTTTTTCTATCACAGTACTTTTCAGCTAACACAGATAGTTTAGGACAATTTCCATCATGAAGCTCTAGTACATTACAGTTATCACACATGTCTTTTATCCATTTCACTTTTTCTGAACCTTTTACATAGATAATCTTGTTTTCTAGGTATGGTACGATCATGCGTTGGAATTCTCTATAGTCAATATAGCCTTCGCTCCAACGTAGACCCCTATTTTTTTCCAACCACTCGACTTGTCTCTTTTCATCTCTTGTTAAGTATGTGAACTGGTACGGTGGTTTAATCAAAAACGTTTGTGTATATTCACTCGTGGTAAAAGCTAACTCCTTTACTATAAAATTATTGTAGAGATCCTTAAATCCTTGTACATCTAATATCATAGTATTGGGATTCATGATATTTTCCTTACAATATTACTCAAAGGTTTATACTCAATTATACAATCGTTTAATATAAGACAGTATGCACAGGTTTGATCTGGTATGTCCAATTCACTCTCAATTTCCACTCTCACATCAACCACAGGTCCAGTTTTGAGGTTGTCTGTTTGTCTAGAACAATCAATCACAAATATCATAAGTCTTGCCTAACCATAATTCAAACGGGCTTTTTCCTACAACTGAACTTTTGCCTGTTCTGTTGATGACATAGGCTGCTGTATTAACCGCCTCAGCCCATAGAGAGGTTGGCAGATTCCTCGCACAAAGCATTGTTCTGGCTGCTTCGACCAGAATTCTCATCTCACGTTCAGCCCTACCATTTTGTTCGGGTGTATAAACTACAGAAAACTGGTGTATTATTCCTTTTGACTCAAAGAATTCTTTCAGGTCGTTATTTCCGAACTCAGTTCCATTGTCGCAGTTTCGTTTTCTGACTCCATAATAAACCGCTTCATGTAACTTTTAATCTCAGTTTTGTTTTTAACAAAGCACACTTTCCTATATTTCGAATAGTCATCTTTAAATATAGCAAAATACCTTGATCCTCCTATGGATGGCACTTCCATAGGCCCGCACGTGTCGGCGTGGATGATTTCACATGTGCTTGAACTAACGTTATTGCTCACTGGATAGGGCAATCGAGACACTTTGCCCTTCAAACAGCTTTCACAGGTAGTGGCGTCCGCCTCCGATTCCATTTTCACATTGTGTTTCTTGAGCACGTCCTTTACGTAAGGTGTGTTTTGGTGCGCTAATTTTTCATGCCACTCGTGTAGATCGGACTTCATATCCGAGACATTGGCTGCGTATGCAGTAATCAGCCGTACGTTTAAAAAATACATACTCCCGCACCTCTCGGCAATGGCCATCAGTTTATTTTGTTTATAAAATTTACACATCTTCTCCTCGGTTATCATGACATAACCTTTTTTAGTAGCACAATTGACATAAAACAGGTTAGTTTCTAAATCTGGCACATGCAATACGTTGTCTATGGTAGACTCGATCCATTTCCTACCATTCCAAACTTCAAGCGCCACCTGTCCGTAACCATGTACTTTAACTTGCGTTCCGTTTCCCACAGTTACCTTTTTGTTTTGCGCCACAGAGTACGAAGTAAATAAGTTAATGTCATTACTCATATGTTCGCTGGCACCGGAGTCTACTAAAAACTTCGTGTTCTTGAAATGCTCACCAGATGCACTGTGTACTACGAATGCATTACTTTCTTTTTCTTTCTTGAAACGGCATTCTTTTTTTACATGTCCCGGTTTGTTGCAATAATAACACTTCATCACTTTGTCCTTATAATTACGGTTTTCGTTACTGTTCTTGCATTCATTTTGAAAATGTCCCAGTTTCCCACACTTGAAACACCTCACTTTCTTATTGGATTTACGAGTTAAAAATGCAGAGGACGATTGTGTACTTCCATCCTTTTCTTTAATCCTCTCTTCTTCCACTAACAATCTAGCCACTAGATTGTCGTATGTCTGCTTGTCATCTGGAGCAGACTCCCACGCCGAGACGAAATGCTTATAATTTTCTGGCAATGACATCAGTACTTTAGTGATGACAAACTTATCAGTTCTGGGTTCACCGAGCTGCTTCAGTTGATTTTGCAGTTCTTGCACTTTTGACAGAAACACCGACATATCTGTACCTTCTTCATATTTAAATTGGAAGAACCGCTGCTGCACTATGTGTATACTAGTTTCCGACCTCTGTTCGTAGACACTATGTAACTTGCTCCACATAGCCGCCGATGTATTACACGAGATTACGTGCAACATGACTTCTTCACTCATCCTTGTCACCATTAATGATTGGGCTTTTGCGTCTTGCGTATCCCAAATATGTACCTGTGCATCTTCCTCGAGTTTTACTTTCGTCCCGTTCACTATTCCGTATAGACCTTGACCTCGCAGCAACACGGACGTTTGGAACTTCCATATGTTCCAGTTCTTGGAACCCTCCAACTTAATGATGTTGTGACCACTTTGACCCATGGATTCCATCTTGATTCGAATAAATTTCTCCTTCCTGTAGTCAGAACTGGTTCGCTCGAGATGTATTTCGAGCAAGTCTCCTTCCCGCCTTCCCGGTATAACCTCCACACGCGTGGCACCGGTAATTTACTTTTCGACTCACAGTAATCAACGATATTATGGCTTACATTTATTAATCCAAGCTAGTTATTGACACTGGGCCCATAACCAGATGAATATAAATGAAAAGTAGACCAAAATACGTTTGAAATCTATTTATTTGTACGCAGCACACACAGTTTTAACCTTAACAACCGCCATGACAGATGACAGACAGAGAGAGCTATATATGAGAGAGACAGAACATACTTAACTATGGCTAACTACTTATTACATTGTTCTTCAACTCATGCCTAACACAATCATGCACTAAATGTGCATGACAATTGCCTTTTATCAAATGTGGTACAAAAATTTTCATATTTGTGAACAAAGAATGATTGGCACCAAAATTGGCATTGGTATTATCAGCATTTAAACTGTCAAACACCAAGCGGTCACCGGTGACCGCAATTCTGGTGACCGGTTCTATGATTGTGTCTATAATGACGGTACTTGACGAGTTAATGGCAATCGAGCATTCTGGCATAGCCATAAATTCTGATGTCATCAAAACTAAATTGCTAGATATGAGTCCTGAAATTGATGACCATGACTCGAGAGTAGCATTGTGGTCGAAACAAAAAACGGCGGGTAACTATAACACAAAAGGCGGGAGACAAACGTCAAATAGTACGTCAAATGTCAAAAAGGTTATTAAATGCTACAAGTGCAAGAAAACTGGCCACTTTAAAAACCAGTGTCCTGAACTGAAAGAAAAACAAGTGAACGCATTCAGTGCTGCATTTTTCAATAGTGAATTTAATAAAGAAGACTGGTATATCGATTCAGGGGCGAGTGCTCATATGACATCAAGCAAAGAAAACTTAATGCAAGTGAGAAAAGTACATGATACAAAGAAAATAGTGGTTGCAAATAATCAGACTGTGCCAGTTTTGTGTGCCGGTGATACACAGATTACTACACTAGTAAATAATTCTCAGTTTGACATTAAAGTAAACAATATCTTATACATACCAAACCTAACTACTAACTTACTATCTGTAAGCCAGTTGATCGCCAAAGGAAACAAAGTTACCTTTAAAAGTGATGTTTGTTTTATACATAATCAACAGAATGAACTTATAGGTATAGCGAATTTACAAAATGGTGTATATAGGTTGAATACTCTAAAGTCAGAGAAAGTGTTGGCAGCTGTAGTTCAAACTACAGATGCAGAACGGTGGCATAGAAGATTGGGACACCTTAACAGTAATGATTTGCAAAGAATTAGAAACGGTGCTGTAGAAGGTATGTCATTTGATACAAAGGCTGATCTTCAGAAAGCAAATTGTCAAGTATGCTGCGAGGGTAAACAGACCCGTTTACCATTTCAACTTAGCTATCATAGAAGTACCAACATTCTAGATGTAGTTCATTCAGATCTGTGTGGACCTATGGAGGTTCGATCGATTGGACAGGCTCGATACTTTCTATTGTTTGTTAACGATGCTAGCAAGATGGCATTTGTATACTTTTTAAAGGAGAAGAATCAGACCCTACAGTATTTCAAGGAGTTTCAAAAATTGATTGCGAATCAAAAGGGAACAAATATCAAGGTATTGAGAACCGACAATGGAGGGGAGTTCTGTTCAAATAAAATAGAAAGTTATCTCAAGGAATGTGGGATTATCCATCAAAAGACCAACCCGTATACTCCAGAGCAGAATGGTCTCAGTGAGCGCTTTAACAGGACAATTGTTGAACGTGCAAGATGTTTGTTATTCGAGGCCAAACTAAAAAAAATTTTTGGGCAGAAGCTGTAAATACGGCAGTATACTTGAAAAACAGGTCGCCGGCTTCAGGTTTGGACCAAAAGACACCGATTGAAATATGGACAGGAAAAAAGCCTGATATCAGTCATGTCAGAATATTTGGGAGCCCGGTAATGATGCATGTTCCTAAAAATAAGAGATTGAAGTGGGACAAGAAAGCAGTGGAATATATATTAGTGGGATACGCTGATAACATTAAAGGTTACAGACTGTACAATCCAGAAACTAGGAAAATATGTACAAGTAGAGATGTTATAGTAATGGAAAAAGATACTACTCAAATAGAAATAAATGAGAGCAAGCCATCAGTGCAGACAGAAAATTCTATGACAGAAAGTGTAACAACATTAACAAATCAGGATGATCCTACTTATGTATATGATTCAGGAAAAAGTTTGTCTTCATCTGAAGAAGAGTCTTATCAGTCAATAACTGAAGATTTATCTGATAATGAAACGCCTCAATTGGTTGAAAAACGCATCAGGAAACCTCCTGAAATGGTTTTAATAACCTTTGTATTTCAGATGAACCAGAGTCTTGGGCAGAAGATATGAATTACAATGAAGCTACTAACGGCCCAGATAAAGACCAGTGGCAGCAGGCAATGTCTAAAGAGCTTCAGGCAGTTGAGGCCAACCAGGCTTGGGAAATTGTGAGCCGTGAGGAAGCAGATAGAATAGTACAATGCAAGTGGGTATTCAGAAAAAAGCTAGAAGGTAATAATAGTGTAAGGTATAGAGCTAGACTAGTAGCCAAAGGTTATACTCAGCAGCATGGACTAGATTTTAATGAGACCTATTCTCCAGTTCTCAGATACTCTACACTTAGACTTCTGTTTGCATTAAGTGTAAAATTAAACTTTAAAATTACTCACCTTGATGTTGTTACAGCTTTTTTGAATGGTTTTCTCACTGAAAATGTGTATATGCAAGCTCCTCCTAATCTTAATTGTCCTAACAATTGTGTACTTAAACTTAAAAGAGCTGTTTATGGACTGAAACAGTCTGCTAGGGCATGGAATTCTAGAATTAATGATTTTTTATTAGAAATAAATTATATAAAGTCAATTTCAGAACCATGTTTGTATAGTAAGAAATGTAACAATGAGCAGACTATCATAGCAATATTTGTGGATGATTTTTTTATTTTCTCAAATAGTAAGGCTATGACTGATAACTTGAAGGAAAAACTTATGTCAAAATTTAAAATTAAAGACTTAGGTCAGATTAAAAGATGTTTAGGAATGCGTGTTAAGATATATGATAACAATTGTATTTCCATTGATCAAGAACAATTTGTAAAACAAGTTCTTAAGAAATTTCATATGAAGGATTGTAATCCAAAAGATACTCCTATGGAATGTAATTTAAAGTTAGATAAGGCAGAATGTGTTGACAAGCAGTTTCCCTACCAACAACTTATAGGGAACCTCATGTATTTGTCAGTATTAACACGTCCAGACATATCATATAGTGTGAGTTATTTAAGCCAATTTAATAATTCTAAAACTCTTTCTTCTGAACCGCCTCACTGAGCAGACGTGTTTGAAATTTTATTTAACATTTTAATCATAATTATCGCAAAAATAATACCTATACAGAAGAACATACGATCGTAATTACAACTCTCATAAACAGTGACACGCAAGTCGACCCGACCCCGGCTACCTGCTACCTGTGACGGCGTGCACGCGGCCGCGGCGTGAATCTTCTGTTATTCACTTCGATTAATCTTTATTACTACAACTTTAAAAATGAGTTTGCATCACACACCTCCCCAAAGTTTCTCGTCATCCGAAACAGACATAAATAAGCTGAGCAGCTCACAGATAACACCGTTGTCCTTTAATATAACTACAAGAAACACTAAACGATCTCGTCAAGAAGACGGGGAAGGCAATAGTTTCGATGCATTCAAAGATGAGATAACAGACCTACTTAAAGCCTGGATGAGTCAGCAGAACTCTCGACTTGACAATCTTGAGAAAAATCTGAACAGCATCAAAAATCAGTATGACATTATGCAATCATCTAATAAAGATTTTAAACACTACTTTGAAGAACTATCGGCCCAAATAAAAGATATCGACACGAAAATGGATCTACTGGAGGTTGAGAGGAATAATACCCGAGCTAAAATTACTAAATTGGAAGAAAGATCAGAAAGTCTAGACAGAATTATTAGAAAAACTAGCATCGAAATCCGGGGTATTCCTAAAGTGAGAAAAGAGAACAGAGAAGATCTTTTCAATATGATCACGAACTTACTGAAAAGTATTGGTGTGGATTATTGCCCCCAGGATATAAAGGATGTGTACCGACTCCCCTCTAGGGAGAATGCTACTACAGCCACAGTTGTATCTGATGTCTTGTGTTCACCACCACCTTCTTCAAGGACAAAGTTTTGAAATGTTCCAAGTTCTTTAACACATCACAAAAAGACAAACAACTGAATACAACCCATCTTGGACTGGCGAAACCTGAAAGTACCATATATATTTCAAACCACCTCACATCAAGAACCAAAAGATTACATTTCCTTGCGAAGGATTTTGCGCGCACTGAAAACTTTCACTATTGCTGGATTACAAATGGACGGGTCTTTCTACGAAAGAAAGAAGGAGACCGACATATTATTATCAAGAATGAACAGACTTTTCAACATCTTCGTGAGAGCAAGAATCCAGAAAACTAAGTGTAGGTATAGTTATATTAATCTTAACAACTTAACTTTTGCCTATCTTACTAAGATTTACTTTGTCTTTAACATAATACATACATTTTACATAAATTTAAAAAAAATGCGTAATTCTCAACAACATAAGTACACTATAATTAATATTGATATATTGACCTCACTCACACATCTAAACATAAAAACACAACTTATTTACACACTATCATACTACTTTTACATATACGCTTTGGCTAATAAACAATACCATGTACAAAAAACCAGTTCTAAACTGACTCCTTATCGCTCACCGGCTGTCTCACTGGACATGACATGTACTTATAACTACTATACTATTATTACGTCGGTTTGTAGTGATCCTAAGCAATTAAACTTTACTTTATTTTGTGGGAAGGTTATAAAATTAAAACTTAATGTCTATGATCAAGAAATACAATTCGTAATTAATAAGGTACACATAATAAATCAGTACACTGAACATACTCCTGTATACATAAACACACGCGCTCCATTCGCGACGACATACAGAAATAGTATAAATATAAACTTTAAGAGATGTTTTCATGGTCTTGGAGTTACATATGTTTCAAGTTTTGCGTCTTACAAGGCTTACATACTATACTGCCTGATATATAAACTTATTCTGTATTACACAACAAACCAAACCGGTACCCCCCCTAAATTATCTTATTATTTACACAAACTATCATTGTCAGCCATCGTACACTTTGCAGTAGTACTTAAGCGTGAACTATCACATTTAAACTGTAGCCTAGTATGGGACTGCTTCTGTATCGTGTTTAATACATACCTTTTACAACTTCTTATAGAATTGAGTCAATTGACGATTGCAAATTCTATTTGGGAGACACGAAAACACAATATACAATTATTTCACAGAACATACGCAGCATAAATAGAAATCTTGATCACTTTATTACACTTCTTAAACGACTACTCTTTCTACCTGATATAATTATACTGACAGAATGTTGGTTAAACGAATTTTCCCCCAGTTTCAACCTTGACGGATACACGTATCACTGCTCTAAAACATACCTTAATCAGAACGACGGCATTGTCGTTTTCACAAGATCGCACCTCCAGATTACCGTACAAGAGCCATCTTTCAAAAACTCAAACTGTTTACTGATAAATATATCTAATCAGGTTTCAGTTATTGCTCTTTACCGGTCCCCATCATTTTCCAATATCACAGATTTCTGTGACTCCCTAGATAAAGTCATACCGTTAGGTACTGGACAGTCATGTGTTATAATCGGTGACATAAACCTGGATATTAAGGCTGGATACACAGACCCACGATCTACAGAATATCTGGATTTGACCGGTTATCATGGATACTATCCTGGTCATAGCTTTCCTACTAGGGAAAACAGCTGCCTGGACCATGTACTGGTTAAATCTCGCTGTAGCACAAAAGTTATTGTCTCTCAGCCAGGCATCACGGATCACGATTCTGTAATATTAGGTATACAGAAACAGCCAACCAAAACACCTGTCTCCAGAAAAATAACTAAAATTGACTATAACGCGATTGATATTCAATTGGCTCAGATGGACTGGAACTGGCTTTATTCTCACATTGACATAGACTCAGCGGTAACCGGATTTACTGAATTTCTTGGTAATTTTGTAAAAAACCACACAAGAGTTATTACACTGCGCAGTACTGATGTTGTTTTTAAGCCATGGATTACGAGAGGTTTATTAAAGTGTATTCGTCGCAGAGATGCCCTTCACGTCAAAGCTAATAAAACCGAAAATCGTGATAATCTGGCAATTCAACTTGAATATAAAAGGTACCGAAATCACTGCAACAATACGTTAAGCAACCTTAAACTTGAATATGAGCAGAATCGTTTAAATAAAGCTAAAGGCAATCCTAAAAAACTTTGGTCAGAAATTAAAAATATTTGTAATATTTCCAATAATAAAGCAGAGACATCTGCGCTTTTAACTAACGATGGCAATCTGCTTAGTAAATTAAATAGCGTAAATACCTACTTCTCTACAGTTGGGCAAAAGCTGGCTAATGGCACTCTCGCAAATCTGAATGTCAGCGAGGATCAATTGGCTAATGCTTGGGCCGAAAAGACAAATAATTTGCCTAATGTCTGCCAGTCTTTTTTCTTCGTACCTACAGACGAAGCAGAAATATGCAATATTATTAAAAACTTAAAAACAACATCCTCTTCGGGTATAGATGGCTTAAGTAACATGTTCTACAAAAGATGTATGAAATCACTGTTAAAACCTATCTCATTTTTATGTAATCTAAGCTTGTCGACGAGTAGGGTTCCAGACAGTATGAAAGCGGCTAATGTTTGTCCTATATACAAGAGTGGCGATAAGCTGGATCCAGCCAACTATAGACCGATTTCGTTGCTGACTACTCTCTCTAAGATTTTGGAGAAAGTGGTCAACAAGCGACTTCTGGCATTTTTGGAGAAGCATGAACTGTTGTCAGAAAACCAGTACGGTTTCAGACCTGGCAAATCTACTGAGGACGCTGTTACAAATGCTGTAGACTATATCACACAAAAGTTGGATATAGGGAAAGCATGCATCGGCGTATTTCTCGACCTTGCTAAAGCCTTTGATACCGTTTCTCGGAAAATATTGCTTGTAAAACTTTCGGCTCTTGGGATACGAGGTGGACCACTCGATTGGTTTCGATCATATCTCAGTGAAAGGCAGCAAAGAGTAGTTGTGGGAGATTGCAGCAGTGACGTTCTAGAAGTGTGCTATGGTGTGCCGCAGGGTAGCGTTTTGGGCCCTACACTTTTTATTATCTATATCAATGACCTGTGCTCACGTGCGATTCCTGCGACAAAAATTTTCACCTACGCAGATGATACTGCAGTCGTCTTCCATGGCGATTCCTGGTCGGAAGTCATAAACAGGACTGAGAGGGGTTTGCGGGTCGTCGCCAATTGGTTAAATGACAACCTCCTTACTTTAAACGTTGCAAAAACCAAAGCTAACTGTTTTAGCGTCTCAGCGAGAACGGCTTCTGGAGATTTAGTTACCATCAGGCTTCACTCGTGCCAGGACCGCATCAATTGTGCGTGTCCAGTAGTTGAGAACACCCAGTATATAAAATACTTGGGTGTCTATTTGGACGAGCGATTGTCATGGTCCATGCATATAGATGCGTTGACTTCAAAGGTTAGGAAACTTTTGTACGTGTTCAAGAGGTTGACTAAAGTAGCTCCAGCTAAGATTATTAAAACTATTTACTATGCACTCTGTCAATCTATACTTGGATACTGCATTATATCATGGGGTGCGGCTGCAAAGGTGTATCTACTAAAGGCCGAAAGAGCACAACGTGCGTTACTGAAGTGCGCACACGGTCTTCCATACAGATATGGCACTGATCTCTTGTATCAAGAGACTCAAATACTCCGGGTAAGGCAGTTGTATATTCTATCTGTCGCTTTACGTTTCCATAAAAATAGCCTTAGTAAGGCAGTTATGACGCGATCTCAACGACTGCTTAAGTGGCAAACAATTAAATGCAACAAATCGTTTGGTAGAAGGTCCTTTCTCTTCATGGGACCTTTCATATGTAGAAAAATACAATCTAAACTAAAAATCGCTACACTACTACGGAAAACCTGCAAGAAAAAAATCACAATTTGGTTATTGAATCTTAGCTATTCTAGTACTGAGGCTATACTCAATATCCCACAGTAGAACAGTTATCACTGGTATTACATCTCATCCGACATATCCCAACTATAAACACGCGCGCATACACACACACCACACACACACACACACACACACACATACATACATACATACACACATACATACACACACGCGCGCACACACACACACACACACACACACGCACACACACCACACACACATACTTATACATACATACACAAACCTAAAAATCGCACATACATTCATACACTTCCATAACTAGTATTATATAAAGAATACTGTAAATTTATCGTTTTCATTTAATTTCCTTTTTTTTTATAATTCTTTTTTATTTTGTCTCTCATTTGTATTATAACGTTTTGCTGACTGAAAGAGACTGGGCCTCACGACACAGGGAATCCTAGTGTGGGGTCCAGAGCCATATAAATATGTAATGTGAAGCTTTTTGTCAATAAAAATATTTTTTATTTTTTATTATTTTATTTTAATTGTTTTAATTCAATTCATTGGCATCATGCCAAAAGAATCTTAAAATACTTACAGAAAACTAAATCTTATGGTTTAAAATTCACTAAAGATACTTGTAACTTAGAAGGTTTTGTAGATGCTGATTGGGCTGCAAGTACTATTGATAGAAAGTCATACACAGGATTTTGTTTTAAATTGTCAGGTTGTGTAGTATCCTATGAATGCAGGAAGCAACAAACAGTTGCATTATTAAGTACAGAAGCCGAATATATGGCTGTGGCAGAAGCATGTAAAGAGGCAATATATTTAAAAAGTATTTTGTCAGATATTGTTGGTTGTAACTATACTGTAATAATTTACAATGATAACCAAGGAGCCCAGAAGTTGACAGAAAATCCTTTATATCACAAACGTACGTATAGATGTAAGATACCATTTCATAAGAGAAGCAGTTTCTAATAAGATTGTAAAAATAGTTTATCTGTCAACATCTGAGATGCCAGCGGATATACTAACAAAAAGTTTAAGTGGTGCAAAACATAATTATTTTGTAAAATTAATGGGAATTGAAAAAGTCTAAAATGTTAGTTATATTGTTATGTTACTGTTATTTATGTAAAAGTTATTAGACTAAAATGGTTATTAGATTATTTTGATAAGTGGTGCTGTTAAAATATACATTTTTGATTGTATCAAAATAATATTAGTTTCTTCATACTAGCTCCCTCTAGTGTCAAATGTGTGTACCAGTTTACATAGATAATAGAAGTATTAAATAAATTGTCTATTCTCAACCTGCAATTCATTCGTTTTATTAGGTTATGGGCCCAGTGCAACATTTTTATAATAAAAAGTAGTATATTCATATCTAAATACAGCAAATTAGTCATCATGTCATTAGGAAGTTACTTAGTGAGTGTTCCGAAATTAAAAGGACGAGAGAACTACAATGACTGGGCGCTTGCGAATGAAACGAATGAATTGCTCATTCGTTTTATTACTCCCATCAGCAGATTCATTACTATTTTCATAAAAATCTATTAATTTGTTTTCAATCCCATTTTTGGCTGTAAAATATTGTATCACTAATGGTTTAAATAATTTTATGGTTTTTTTGTTAGATGTGTAATGTGTGTAAAAGCATCAGCACAATTTCGATGCTTCTGTTTTGGCCGCCACATGAATCAGCCCAAAGCCTCAGCTGAGTTACGCCAGGTTTTAAATGCGCGCTAACAAACATTTTTAAACATGATCCCACTTCTTGGGTATCACGCCCAGCTTCATGCTCCAGCCAAATATATGGAAGTATCCTTTTCCATTGGTACCGCAATGTATACCTAAATTGTGAAGGTTTAGTTGCCGCTTATAATAAACTATACTTGAAGGTAATCAATCGCGGTAAACAGTGCGTCTTTTCTAGATCAAAAGTTAGTGTTTCTATTGTAGCATCGTTCTTAGCAGCAGTCAAGTCCTTTTTCATTTGGTCTCTTAATTTGTAGGCATTTTCCAAATAATCTGTGTTTATTTTTAAAAATGCAGTTAATCGTTCACCAGTTGCAACACTTTTATTTGCTTTGTACAAGTCGCAGCGTAAACAAGTATCTTTTTGTGGTTTTTTGAATCTTAAGGTTAAAGTCTTTGTAAAAAGAAAGTCTTAATCTAGAAAAACTAACATGATTTTCATATTTTTCTTTGTAAAGGTCATAAATGATACTCAAGTTCAAGTTCAAAAAAATATTGCTGAAGTGGTAACTCCGCAATATTGAGAAGAGTACTTTGACAAACTAACTGTGAATTGTTTCATTTGCAGCAATTGTTCGTCATTAGAACATAAATTCTTTATACTCACAAAGACAACAGATACCAATAGATAAAAGGGATACTAAAAAAGACACGCAGATAGCTATATACTTATAACGAAAATAATCCATTTTACAAACGTTTTTTCGATAAAAGCGATAACTGGACAGCAAAGAGTCTTTTTTCTTTTTCAATTGATTGATTTCTATATCCATTAGAGTACTAATCCGCCTCCAGGCATCATGATCATGCTACTTTTTGTCCATATGATGAGGGTGTTTTGCATCCCACAGTACACTTTCAGAATGGTAATGCTCTAAAAAGAGCATTTCAGTTTAGTTTTTCTAAACTTTCAAGCGACGACGCCATAGCGCGCGCGCAGACACTGCAAACGTCCGTACGCCTTTATAAGTAAACTCCACCGGGGCCGTGAATGTGTACGTGTAGGTATGCGTAGTGTTTACGCGAAGAAGATGCGAACCCTTAGTCACGGGACAAAATACCGACTCTAATCGGGGAACAGGCGTGAACGCGCGTGAATCCCGTGAAAACCGCCCACATTCACGTTCGCATCTGTTCACGGAGCTTCACGGCACTTATGTGAAGCCGCCATGACGCGGAACAAAAAAACCGATCAAAATTGGGAACCAAAGCGCGAATCCGCGTAGAATATGCGAAAGGGCTGCCCACTTAGCGTAGCCCTTTCGCGGCCATTGCGCGCGGTCCGCGGGCTAAGTGTAGAGCGGGCTTAAATTTTCTCCGTCGTCGGCAGATTTATGTAACTTTTTAAAAATGTAAATCAGTCCAAGTTTCTTAACCCTTAGGCCTCTTTTCCATTACACGGTTGTTCAAACGTACGGTGTGTAAGCCGTACGGTTGAAAAAACGTGCTAGCTTGTACATGATACGGCAAAATCACCGCGCGAGACATTGGTAAGTACTGGCTAGTAGCGCTTTTTACTCGGGCTGTGTAGGACGTGCTGCGTCATGAATTTTCTTACGAAAAAAAAAGATTATAGTTGCTTATTACATATATAGGAAAAAGAAAATAGAAAAAAAAGGGAAGTAAGGTTTTGGATACATCCGATTTTTGAAAAAAGGGAGGAATGTGGCGCGTTTCATACACTTGTCAAGAATCAATTGAGAGAAGATGAAGACAAGTTTTACAATTATTTTAGAATGCAGAAAACTACATTCGACAACTTGCTCCAAAATTATCCCAGGAACTAAAACATCAAGATACTTTTATGCGAGAGAGTATATCGCCCGCAGAAAGGCTGTAACTCTGAGGTAAGTAGGTACAAAATTAAATGACATATTTTAGTTTAAAATTGTTTATTGCACACAAACAAAATTATTACATGTAATTGAATTTTAATAATTATTAATTTAAGAACAAGTAAATCAAACAATACACTACGCTGAAAATGCTACTCAAGTGCGGTACTAAAATCGAATTCGTCTTCAATAGAAACTTGAGAATCTGCCGAGATACTTTCCGCATTTACACTATGTACAGATAATTGTGATTCGGGTCGGTAGTGGATTGGCTCTAAACCAGAACCGTGTCCAAAATCATGAGAAGACGTCTGTGGACGACTTATTCCATAGCCCGATCTAGCAGCTGTAGAATATCCATATGTTGACGATTGCGCATTTGAGGATGCTGTACCACTTAAATATCCTTGATGGCCTTGATCCCATTGGTTTCTTGATGTAGGTATATACTGAGTACACTGTCTTTGTCACTGTCATTCTCATCTCGTTCTGCTGAATCCATAAACTTCATAAACCTAATGTCAACTTCACTTAGTTCATTTTTTCTTTTTTTTTTAGCCCTTTGCGTCTCACTCCGTTCAGTGTATCCCGAGCTTGATTGATTCGGGACTGCACTATCAAAATTTTCATTACTGAGGCTAGAATCATGAACATGTTCAGTCATGTTAGAATCGGTCTTGCGATGCTCAACATTTTTTTTAGGAACATCATTTCATCATAGAACATATTATATTTTCTTATTTTTTTTGCTGAAGAACCAGACTTACATTCATTAATTTTTTTGTCATATTTTATCCAGCTATCTTTCATATTGGTCCACGTCTTCATCACCATTTGCCCTGAAAATAAATAAATAATAATTATTAAATTCAAAATTTATAAAAACCCCCGACCTAAACTGAATCGACCCCGACCTAAAATGGGGTTTTAGTATTTGAACCTGAACCGTTTTGTTTTATATTTCAGGTATCTAGCAACAGGAGATACCTTTACTGACCTATACTACAGCTATAGAATTGGAATAAAAACCATAAGTTGCATCGTACGTGAAGTATGCCACTACATTTGGTTAGAACTGTATAAAGAATATATGAAAATGCCATCTAAAGAAGACTGGCTACACATTGCAAGCAAATTTCAAGAATCTTCCAACTTCCCACTGCACAGTGGGAAGTTGGAAGATTGAGTTAGGAGCGGTCGATGGAAAACACATCAGACTTATTAAGCCAATTGATAGTGGCTCGATGTTTTTAAATTACAAACATTTTTTTTCTATAGTTTTGATGGCAGTAGTAGATAGCGATTACAACTTTATATTTGTTGACGTTGGCGCCTACGGAAAGGAGTGTGATTCCAGTGTGTTTAAAGAGACCCCATTTTGGAAAAATTTAACAAACAACGGATTAAATCTACCCGATGCAACACGTTTGCCTGGAATTGACTACGATTTGCCATATGTGTTCGTTGCGGACGAAGCCTTTGCTTTGCATTATCACTTGCTTCGTCCATTTGGTGGTCATCAGCTTGATCAATTAAAACGTACATTTAACTACAGACTCACCAGAGCGCGAAGATTTGTTGAATGTGCGTTTGGCATTTTATCCAATAAATGGCGAATTTTTCACCGGCCAATGAATGTGTCCATCGATTTGGCAGTTGATATTGTGAAAACATGTTGTGTTTTGCAAAATTTTATACATAAGCAGGAAAACTTTCAGTTTCACAATGCGAGTGAAAATGAGTCCACCCTTGATTCAGAATCGGAACTAATCCAGTTACCTATCACGAATGCAGTTCGCGGAAGTTTGGCGGCTAATGAAGTTCGCAACAGATTTGCACAATATTTTGTATCTCCTATCAAAACAACTATGCATAAGTAAAAAGTTAATAATTAAATATCTGTAACTTACCAAACTTGTTTTTCTCATCACCACTTAAATCTTCAAATGTGGGCTGGAAATGAATAAATATTTCTTTCCAGGAATCATATTTAAGCCGCTTATTTTTATAATCGTCGATGGTCTTATCCCATATTACAGGCCTTTCTTGAATCAACGTAATTAATAATTCTTGATTTATGTTCATTTTATAATAAAATCGCGAAACAGCGTATATAAGCGGTCACGAATCCGTGCGTACGTCCGGCACCGTCGACACACCCCGATAGACTGCCATACAACACTGGTGAAAATCACGCCGTGCGTAGACGCGGCGCGCCGAGGGTCAGACGCGGCGCGCCGAGGGGCAGTCACGGCGCACGCGGCCGCGGCGCCGTGCCTTGGCGCCACCGTGCATATCGACAAGCTCATATAGTGATCCATACCACACTGACGACCGTGCCTACACGCGGCGAATTAACCGTAGATTTTCACGGCGAGAAACCGTGTAATGGAAAAGAGGCCTTAGGCCTCTTGTCCACGACACGTTTTCTTAACCGTACGGCGTGTTAGCCGTACGGTTAACAAAACGTGCAAGCTTGTACATGGCACGGCGAAGCTACCGGTCGAAACAACGGCCAGGTGCCGCTCAGTTCACCTTTTTCTGCAGCCTAGTTTCTACGTTTTCGACATGAACCCACCCGTCTAAAAAAAAGATTATTCTTGCGTACTATGTATATACCTCTAGAAAACTTGAAAAAAAGAGAAAAGAAGAAGGTTTTGGATACATCCAATTTTAGAAAAACACGAAGAATTTGGCGCTTTTCATACACTTGTCAAGAATCAACTGAGGGAAGATGAAGACAAGTTTTTCAATTATTTTAGAATGCAGAAAACGACATTCGATAAATTGGTCCAAATTTTATCCCAGAAACTTAAGCACCAAGATACTAATATGCGACAAAGTATTTCCGCTGCAGATAGATTGGCTGTGACTTTGAGGTTAGTACAAAATTAAATCACTTACATACTTTTGTTTAATTTTATTGATTTATACTAATCATTTATCGCAAACAAAATTGTACTTGTGGCGACACATAGTACATGTCAACGGATGACGTCACAATTAACACGGATAGAAAATCACAACGAACAACTGTTGGTCAGAAAGCCCGCCAGCCACGATCACCTCGCCTGGTCGGAGGATCCTCTTTTTCCGATCGTAGGGAACTTTACTCTCTGTTCCTTAAATACTGTTGATAAATTATTTACTTACTATTCAACAATTACTTATACACGTCATTCATCAAATGTCTATAATAAGTCCATTTTCTCTACTGACAACACAATCGTTATGATAAATTACATGACAGAATTTTTTCTTACTGGTTTTTTCCCGAGAACGTTTTGTTTCGATTTTGTTTAAAATCTTAAGTGTACAAATATGATTTTAAGTGTAACTATGTGTAGAGGTACACGTGTGCAGTTAAGGTAAAATGCACACGATATTGGCACTCTCTTGTGTAAAAGCTGGCATGCGCAAATATAACTGTGGTAAAGCATGCACATGTATTAGGCGCATTAGAAATAAAAAGTTTTAACACCTTAATGTTACTCTTCAGACTCTGTGTGTTGTACGAGGTCAATCGAATCATTGTTAACGGGCAATTTGTCCCAGAATGGCAATCTGTTTTTTGGGATGAGATCACTTAACTTCTTCAATATATCCGACTTTCTTTCTTGAGCAATACCTCGTGGATTAGTATTTTGAACAGCACAAGGTATTGAACCTTGTTTAACTACCTCTGTTTTGAGGAAAACGATTTGTTTCGTACGTCTACCGTGAGTAAATTTAACAAAAATGGACATAGAATTTCTATGCACCTCGACATAGGCAATATTTTTTATGTAGGTCCTTTCATCATGTTTTTTTTAAATCTATATTCAGAAGAATGATCTTCAAATTTGACCATTGAGCATTTTTCCTAATGACCCAGGTGCATAAATCAAAGAAAGTATTTCCTTCACGCCGCTTCCTTGCATAATGTAACCAATTGCACCAAGAAACAACATGCGTAGATGAAATCCTCCGAGCCTAATCTTCGATAATTCAATCTCTTTAGGTGCGGCTGATACGATTTCTCGAGCTTTTGCATACAAAAGCTGATCAAAAGTAACAATGCATACATCATGACCATAACGTTTTGCATTTTCTAATGCACGAGGTAAAGTTGTGTATATAGTATTGTAATTACTAGCTGGTCTGTGAATAAATGGTAAAAATAAAATTTGAAATGTTGAAAAATTCGTAAAATTATTTGTTAATTGTTCAATAAAACCATTCCAACCGGGCATTGAAAAATTCTTTCATTTACCATAGAACCATATCGCATTGACTTTTTTAAGTAAAGATACTAGTACTTCACTATCATAAGCAAAATCTTGGATAATTATTTTACTATAACCTACTACACTATCATTATAGGAAATCTGCAGTGGCACATGAGCTATTGCCGCGAAATCTGTTGCTGTAGGAGCTCCTTTCAGCCGTCGTATCGGTTCTTCTATAGAACTTTTTGGAGTGAGTAACAACTTGAATGATACCCATTATATGAAGTGTGTTATGACCGTCCAGAGTATTTACATTTATATCAGCATTGTCTATTGTCTGCAACCTACTGAACGAATGTGCCAGTGACTCCTAAATTTTCGGGGTCTACGATAATTTGAGTTCGAGCTCCACAGTAGACTATGAAATCAATTAAGTATCTGGTTTTTACCGCACAATATAAAAAGTTTTATTCCAAATCAACAACGAGAATGTGTCCCACAGCTATGCCAAATAGGTAGGCACACGGTATCGAATAAAAAGTATCGATACTGTACTCATGAGTAGATTCGATAAGAAAGTATCGTACTTGTAAAAGAACCGACACAAAAGTATCGATACCTTAAAGTATCGAGTACTTTTCTCAGGCAGGGGCCAGGGCACGTTAAACATTAGTTTGTCTTGTCTATAACTTATGTATGTTTAACTTTATGTTTAGTATTGTCTGTAACTGCATTCAGTAAGAGAAAATGAAAATATAACAAATGGTACATAAATATAAGATTAATAAAAACAACCTGTAAGTAAAGCCACAATTTTTTAATGAAAAGTATTATAAATCCCATTCCTCCTCCGTACAATCGCTCAAAAAAAGAAGTTTGTCGAGCCTTTTCGGCGATAGGCGGTTACGGGTTTAAGTAATTGTACTTCCAGCTTTTGAAAACAATCTTTCTGAGGGCACTGAAGTCGCAGGAATCGATAAAAATTCTCGTGCCAACTTATACAATTTTGGGAAAACAACTTTCATATCTTCCCATTGTTTTAGTGGATCTAAAGAAAGTGGTACAACCTGTGTAGATAAATAATGGCTTAATTCATCCTTATTTGCAATCTGTAATAAAGAACTGGTTTTACTTCGCTTACTCGATACCATAAGGTATCGATACTTTTTTTGTATCCCTACAAAAAGGTTCAGTTCAGCACTATGCCAGATAACTATAGGTACTAAATCTTAATTTACTCCTAAACGCGTGGACCGATTTACACGATACAAAAGGATAAATTGGTTTTAGACCCTAGACCTTTCATTTATGACTGCACGGTTGGTGCGGTGGCTGGGCAACCGGCTGCCGTGCAACGTGTCCCAGGTCCGATTCCCGCACGGAACAACACTTTGTGTCATCCACAAATTGTTGTTTCGGGTCTGGGTGTCATTGTGTATGTGAACTTATATGTTTGTAAACGCACCCACGACACAGGAGAAAATCCTAATGTGGGGCAACGTTTTTTTTTTTTAAGTTGACTCCAACATCGTTAAGATATCTCAATAAACAAAAAAAACACATTTTCAAGTTGCTCTCGTAATTATCCAACATAATGAAACGCGAAATACTTAACAATTCTTTACAAAAACTATCTTTCTTTTCTATCTATTTTGAATACGTTTGGAATGTTTCTAAAATTGTCAACTTTATGTTGTCCAGCTTTGCTTTCATTTTATTATATTTTATCAAGTCTAAAATTATGGGGACACTAACTTACCGATTCTTCATCGCTTGTACTACTCGAACTGGAACTGTCAGTATTGATATCTCCTTCTAAAATATTTAATAATTCGTAGTCTTCAAACATGTTTCTCAACACTAATTACCCGAAGCGTACTTGTTAACACGGGGACGGCGCGGCTACTGATGTTTAGTTGCTTACCCCAACAAATATGGCGTCCGTGTCGCTTGCGCCGCACGGAAAATCACGGTGATGGCGGCCAGTGTCCGTCAAGCTGTAACTGCATTAGTGACGCCCCAAAATAATATCGACAGTAAGAATATATTTTTTTTTATTTCGTAATTTTCTACAGATTCTCTTCAATTGTTGTACATTATTGAAATAATAATTAAAAAAAAAGTCATTCAAGTTAAATTTATAGTCCACACATGGTTTAACAAGATAATTAATAATTTAAAACTGTTGTTTTTTATTATTTAGATTCTACTAGCGCATCACTAGCCTTCTTAAAATTACGGGTTCGGTGCAGTGTGTAAGGGTTGCAAAAGCCCCTCATTTGATTACTGCATTTAGATTTCATTGTTATTGTAACGGTGACGGCAGGGAAAGGGTTAACTTCACATCATCTGCAAGTGCCACATAGGTCTAGATTTTGGTCAGATACTCTCTTGGACGAAGATGGCAGGGGTTCATATACTTTCCCTTTTTTCTCAATTTTTTAGGCTGAGATTTTTTGGCTGTTTTTTTTTCTTTTGGGATTGAGGAATCTTCAATATCTCTTGGTCTTTTAAACATCCTGGCTGTTGATTTTCTAGAGTTCTCGGTTGGTTTTCCTTCTCTGCATCACATGTAACCAAAGATGGTGCAACTGCATGGTCACTGCATTGTAATTAACAGGGTAAATACCTGCTTTTGAAACAGCTTTGGCTATTAATGACCTTTTATCAATGGTTTCTTGTTATGCTACAGATAAGATTTTCAAAAAATCATATCGAGTCATTTTTTCTCCAGGTTTTTCCAATTCCAACTTTATCTAAATGATTTCTCCATTTGGCTTTCATTGGGCTAAATATGCCCAGGCTGCAACAGATGAGTGATATGTGGAGGATAAGTAACAATATATATTTGCTCCTTACTTGCAAGATCCAACAATTCTGGAGTCAAATAAGATTTGTGAAAATCCATGAAAGCACAACTGGTCTAGCCAAGGGAATCTACCTGAATTGAAATTCCAAAAACAAGTCATTGTTAATCCAGCCCTTATCACTCAGTTTAATAAGACAAGGGAAATCAGAACTCTTCAATCTGTCATCCCATCGTTTCCCTTTAAATATAATCATTGGTGGTATTGCATCACCAGCAACATTCACACAGGGCAATACCGTAGTTGTTGTTTCTTTTTCCCCAAAAGTTTGTTTGTAAACATGTGACTTTTCAGTCAATGTAACTAGTTAAATACCGGAGGCGCTGCCGGCCGAAGGATTTTTAAAAGAAACGAAGGAGTCTTGACGACAGTTTTATTCAGACTGACTTAAATCTAATACAACGTTCCTAACTAAATCCTTTTCTCTACAGATGATTGTCGCCGGGCGCTAGTCATAACATCCCGGCGTTACCGCGAATGCTATTTCAGCGTAGGCCGCCCATGGCGGGTTCGTCTAACAGGATGTTATTATATTAGGGATAGATACTGCATGCATAACTCTTCCCCCCATAGGTACGAAATTATCAGAGGGAAGATTATCATTAGCTTGATTATTTTCACTCCGATGATTTCGGCAGGAACCACATTTTACGATACTTCTATACGTAAATGCTAAGATTATACAAGTGCTATAATTATATATAACACTAGAGTGCCGACACTCACACTTTTCACTTTAATGACCATTTCCTCGTTCACTTCATTTTTACTCACTTCTAATAGATAATTTGATTGTTGTAGATTTGTTAATTCACTAGTGCCCAATTTAATAGGCTTGTGCTGTAGCCGTGGCTCAATGGTTGCTACATCGGGAAGATTGATGATCAGTAATTTTAAGGAGTCAATTTTACTCGTAATAGTACAATGAGATTTCAGGGTAACTCTGCCAATCTGAACATGGCATTGTCCATCCAAGGTAAGAGAGTAAGTGCCTTTTATTTTTTTGTTATCTCGCTATTGCAGATTTTAGATAGTATGCTTTCGATTTTGGTGTAGACAATCCAATGCCGTTTTCCCACGGATTCTATCTTAACTGAGTTTATTTGAACTGGTACAGGATTGCAGGAACTCGTGTTGTGTGGAAATCTCATTAATGCAGCTTGCAACTGGGACTCGTCTTCGTCCCACAGAAACTTCGTGTCGTAGAGTTTGTTGCAAGGCTGGGAGAGCGAGACCATTTCTGACCCGTTTACTAAAAGGTAGGAATATTCGGGGATAATAATAATGGTTTGGTTAAAGTGATTGGTGATAGGTATGGGAATTGCTCTGTAGTAGCTATATATTTCAATTTTAATTATAGGTACCTCTAAAGCGAACGTTATTTGACTTCCTTTCGAATAAGCTTTTATTCCAATACACTGTTCTATTTTGATCAAATTATCGTAGTTTACCGAATATACTAATTTGTTAGATCTTTCTATAATTTCTAACGATTTTAACAATTCATCAGAGTGCAATAGAGACTGGTGTAATAATTTTAATTTAATAAATGTGACATAAGTTTCAATCTCCCCCAGTCGACTGTGCAATAGTTGGAAATAGTGTAGGAACAAATTATAGATAATAACAAAATTATGTGTAGTAATGTTAATGTTACTTTTATCAATATTTTGTCTTATTTTCCTTTCTATTTGAGCAAAATTGTTCTTCGTAGAATTTGTTATTTTAACTAAAGCCTTTGACATGCCATTTATCAGTGTTACCTTATTAAACAATGCATCCTGACGTGTTTTTATATTGTTAATCATATTTTCATATTTGATAGCGTCGTCAGTGTCTAGGTTACCAGTAATAATCTTAATAATAGATCCTAGAGGATTTAAAATTCCACGTTTAATCCTTATCGATGGGGCTAACTGCTTAAATTTTTCAATTCTAATGTTTTTAATGTAACCAGTTTGAAGCTTTACATCAAATAATTGAAATTAGCCTTATATGGAAGAGGATATAATATCAAGTATTAACTGAGAATTTGGTAAAATTTGGCTTAGAAACCAAGTTATCTGAATTATAGTAAAAGTTAGGTTATAGTATAACATTGTGATTTTTTTGTGTTATTTCTGAAATACTTTTGAATCACTCATTTCGCCACTGACGAATAACTGTTAAAATCGCCTCATTCTCCAAGACTTTTCTACCAATGGGATTCTGCGACCAACCGCAATCGTACAATTTATACAGCAATCCATGTCGTCGATATCCAATCGATAGGTGTAACAGTTGTCCAAAATAGAGAGTCAGGTAATTCCGAGTAGTAAGATCCGTCGAATAGTCCGTTATAATATGCAAAGCCGAGGGTTTAACCAATAAAACAAGGAAAATACGTGCGCACTCAGAATGAAAGTAAACAAAGAAGTACATCTGTCAGTCATTGTCAATCAAACGCAAGCCGTCAACAAGGGTTGTCAGAAAAAAAAATACACTATAATCGATTAAATCGATTTCACGAAACCGTAATGAATTGATATTCATATAGAGGTACATATTAGCTTCTACTCGCAACTTCGTACGCGCAATCAAGCGAGCAAGCGCTCTTGACAATAACAAACATAACAAAAAAAGATCAGCCAAATATTCTCAGATTTTAGCGACTTAATAATAATCGATTACTAGGGCTTATTTAATCGATTATTTAGTCTTATTATCTTAATTTAAGTTTTCTCGCTTCCTGGGTAGAATCGTGGTACCATATTTTGTAATTTTCTTAAGAAAAATGTACCGGTTTTTTTGAGACATACTTCACGTAGTTAACTGCTGGGCCCAGAACTTCCCCTCTCCTTGCGTACCTTATAATGTTAGTAAGTCCTCGTGGATTGAACTTAAATCTAAAATCTTAATAATATTTCACTTATCATAATTTTAACTGTCAAACACCCCGAGGACACCGGTGACCGCAACCTATTGTTCTTTAATTGTGTCTATAACTATAATGACGGTACTCAAAGGCTTAAGCTAGCTTTACCTTGTTTCAGAATCAACAGGCCTGGATCCTTATCAATCCTTTAAGGTGTAGGCTGTGAATCCCGATGGCCAGGGTCAAGAGCACGAGGGGGAAACTGTGGAGGTCGTTTAATGTCCTTAATGGTCACCTTAGTGTCGCGATTATTTATTCTAACAGGACAAATATTCCTAGCGATTTCTCCTGACACTCGTGCCTTTTGTAAACGAGGTTTATCCTTACTTCTCCGGACGTTTACCCCCTTTTATAAATACAGTGTCTCCCTCCTATATGTCAAGTGACGTTTCACCGCCGCGTTGTTTTTACCTTTTCTTTTTTTGCTATTATTTTACATGTTAAGTACTGGTAAAGGTATTTTGTTCGCTTCATATGATCGTTGACTAATTGTTGTATATATTGTTTATTAAAGTTAACTTCAAAGGTGCTATTAGATTCGGTGGGTACAAAGACAACTTCCAAAGGTGTAAGATCTGTTGTGGAATGGATAATTTGGTTAAATGATATGATTGCGTACGTCATTACGTCCGCAGCGTCGGTAATTCGTTGTTCATATTTTGCGATACGATATTTTTCTAAAATAGTTGAGTGAAAACGTTCAATCAAACGAATAGAATTAGGATTATGCGCAGTTCCTATATGCAGATCGATTTTATAAAATTGTAGAGTTTCTTTAAATAATGTGTTATTAAATTCAGTTCCAGGATCTGTATGTATGTTTTTGATTTTTTTTATTGCAAATCCATTAAAAATTTTAATTTTTTGCTGTCTCATAGACTTGGATCCTTTAATTTAAATCCATAATCAGCTTATCCAACGCAACGTTTAACGTGTTCTTTTAAATCTTTTTGCACCGTATACTGAGAAGTCACCTGTAAACTTATCGGAAAAATTTGGAGTAATGCGTCTCTTGTTTATGTCATTGTAGTCTTTTTCCACTCTCGCTCTCATCACGCTCACTTTTTTCTGCAGGAAAAATACGCAATTTTATAACGATTTAGAGAGATCAAACTTTTGAAAACGGTCACTTTAACTCTGTGGCTCATTCAAAGAAATGACAGATTTCAACCAATTACGTGCAAGCTATCTTTTTTTTCTTTACGTATTGAAGGACGACAGGCTATGGATACGTTCAGAAACTTTATCCCGTGTCAAATAATATTTCGTTCAGATATTCAATAATATTCAGTTACGGACGCGTAAATTTCTGATATCAATTTTGATAAACTATGCACTTAAGGATTAAATAAGTAGCATCAATATTAAACCATGGAATTATAAAAACTTGCATAAAAGGAGGGAATCAATTTCTTTGTTAGAAGTTCTTTTACATCTTTTTTCTTATTTTCACGTAGCTGTTGTCTTTTGCTATATGCTTTATCCCTTAATAGGGCATGGCTAAACTGTGGATGTTTGCAGAAGTTTAAAAGCTAATATGTAATTAGTGGTACATACAGATCTTAGATATCATATCAGTATTTTTTATGTGTTTTCAGTTTTTCAGGAAACCATGTGGGAGAATATTTCCTGTTGGCCGATTACATTGCAACCTTTGGTGTCCCACTAGGTGGGAAATATATTTCATACAAACGTAACACATTAGGTTCTGAGTCAGAAATAGATGAATGAGTGGACAGAGATAATTGAAATAAGTAAAAATACTAAATTAAAAAATAATATCTATTTAATTTTACTTGTGAAACATTTCAAAACAAGGGGCAGCACATAAAGATACCTTGCAAACTTTACACATGTATTTAATAATAATAATAATAACTCTTTATTTCAGACTCTAAGATCCATAGTTACATGCACAGTAGTTGATTAATACAAATAGAATTATAAAATATAACAAAATAAAAAAATTAAAATAAAAATTCAAATTAATAATTGTATATGTAAATAAATTGATTAATAATATAATAATTGGGAAAAAAATGCAAATTAGGTGACCATAGCCAACCATCGTCTGTACGTGGCAGTCAAATGCAGGCGGTCAGCCAAACTCCTAACAATACCATTCTTACACATGCCAACTCTGGACATAAAGGAGGCTATCCTTTTGCGCTGTATGGCATTAAAGGTGTCAATACGAGCGTCAAAAAACATCCCCGAAGCGCTGCAACCTCTCGGTAGTCCCATGAGTTGCCTGTAGACGTTGTTGTATGTGACTCTGATGGCATTGTGCGATTTTTTTGTATAATTAGTCCAGAGTTGACACGTGTAGAACGTCTGACAAACTGATTTAAACAGTGTTACTTTCACGTCAGGCGCAGCACTACAAAATTTTCTGGCGATCATATTGCCCACCACGCACAGAGCTCGTCTCTGTCGCTCTATATCTTCATCATCCTTCAGGTTGGAGGTTACAATGTGACCCAGGTACCTGAAATGCTGAACAACTTTCACAGTATGCCCATTTAAGCGCAGCTCCGGCACATTTCCGGGCCCCTGTCTCGATCCAAAGACGACCATTTCCGTCTTCCTTACATTGTAAGCAAGATCGTGCTCTCGCGCATACCTCTCGCAAACACTAACTAGCCTTTGCAGCCCCTTGATCGTAGGACTGAGCAGCACCATATCGTCGGCATAGCTCAGATTGTTGACATATCTGCCATCCAATCTCAGTCCGACGGGAATACTGCTCAGTTCCACGACCAAATCATTGACATAATAGTTAAAGAGGTCAGGTGAGGTCACCCCGCCCTGCCTCACACCACATGACAGTCTGTATGGATCCGACATTTCAGTGTCCCATCTGACGCTGTTGGTCTGATTACTATACCAGTATGCCATCAGACCAACAACCTCAGAGGGAACTTCCGACCCGCGCATTTTTGACCATAGAAGGTCATGATTTATAGTATCAAATGCACGGCTCAGGTCCAAAAAACATGCGTAGACTGTGGTATCGTTTTCGGTGTAATACCTAACAACCTCCTTAAGCGAGAAAATAGCGAGGTCGGTCGACAGCTTAGGCCGAAAACCGAACTGGCCATCATCAATACCCAACTTTGTGATGTGTGCATGAAGAGCTCGCTCAAGGATCCTGGCCGCAATCGTCGCCAGGGAGATGGGTCTATAGTTGGACACGCTCGAGCTATCACCAGTCTTGTTTTTTGGTACAGGCACCACTAAGGTACGCATTAAAGCCTCCGGTAAGTAACAATGCTTCATGCAGAGATTAAAGAGCCGCGCCAAGACGTCACATATATATCTGCCAGCAAAAAGTAGGTGTTCTATACTAAGGCCGTCGTGGCCCGAAGACTTTCCGCGCTTCATATTCTTCAAAATATCTTCAATAATTTTCGGACTTATGTTAACGCAGAGAGGCTCCGAACCTCGACCGGTCATAATATTACTAAACGTTTTTGCTGCGTTGTTCTTTTTCACGTGTACTACACATTCTGCATCTTCGAAATTTGGTCAATTCAGGCATGTGGGATCCTACTTTAGTCACGTATTACGCGTACGCTTATGCATGGCTAAAATATGGTGTCATTTTATGGGGGAATAGTACCGATGCACCCTCATTATTCACCATCCAAAAAAAGCTTGTGAGAATACTGGTCAACATAGATGAAACTGAAAGTTGCCGGCCTCACTTTAGACAACTGGAGGTGTTGACTTTGCCTTGTCTTTATATATTTGAAATTTGTAAATTTGTACGCCAATATCCTGAATTCTACACAAAACGAGAAGAAATACAGAACAGATTCACTCTAAGACATAGAAACAGAATAAACATGCCAATTTCACGACTTAAAATGCATTCGTCAGGTACACATGTAATGTCAATAAAGGTATATAATAAACTACCGGAACACTTGAAGAATATTAACAAACATAACATATTTACAAATAAATTAAAGCTATTTCTATTAGACAGAGGGTATTATACAATAAATGAATACATGAATGACAAAATGCAATAAATTTTAGAGTACCTGCTACTTGAATTATATTATATTATTGATGTGACATTGTTTTTTGTGGATGAGTTTTATTTTAATGTTTGTTGACTTTCCTTTGAACTTGACTTATCATACCTATTGATTATTTTAATTTGATTTTCGCTGTATTAATTTGATTTTAATTATTTTAATTTGATTTTGATTATTTTAATTTAATTATGATTGTTTAAATTTGATTTAGGTATCATTGTAATTATTGACTTACCAAGAATTTTAATACGACATTTTATTTTAGTAATATCATTTTTATTTTGACTTTAATTATCTTTATCTTTATCATAACAAATGTTGCTGTGCCCTTACAGGGTCCATTAATGTACTTAGCTTTAAGCCTATTGTAACAACTTAATCACTTTATGGTACGCAAATAAATGAATATGAATGAATATGAATATGAATACTTCCGATTTTCGAATCTCTTCCGGTACTGAAATGATACCTCCTTTTTTGCTTCTGAACACGGGCGCGAGGATTTTTCTTGACGAAAAATTGTTGATGAGTCCTCTGCCCAATCGCAACCGGAATTCTTTATGGGAGTTTCTTCTTTCCGAATGTGACGTCATATAAACAATATAAGAATTGGTGACGGCTGCCTCCAACAAGAACCAAAAAAGTCTATGCCAATTCTTCCGCGACTTTCCAACCAAGCGGGTATGATGCTCTACCTCTATAGTGATCGAAATGATCAACACCACCCACGAACTCTGTATATTTTTTAATCAAAAGTCGATATATTTTCTTATATTGCCATCTTTCTGTTTCCTCTCTATCAATTCAACTGCTCGAGGATCAAACGCAGTAGTTCCAAGAAAAACATCCTTAGTATCTCTCCATTTCAATACTCCTAAAGGTGTATTATACTGGTACAGAAACTCACCGGTTCTCAAAGCTGTTTCTTTCTTTTCTTCGCGGGTTAAATTTTTTCCTGCTATCAAATCTGGTAAGCCCTTACGGTTTGGTCTTATTGTTGCAACACAATAAATACCTTTTTCATGTAAAAGTTCCATCAGTGGAAGACCAGTGAAAAAATTATCAAAAGCCACTAATGTATGGCTTGGCAAAGATTCACACAAATCCATTATGACTCTGGCCTCTAAATTCTCTTCAGTTCCAGTATCAACTTTACCAGTATACAATTGAAATTCATATAAATACCCTGTACAAGAACCTGCTCTTGCCCAACACTTGTACCCACGTTTTATAGGTTTTTTGGGCATATACTGCTTCATGTGACTACGACCTTTGAACCTGATCATACTCTCAGCAATGGAATTAAATTGTGAAACTTGTACATTGTCTTGGAAAACTTGGTTTAGTATTGTAATGGCAGGTCTAATTTTACCCAATTTATCATAAGCTGGTGAGTTTCGTGGAGCTTCAGTTGAAATATTTGATATATGGAGATTTTGTGTAATTTTTTTAAATCTTTTTAAGGGCATTACTTTGCAAATAACAGGATTCCTGAAAAACTCATCAGTTGACCAAAAATTATTTATATCTGCTAATGGATTTATGCTCATTAGTATAATCACTCCAAAGAACGCTTTTATTTCTTCTTTTGTAACTTCTGTCCAAGCTTTTGAATGTGTGTGTCTTGCATAAATATATGTATTTTCAACAATAATATTCAGTAACTCATCAGGAAAAAAGTCAAGAAAATAATCAAGTGGTTGACTTCTGTTAGTGTAACGTTTATTTACAAGCATTTTCTTCTCAAAAATAGGCCAAGTAATATTATCAGTTGCAAAAGACCAATCTCTTGATTTATTTTGTAATTGAAAGTATTTATCCCTAGAGAAAGAAGATGTTGGTTCTGCATTAGAGCTTCCATCAGGCTCTGCCAATACTGATACTGGGGAAGAATGGTCTGCTTGGACATCAGCTAGAGCAACAAGTGAGGTTGTTTCAGAACGATTTTGATCATGTAACATAGGAACTTCTGAAATCACATGAGTAGGGCCTGCATGGACTTCAGCTAATGCATCTTGTGAAGTTGAAGCTACTTGAGGAAGAATTGGTTCAGAAATCTATTGAACTGGTGAATTCAAAAGAGTTTCATCTTGGATAAGAGACAAACCTGATTCTCCCACCAATAAGGAATGTAATTCTTCGTCTGAAATACCTTGAATCTCATCCAAACGCTTGTCTAAATTGAAATTGTAACTACTGGTGGCAAAAGAGTCAACTGCTTCATCATCAAGGTCTTCTTCTTCCGACGAAGAAAATAGCTGTGACAGCTGGTTTTCAATTTCTGAATCGCTAATTGGTTTCTGAAACGTAAAACAGTGCTTATGAGACAAATAGAATTCTTCCATACTTCCTACGGAAAAAGTTTTCCCACATAGATTATTAGAGGTACATTAGAAACCCAAACGGGCAACAAGCAAATATTTCCCACACACTTTGAATCAAACAAACCAAGTAGTTTTTTGTTATTTTGAAAAATAAAACATATAAATAACTGAATAAACATTACATCTATAGAAAATAACCAAAAATGAACACTTACAGGATTTTTTTTTCGACATATTAAGTATTTTACTAAAAAAATTGCACAAAAATACACAAACCATTTGTTGATTATTGTGACAATGACATTGACATCTCTTTTTTGTTTTTTTTATTCGTTCGGAAACACGATCACAAATCATAGATAATATATTCAACTACGAAATGACAGTGACGGTTCATGGGAAAATATGTCCAATTGACCATTTAAAATGTGAAATGCAATGTGGGAATAATGTTCCTGTTGCCTTATTAAGGGTTATCTAGAGTAATCGGAGTTATTAGGTCCATATTTTTTCTTTTGTTTCTTATATCAACTTGCCGAAAATTAGTACCACTGTAGGAAGTTTTATAATAAAAATGAAATGGTTCTGATTTCATCATCTGCAAAACCTTTACATCATTCCAAAGGTCAATTCATGAACATTAATTGCAGTTTACTTTTTTTTGCATTTTTAATAAGGGTAACAGACCAGTAGGTCTGGACTATAAATTGGACCTGCTTTTAAGTTTTTCTTTACCTCTCTTTTTATTAGGCTATGCACAATGTATGTGTTATACTGGAAATATTTAGATTAGTTACTGCATACAAATATAATGTGGCGATATATTTATTTTTATTCTGCACACAGATTTTGTAAATATTCCCAAATGCAAGAGCTGATTTCGTTAGCACCTCGTTTAGCATCTACCTCAATCCAAAAGAAACAGTAAACATTGTCATATGCTTTTTTATCTCCATTTGGTAGCTCTGTCATGGTCAAATTATAGCTGTTTAGTTTCGACTTATAATAAAAAGCCAAAGTATCACCCCTCGGACAATGTAAAACAGCTTCTAAAGCTCAGTACTCACATACGGTATTACTCGATCGAGCTAAACCGTTGAGTAAAACCCATGGCATGGGCTTTCGTCCACACATTGAGCAATATCTATCGAGTGTTCGAGCCAAAGGATGTCTGTGCAACAAAGGAGACGGTGGCTGTATTTAGCAAGTCTCGCAGTGCTTTATAAAATCAAAGAAAATGAAAAGAAAAAACGTAAAAGGAGGTACTGGGTTAAACATTGGTTAGAGCGCCGTTCTGATTACAGCCACGTGAACTTGATTGAAGAGCTAAGTGTATGTCCCGAAGATTATAACAATTATTTAAGGATGCCTCCAGAGCTATATGAAGAATTACTTTCTTTGATTAATAAAAAAGATACTCATATGAGACAATCTATTTCTCCTCATGAAAGATTGACTGTAACATTGCGATATTTAGCGACTGGAAGAAGTTACACTGATTTACAATATTCTTCAATAATATCAAAACAAGCCCTTAGTGTAATAATACCCGAAACTTGTGAGGCAATATTCAACGTGTTCAAAGAAGATTCCATGAAAGTAAGTGTCTACAATTAGTTATTAAACATCATTATGAAAGTGTTTATAATGATTTATTAAACATTATCATTATTTTAGGTGCTATAACCACGTTGCGGCGTGTCTAGGACTGTGTCCATAGTCATGGTATTCATTTGTGCGGCAAACATTACATCATTCAGCAATTTTTCTGTTAAAATTCTGGTTGTTTCTGGCAATTTTCTTAGTTTCACTGCTACATATTCATCTTTTCGAACATTAAATAGGTCAGAATTTAGTTGGTTATTTAAAGTGTCCAGTAAGTCATCCGCAGCCAGTACATCTGCGCGTCGTTTACGATTGGAAGATGTTGATGGTTGTGAGAGAGACGAAATAATATCCGAGTCGTTGTTCTCTGTTGTCGACGAGTCATGACTGCTGGAATCCTGTAAAAGGCGTTTTTCAAAAAAGATGTACACGTGTCGAACCGGAACAACTTTTTATGTTATTTAAATTTTACTGTAAATTCTTATCTCATTTGATTAAATATACCCTTAAAAAATTAGAATTTTAAAAAATACATTAGTATTACGTAAAACAACGTAGCAATATTTATTTTTATGCAAGGGTTCACAGGAACGTGCTCCGGTTCGTCACAAAGGAAAAGTGTATTTACAAATGCAAATTATGAGTTGTTATAATAATTTGTGTTTAATATCTAATAATAAGTCTTCAAATCTTTGTACTAAAACAGCTAAACATAGATAAATCACTTTAAGGGTAGGTTCAGATGACAAGCGCTCAGCGCGAAATGAACGCGCGTTGAATTTTTGTATAGTGTTCACATGGTGCGCGCTTGTCAGGCGTTAAATGCGCGTTGTTGCGGCCAGTTTGAGTTCTACATTTGTCGAAGATGGACGTAGGAACAGTTTTATAGGTGATTTTATACAGACGGCAGAAACGACACAACAGAAGACGGAGATATTGGGTTCACCCAATTTTGTCAACCAGGCTGACTGAAAGTCAGTACATTATTTTATATCCTAAGTTAAGGCAATTTGAGCCTAAATTCTTTAACTACTTCAGAATGTCCATCAAGTCATTTGATGACTTACTGACTCTCATAAACGATGAACTCGTAGCAGATAAAAACGCTGTGCGATATAGCATTTCACCGGAAGAAAAACTCATAATTACATTGAGGTAAGTTTTTTAATAATCAACATAATCTATAAATCAAATAAATCAAATCAACTTGTTTAGGAACAATTTTTTTAAAGAAAAAATAACATTTTGTTACTCGCATAATAACTCTAACTCTGATTCATTGCTGACATTAGTTGGTGCTGGCGATGGAGTAGGTGATACTTGCGATGGAGACCCCATTGCTGTAGTATAACCATAATGTGCAAAATTATTTGACACACTAGACTGCTGTGATCTAGAGGTATAATCATGATAACGAAAGCCTTCATCAGAAGCTGATGACTGATGACGCTGCTCTTGTGATGAATAATTTCTTCGTTGTGATAGGTACCGGGTAATTTTGATTTTCATATGTCTGTTGTTGTGGTCCTTGAAATTCATTTTGGTTTTGCAAAATTAAATTATAAATGGCAATTTTAGTTTGAAGTCGCCTATATTCCGGAATTTTTTTAATCTCTTTAACGAGTGACAAACAAAACAGCTTGTCTTCGTCGTCATCTTCTTTTGGATGAGATAATATTATGATGAGATATGAGATGATAATATTATTAGAGCAGAGTTTAGCACAGAAAAATGTGTTATAAACATATTATGTTTGCAAATCTTTCATCAGCAGGATTTAATTTTTGTTTTTTTCTTAAAGTAGATTTAGGACTCTTAAAGCCAGAACTTATTTCTACTTCACCAACCTCTGACGAAGTTGATGCATTATCTGCATCGAAACTACTTTCTGTATCTTTGTTGGCAATTGATGCCTGTAGAAATCGTAGTCTATTATAATGAATATAGAGGTATGTCGAAATTTTGGAAGCTCCTGATCCAGATTTGACAGTCTTTATTTTCTTCACCTCTCTCATATAATTATCCCGTAAACTCTTCTACTTTTTTTTGCAGGGATGACGCTGAAAAAAAAACAGTATTTAGTAATAGTTTATGTTTGTTTCCAGATATTTGGCCATTGGATGTTCATTTGTGACATTAAGCTACGACTATACCTCTAGAATTGGCAAATCTACTGTGGCTACTATAATACCACATGTATGTGAAACTATTTGGAAAAAATTAAGGCCCGTTGTTATGAGTGAACCAACAAAAGAAAAGTGGTGTGAAATATCCACGATATTTGATAAGAACTCAAAGTTTCCCAATTTTTTGGGAGCCTTGGACGGGAAACATATACGGTTAATCCAGCCTGAACACACGGGTTCTATGTATTATAACTAGAGGTACAGAATGAGTCTTTGTTTTTTGCCACTTGGCCCACAGTGTTCCCGGAATTGAAGTATAAACATGACCCTTTTTTTGTGTTGCGCTCAGGTCGCAGAAACGAGGCAAGTGATTGTTACGCTTGTAGTGTAAAAAAACACTATGAAAGCGTGTTTTTTTTATGATTAAACTGTATATTCTTTTGTAAATAAAATAAAAGTAATTTGAGAAAATTGATTATTTTTTTAATACCATGCAAAATATTTTCTTTCAACGACTCTCTCCATCTTTTACCTTAGATTTAACAATATATCATTTGGTAAAATCATCATAAATTATACTCACGATGTAGCTTATAAACTACAGATTATGAGAACATAAACTTAATATACATCTTTCATACAATATTTTGGAGATATCGTCATTTTAATGCGCCGCGGCGATATCGCGAGAGCCCACCCACGTTGACGTTGACAGATGCGCCAAATTGCGTTATTCGGCGTGGACAGTGGAGGGTAACATAACAGTATTACATATCATTGAAGTATTAATAATAATTGTTTATATAAATACCAGATTAGTCCAGTCCAGTATTTTATATTCATTCAAACAATAACACAATTTCCTTATACTAAATAAATTTTATATAATGATTTGTACAATTTGAATTTGAGCAATTGTAAATAAAATTTATAAAATATTTCTACGGACATAAAATAAACAAATAACATTAAAACATTCAAATGTATAACTGACTATAAATTCACACAATAATATCATGTTTGTGATTCACAAATATTTCATTTATCTATATCCTCATCGTCACAACTACTAGTATCCACATTAGCATCATCACCATCATCAGTCATCACCATCATCGTAAGGCGGCTACGTGAACCCATGGCAACATGATCGGCAGCTACAGTGGTCCTGCGTTTACTTTTAGTACTATTCAACCCAGGTATTGCAGCCAGTCTATAGCAGTCGTTGCCTAGGACTTCTATTACACGGTAAGGCCCAACATAAGGGGAAATCAGTTTCTTACTTTTGCCATGATTTGCAAATGAAGTTCTTGTAATCTTTACAAGATCTCCCTCTCCATAAACACGCGCAGGGCGCCGGTTTTTGTCATGAGCGGATTTCTGTTTTTCTTGTTTTGTATCAATTCTATCTTTGACAGATTCTCTTATTAGTTCTGTGTCTAATTCTTCATTACTTTCTCGCATTAGGTCATTAAGCATAGGTCTGATTTCAGAGCTCATTTTCGATCCAAACATGACTTCCGCCGGCGGTTTGCCCGTCGTCTTTTGGCGAGTATTATTCATTCTCCATTGTACCTTGCCTACCTTATCGTCCCAGTTCCAACATAGTTCAGTCCACAATATCCAGTCCGTCCAGTTCCACAATATTTAATTACGGTGACATGATCATAGTAATAATTCAATGATTAACAACGTCGACCTATCGAACGAAATTCAATACAATACAAATGTAATTTTGAACGAGTGAATAGTATGTTTTTTAAATAAATTTTTTAAATAAAGCTAATGAGGAAAAGTTCTTTTTTTGTCTGTATTGAGATGTGGGGCCGTCAGAAAAAAAATGGATAATTTCAATGGTTGGGTCTGATTTCTTTATAAACTGTAATATGGGCAAGAGATGTGCCTAGATGGCATTGGGTTCGTGACATGTGTTATCAGATATCGTTACAAACGATTGCGGCTTACCGATCCAATAAATCATACCACAATGTAGTGTTATACTATTTTTTGATGCTCCAAAATGCATCGATTGGATCTCTGCCCCCAGTTTACAATCGTAATTCTCGGAAAAGTCAACTAAAATGGCAATTTCTTTAACGCCCAGATTTTTAATGCAAATTTGGTATTGCCGCTGCTGCTCTTTCCAGTTGTAGTAGTGTCTCATAAATTTTGAAATCTCACCTTTAAATTCTGTCACTAGGTCTCGAACCTTTCCTCTCTGCATTTGTTTCACGGTTTTCTTAGTAGTAACACTTTTTTCCGCTTTTTGATATGTATGCATAACTCTATCCCATCTAAACCATGTAATTTCGTCTTCATTTTTTTCCTCTTTGTATTGTAGGCTTCGGTTGTTGCAATTTATACATTGTTCGTACATGCAAGCATACAAGTTTTTGTCACAAACCGACTTATTAATAGTATCTTCGAGGTTTTTATAGTCTATGACATTTTTGTTTTTCAGAGCAATGAAAAGATACTCCTGTTGCTATGCTTAACGCACTTACAAGTATCTCTATTTTTGGCCGTGGGTGACAAAACGTAATACGGCTTATAGCGAAATAAAGTCGTAAAGCTGTGCGTTCCCCCTTCTTTTTTTATATATGTCATCTCTTAGATAAAAATGCTTTATTTCTTCTTGAATCTTGTTGTATATCACTAATTTTTTCCTGTTTTGTCGTACGCGGCCTTTCAGTCCCAAGCACATAGCAATCGTTGTGACCCTCTGCTAAAGTTTTAGCAGTGCCATAAGTCTTGCGTAGTGACATTTCTAAAATTTCTTGCCGCGCAGTAATTTTATCTATTATTTTTTGGAGTTCACCAACTTTTGCCTCATAAGCCAACTTTTCACGATAATATTTTTTGCGAATTGCTTCATTTTTAATTTTAACTTGCGGACATTTTCTAAAGCGGCTCGATAACTCCTACATATTTTATTGTAACGAACTTTTAAGAGATGTTTTGAGACTTGGACGAACTTGGGGTAGCTCTTTGATTTTCGTTTTCTTTTTTATTCCTTTTTACTTTCGGTTTCCTCTTTTCTTCCCTCCATTGTTTTCTTCTAAATTTTTTGTCTTCTGTCAACTCACTTATTTTTTTTCGACTCTTCTTAAGTCTTTCTAACTGCTTCTTCCGCTGCTCTTCAAATTTTTAAGGGTTTTGTTTAAGTTTCTCCCGGTAGCGTTTAGCTCTTTCTGCTGCCGTGAGAGCCATGTTTACTGAAATATAGCAGACATACTTATCACATTATATCTTAATCAATACATAACACAACATATATTATACATAACATAACATACAAATAACATAACATATACATATATATGCAACATATACACTACTCTTAATTATTTACCGAATTACTGAGTGACTAAGGAACTGACAAAAACGCTAGGATCCTTAGGAAATGTAGGGAAGCACTAAGAGGGGATTTTCCGAAATTCGTATTTGTTTTGTATACATATATTTTTCATTCAAATTGGTTCAACCGTTTCGAAGATTAGCAGTAACAAACATCCAAATATTCAATTCTAACATTTTTTTAATGCTAGAATGATTATTTATTTTATTCCCATATCAAATGTAACCCCAGCAGAATAGTTCCGGTGCGTCACAAAATGAATCCGGCTATACAATACGTGACGATCCCGATGTGACGAATTCATACCTACAAGACTTCTAACAATAATTTAAGCGGTTTTATTCACTTTATGACTACTTCAGACTTGTTTTATAGTAATACTTAAAAACAAATATAATTATGTTATGGCAAATGACTTGAAAATTTGCTACATACCTCAAAAAATCCTGCTACTATCTGGAACTCCAATTCTGCACCACCGCGCACCGTTACGCGCCCGTTTTAATCACAGATTTTATTGACCCTGAGGTTTGTTTCATAATGGCGGTTGACACCACAGACAAGATAAATGTTGCCAGAAGTAAAAAATAACAATATATTAGGGTAAAATTGCGTTGAAGTATTGAAAAATTATCGTGACGTATTCCGGTTTTGTCATATTCCTGGGACAACAATAAATATAGTATTTTGAACTATTACAACCCAAATAATAATAATAATAATAATAAATTAACTTAGGCCCGTGGTTTCATTAAATTACCGACATTCCTTAAATGTCGAGAAAAACAAAAGTTTCACCACAATAATAATAAAAATGTTTATTTCAAAAAGTTATACAATTTTGTTGTATCCTGGACCTCACACTAGGATTCCCTGTGTCGTGAGGCCCAAAAAAAAACAGTACATAAAGGAAAGTTATCATAACGCTTAAATATAAATGTGTATTTTGTGTGTGTGTATGAATATGTGTGGATGTATGTGAGTAAGTAAGTAAATGTGTGTGTTGTGCGTGTGTGTGTGTGTGTGCGTATGCGCATCTGTTTTATGTAGTGCGTGTGTGTGTACGTATCCATGTTTGGAAATATGAATATGTCACATAAGTGAGTACCAATTACTTTCCTTTTTTTTCTTTTTTATGATTATTGTTACTAACTTAAGATGGATTACAACATGATTGAAAACCTCAATCATGTTGTAATCCATGGTGAGAAGCCACCTTATAACCGTGTTTTTACATACATTGTGGGTGAGTTGTAGAATTTTGAGTTGGTTATTAAGTTTGGAGTAAATGTGTGGTCCCATATAGCCGTGCGACCTTCTCTCGACTGTTTTACGACAGCGGCTCTTTTCCCATCGTACCCTACGACCAGACTGGATACAAGTGCTAATAGCGGTTTTATGAAATCTTAGAGTAGTTGACAGTATGTACAGGGATCTAACTCTGAGAATCCCGGTTTCAGTGTAAAGTGAATCAGTGGGGTATCGGAAAGGCCTTCCATAAGCAACTTTGAGCAGGGCGCGTTGAGCCCTTTCGACTTTCAGCAACGAAGTTTTACCAGCCGCACCCCACACTGTTATACAGTAACCGAGAATGGATTGACAGAGTGAATAATAAATCATTTTCAAAACAGTATTGTCCGCAATTTTGCTAAGTTGCTTAAATATACGAATTAGTTTTCGGACCCTACCACTTAAAGTATTCACATAAATGAGCCAGGATAGTCGGTTATCCAAAAATACCCCCAAATATTTGATCGAATCTGTTTGTTCGATGTATGGGCAAGTACAATTTCCTGGACTTGTGCAAGAGTGTAATTGTATACTGCTGTATCGGTTAGGAGCCGAACGCTTTGAGATTGCAAAATTAATTGCTTTAGTTTTAGCCACGTTTAGTGTTAAGAGATTATGTTGAAGCCAGCTCGCAATAGCTCAAACCCCGGTCCCCACTGAACACCTGACATCTTCCCAAGACTTCCCACAAAAAATAATAGCAGTATCGTCCGCATACGTAAATATTCTTGCTTGAGGGATATTCAAGGAGCATAATCCATTTATGTAAATGATAAATAGAGTAGGCCCCAGAACACTACCCTGGGGCACACCGAATTGAACTGAATTTAGTTCGCTAGAATAAGCCCCCAGAACCACTCGCTGCGTTCTGTTATTGAGATAAGATGCAAACCAGTCTAGAGCAACACCACGAATCCCCAGTAGCGACATTTTCTTAATTAAGATTTTTCTAGATATGGTGTCAAACGCCTTGGCGAGGTCCAGAAAGACGCCAGTACATGCCTGTCCTTTACCTAGATTGAGGCTGATATAGTCGACTAAGTTTGTTACTGCATCCTCCGTGGACCTCCCCGTGCGAAAACCATATTGATTGTCTAACAGTAATTTATTTTGCTCTAGGAATCCAAGGAGTCTTTTGTTTACAACCTTCTCTAGAATTTTCGAAAGAGCTGTAAGAAGGGAAATTGGACGATAATTTGAAGGAATCTTCGAGCCCTTAAATATCGGACATATATTTGCAATCTTTATGCAGTCAGGCACGGTCCCTGTACTTAGGCTTATATTGCATAAAAAGGTTATCGGCTTAACCAAAACATGTGAGCACTGTTTTAAAAATGTGTTATGTATGCCATCGTAACCTGGTGCTGATGTTGATTTGAGGTGGGTTATAATTGAGGATATTTCTTTTTGATCAGTTGGAGTAAAGAAAAATGAGCCAGGGCTATGGTTAACCGTACAATATTGCTCATTACTACGGGCTAACTCATCCTCCGTTGAACCTAATAGATTAAGTGTTTCTGCAGCAAGGTTTATACCAACAGTTGCAAAATAAGTGTTCACTGAATTTAATATGGGAACAGGATTGTCACTGTTAGAGACAAGCTCGGTATGTTCATTCTTATTTTTCTTAATGTTACAGATAGTCTTGGTCTCGCTCCATAGTTTTTTACAGTTGCCCTTATTTTTTATTAGGAGTGAACGGTAATAATCCCTTTTAATATTAGAGAGTGTATTGTTACAATAATTTCGATATTTCCTATATTCCTATTCTTATTCTTTATAATTTCCGAATATGTGTAATTACTTGCTTGGTGTACAATAAAGCTTATTTATTATTATTATTATTATTATTATTCCTCCTGAATAACGAGATTGTCGCGATTTTGTTGTTTCTTAGCGTTTGTGTGCAAAAAGTCACGTCGTCTTATACATCTCAGAAGGCCATTAGTTATCCAAGGTTTAGTAATTACCTCCGAGGAACGCAAACTGTGGTATATAGTGTGTTGTTTAAGTTTTGCCGATAGGATTTCGGTAAATTTTTCGAATGCACTATCTACATCTACCTGTTCAAAAAGCCAGTCCCAAGTTTCCCTTTCCATATTCGTACCTAGTTGCACATAGTCGATTCGAGCGCGACGTTTTATGCTTTTAACTTTAGGTGATTCTTTTTGGATGCATAGGATAACTGTTTCGTGATCGGTAATACCCGTCTCACATATAGTAACAGTTGCTAACTTCTGGGTTTTAATCATAACATGATCTAAGCAATTGTCACCTCGTGTAGGCAAAGTGTGTCCCGGAAAATATCCGTAGTGGCTGGTCAAATCAAGATACTCTGTGGCGCGTTTGTCAGTGTAATCTGGCTTAATGTCAATGTTCAAATCTCCTACAATAGCACATGTGGTAGCCTTGCATGACTCCATCAGCTTAGTCAAAGATTCACAAAATTTGTCTATGTTATAAAACGATGGGGATCTGTAAATGGCAATTAGTGATAGTTCATCCCTTATATTGACAATCAGGCAATTTGACTCCTCGAACGATGGTTCCACAACAGAGGCCTGTAAAGATATCTTCGTATATATAACTATTCCGTCATTTTGATTTAGATAGTTTTTTGAACAGTGACATTTGTAATTATTTATTTCAGAACAAGTAATCGTGTCGTCAAGCCAACATTCCGTTAAAACAATAATATCAGGCAAGAAAAACAGTCGACTCAAAAGAACAGTAAAATTATCAAAATTCTTTTTGACACTACGTATATTTTGGACAATAATTGAGTATTGCCCCTCCATATCACCCACAAAATGTAGCCCGAAGTCATCTATTGACTCCAGTTTTAGAGTTGTTGTAAATGCCGTATGATCAATCTCGTCAATTACTTGAGCAGTAATAGCCATTATAAAGAATAAACCTGTCACACATATGACGCAATAAGTTACGTGTTTGGACGCGTTTTTTATAAATTAAATACTGACTTGTGTTGTTGACATAAGGCAAGTAATATAGTAACACAATGTGTATAAATGTTTTTGTAGTTGTGTGTAAAAAGTGCTGTGTTTTATTTAGTGTAAAAAAGAACAGATATATTAAATGATACTTATTAGTTACGAGGAATATAAAATATGAGATAAGGAAGTAAATTACATGCAAAAATATAACTATTAACCAATGATTTGTACAAACACAGAATTTTAAGTACTTTTGTGTCGGTAAGACATGCACAAGAATGGCTGTAAGACCATGTATACATTTTTCGTAGTATTTTAAGTACTTACGTTTAGTGAATTTATGATACACAATAATGTTCAGAAGAATACATAAAATTTTAATCATGCTGTAATGGAGTCATTGGTCTATATCTAATTTCAGATTGCGCAGTGTCTCCCGAGATCTAATAAGAACTTGCTTCGCTCCTTCAAATTTCCTCAAGTAGATATTCCCATTGACCGACCACCAAAACCTGTAGCCATTTTCCTTCGCAAATTGTCTAGTCTCAAAGAACAGTTTCCTGCTGCTGGCTGGAAGATATTCAGCCACAAAAACTGGGTGACTATCTCCGGGTAACCCCATTGATTTAGTATTCAATTTCGCCTCGTTGGGATGTGTTTTGTTAAAGTCACGGACCCTTTTGATGAGGTGGTTTTTAGTATGAACACTTGTGAATTCTGCAATAATGGGTCTAACTGTTCCTGGTTTCCCAGGTAAGCGATATGTGTCGCGTATCTCGGAGTTACTGAGAGCCATCCCAACCACTGTACCGACTTTGTTGATAATAGTGTTTAAATCTGTTGTAGTCTCATTTTCTGCAGCAGGTACATTGCGGATTTCGACGCACGACGACCGAGATAGTTGTTTGATGTCCTGGACCTTTATATCCAGATTAATGACATTATCTCTATGTTTTTGAGATTCCTTCTGCAGAATATCTACATTCCTTATCATGTCATCGTACCGATCATTGATGAATGAGATAGACTTTTCTATCTCATTATTACACTTTTGAATAGCAAGGTTTCGCAATTTCAACTCAGTTATTTCGGATACTAACTTAGCAAGGCAAGAATTTTGATCTTGCGAGAATTTATTAAGGCGATCCTCTTGTTCCCTCTTCCACGTTGACAGCAGTTCCAATATTTCGCATTTAAAATCTTGAAGTTCATTACCGGGTGAGAACTCGGGGCACGGACGTTTAGATCGTGATGTAATATTGACACCGCCAGCTGGACTAGTAAAAACCGGTGCGGTTATTTCCGAGTCCGAGTGTGCTTGCATTCCACTACTGTTTCTAGGTGACGAGACCTTAGGCAATCGATGGGAGCGCGGCATTGTACGCCTATCAACGTAGATATATCACCTCGCTTAATGTATCGTATAAATCGCCAATGTGATGCGCTCGCGCTTGACACGAGTGCAGGCAGGAAGGCAATTATGGCGACTATCTTCGAAATAAAAAGCTCGAAATTGTATATTAGAGGTATAAGTTCAACATATGTCTACTGAGCCTAAAACAGTGACTCCATTTAATTTATCTAATCTTATCTGAGACTTGAAAGTTCCAAATATATAAGGTGGGACACGAATATTTTACACGTTTTTTAATGTTAAGTTTATGATATTTAAATTACAGTGATAATTGGGTTGCATATTTTAGCCAATTTTATAACTTAAATATGTAACTATTAAATAAATATGCAGTTTATTTGAATACGGTGCATACAAAAATTATAAAAAATAGCCAAAGTGAAGGGACACCCAAATTCGCTAAGTACACCTTTTTTTGAAAAACGCCCAAATAGTAAAATATTTTTATTGTTTTTTTAGTTTTCTGCAACAGACGACGAATGGATAGCCATACAAGAAAATTATTGGAACTTCCCACACTGTACTGGCAGCGTCGATGGAAAGCATGTTCGGGTTGTAGCGCGAGGTAATTTTTTTTTTAAGGGTGGAAATTAATCGAATGAATGACTGCTCCGGCCTGGGTGAGGCGGGAGGGAGGGTCAGACTCTTACTGACTAAAAACCACCCCGTTCCTTCTCCTGCACGTCGAGCCGGAGCCCCGGTTACCCGTTAGGCCGGGACTCCACCAAAGCGGAGATGTGTGCGGTGTGCTGTGTGCTGTGCGAGAAGAGATGTTTTTCAACTCGCGGGACTCCACCAAAGCGGAGATGTGTGCGGTGTGCTGTGTGCTGTGCGAGAAGAGATGTTTTTCAGCTCGGGTGCGAGGCGTTGAGTGCTCAGTACGCATTCTGACACGAAAGGTAGACGATATCGCTATTATTACAAAAAAAGTATCTTCTTTTACTTGAAGAAGAACTACAGTCTGAAGAAGCAGAATTGATAGCTTTATACTACCTAAACAAAAGAAAACATCGGTTTTGGAAAAGAAGTCACTTGTATTACCATACCAGTCATGGAGAATTTTTTACTCTGTTTAATGAGTTAGATGATGAAAGTTTTACCAAGTCCTACAGACTACCGAGGAATATATTCTATGAACTACATAACTTAATTAAACCGCATATATTTAAGCAAGATACTAACTACAGGAGATCTATCTGCACCCAAGAGCGGCTAGCAGTTGAAGTAAGTACCTACCTAATTATTTTTTTGTTAATGTGTGTTTGTGTTGATGTGTGTTATCTGCGTTTGAATGTGATCAGTCTTTTTTGAGTGTTTGTTTTTTTTTGTGTAAAAGGGCTAAGTGAGAAGTACTCAAAACGAGAATCAAGAAGTACGAGAATACATGAAAAATATTATGTAAACTGAGGTATGTAAGGATTACGAGAAATCGAGATCCGTTGTCTCTTTCTACCCCTCCGGGAGACTGGAGTGATGCATATTATGTAAAAACCAAATATATTTTTATATTATCTTATTTATTCATAAAGAAAACAAAAAAATCAACTGCCGTTCTGGGAGTAGCAAAAAAAACGTAAGGTTATATTAGAAACATAACGTACAAAAAAATTATAACAGTAAATTACATGAGACATATTGCTTTCTTTTCCATATAGTTACAAATTATCATATGTGTCTTCTTCGTTTCTGAATGCTTCTTCTATCTGTTCATCGGTCATGTGCGTATCTTCCAAGCTTGGAACAGGTGCCTGTGTCGAACTTGGACCCGGTGTTTGTGTTGAACTAGGAACCGGTGCCTGTGTTGAGTTAGGACCACCGGCCTGTGTTGATGTAAGAACCGGTGCCTGTGTTGAGCTAGGACCCGGTGTCGAACTTGGACCCGGTGCTGAAGTGTAACCGGGGGAATACCAATTATTTTCATTTGTGTTATACCATGTGTGTAGCTCAAGTTCTTCCAATTCTAAAAGAACATTGAAAATTTTACGTTTAGCCTGAAGCTGCATATATTGAGAAAGTTTTTTTACACTTTTTGATATCGACAGAAAAAAAGTGTCCATTTCGTCAAGGGTATTATTTTTCTCTATCAATGATTGTATTTCTAGTTTTTCTTGGCGTATTCTTTCACGGTTTGCATGGTGCTGTATAAGTAAATTACTTATTTCATCCGATTTTCTTGTTGCATTTCTGCATGTCGAGGCTGAGACGCTTGATGTCGGTGACGGCGAATGTTGTACAGATGGACGATCTTCTGGAGTGCTTCTTGTATGATTGCTTGATGTTTCAAAAACTCATCGGTTACATTATTTTCCAATGAATTTGTTTCCTGTTCATTTATATTTGTTTGTAAGGTATAATTTGTAGTCCTGTTTCTATTCGTCATATATGGTATCAAAAATTCCATTACCTTCTCATATTTCCATTCACGAATTTGTTTACCACTCTGTCCACTTCTAGTGGCATTCTTCCTTTTTAATGCGTCCCGGTGGCTGTCTCTCAACTTTTTCCACTTAGATTTAGCCGTTTTTACTGAAATAAAAATAATTGAAATCATTATAAATATTAAATGTTGACATTGCCATAGTCAAAATATACTTACCGCATTATCACTCATGCAGAATTTATAACCATTATAAATATTTAAAAAATACCAGAGTTTCAAGGGAAACCAATTTATAAATAAAAATATCTGAAATCAAACATACAAAACGGATTGTATCTCTCGTACGTGGTCGCGGCAGACGGCGGCGTCGAAATTTGAAATGTTAATAAATAACGAGTGATAAATCCATTTTATTTGTTTGATTTCAATGTGTTGTGCTCGTGTGAATCTTAGACTTTTAATTGTTTATTTTCTATTATTTAAAAATGGCTATAACTTTTGAACGAGTGAAAATTCTGTAAATACATAATTTCAGTAATGCCTAATCTTTTATAGTTCCGGAAACAACACGACACTGATTAAGATATTATTTTGAAATGACCCTTCTATTTTAACTGAAACCACGACACAAATATAAATCTATATTATAATTATCACAGGTATTTGGCGACTGGTTCAAAATTTTCACAAATAGCTGAAAATTTTAGGATTGGAAAATCGACTGTTCCAAGAATTATAGAAGATGTCTGCGATGCCTTGTGGACAGTATTACAACCTTTGGTTATGATTATTATGAACTTAATGAAAATGATTGGAAAAAAATTTCAAAGCAATTTGAAGAAATCTGGCAATTCAAAAACTGCGTCGGGGCCATTGATGGCAAGCATGTGTACATGTTTGCACCCCCAAAATCTGGGTCCTCATATTACTGTTATAAACACAGGTTTTCAACTGTAATGATGTGCGTAGCCGACGCTTCCCGAAGAATAATTATGGTAGATATAGGTTCAATGGGAAGGTTCAGCGATGGTGGTATTTTTGCTGATAGTATATTCGGAATTCGTTTGAGAGAAAACAGACTAAATCTACCACAGCCACAACCCTTGTACCAAAATGGAGAACCTGTACCGTTTGTTTTTATTGGAGACGAAGCATTCCCTTTGATGCCTAACTTAATGAGACCATATCCACGCGATAATTTAAATAACGAAAAACGAACATACAATTATAGACTTTCAAGAGCTCGTCGTATTGTGGAAGCTACATTTGGTGTATTATCACGGAAATGGTACGTATACCGTAAAGAATTTGAATGTAAAATAGAAACAGTGGAAAAAGTGATAAAAGCAACGTGTGTTCTACACAACTTTTTAATTGACAAGATGCCTGGCTATCTAGATAATAATGAAACGGGTTTGGCCACGACTATGTTTAACGACACAAACGTGGAAAATCTATTATCGAATGACAATATGGATGCCTATCAAGTTCGAGAAAAATTCTGTAGTTATTTCAACAACGAGGGCGCCGTTCCATGGCAAGACACTGTACGTATTACAATATTACTTGAAAATACTTAGCATAATAAATTGCACTTACCGTCAGATAATTGAGTTTCTTTCAAAACGTTCTCCCAAGCTGCATCTTTGACGTCAGTAAGTTTATAGGTATCTATTGATGTGTTCCATAGACATGGATATTTTTTTACTGATTCAATAAATTGTTCACCCATTACGTTTTATTTAAATTAACTAATTGTTTACGTTGAAAAATACAAACTGCACGAATTATTCACGATAAAAGCGTGTGCTCGCGTGCACGGTACTAGCAAGATGGCCGGCCGGCGGCGCGCGCGCGGGGTTCTGCGGGTTGCTAGCGGGCGAGAGGGGGGAGGGTGACATCGCTCACTGCACGCCGCTCACATCTCTCGTCTCCACTGCGCGTCGTCCGCGCACAGCTCACATCTCCGCTTCCATCGCGACATACAAATATTACACATCTCCGCACAGCGATCTCCACTGAAGCTGAGCGGAGAGGAGACGTGTCAATAACTCAATTCTATTGGTTGTTTAAAAAACATCTCCTCTCCACTCGTCTCGTCTCCGCTTTGGTGGAGTCCCGGCCTTAGGTTCTCCGCGACTCCGAATCGGCATCGGCCCTATTGGGCCCCATCTGTGGTGGTCTGATGGCTCTTTGAGGCGCGCGCAGAACGCGACGCGCCATACGCTCGGGCCTGTTTCTGGTCGGACGGGGAGCCACCCATGCTCGCCGTCCGCATGCCCGCGCTTACGGTGGCCGGAGATCGTCCCGCGATCCCCGACGCCCGGTGTGTCCTTCGCGAAGGCTGGGCATACGTTTATTCGGCATAAGAAATGCACGCCAGAAAAGACATAAATATAAAAAAAGTATAAAAACCGAAAAATTAAGAGATAAAAGGTAAATTATAAAACTAAAACTAAAACAGGCCAATAATTCAGGTGCGCGGTGTTGGCGGACATGCCCAAACCGAACGGGTCACCAACTCAGTATAAAGCTGGGCACAATGAGCACCCAAAACTGATTTTCAGTTGGCACCCCTGCAGTGACGCACGGACGAGAGCAACACGTACTTGCAATCCACATATATACAGAAACTTCGTTTTAATTTTGTGGGTTCTAGGTGAACTGAACATGACTGCTTCGCAAAAGGAGGAGACGGCATCCCAGTCCCCCTCGCTCCGCATCATGGCCTGCACTAGGCCCGGACGCGAGAGGTCGCCATCGCCGATCACTTCCCTGAGGGCAAGGCGGTGCTCAGCCCACGCAGGGCATTCGGCTACAGTGTGTTCCACCGTGTCCTCAGGGAGCGCGAGGTAATAGTGGTTTATTACTGTACAATTACAAAGGTTTTCATAACATTGTGCTAATGGCTCTAGTTAACGCGAGGCATGAATTTATCATGGTAAACGTCGGTTGCAATGGACGTATTTCCGATGGTGGAGTGATTGCGAATACAAAATTTTATCAGTTGTTAACAAAAGGAAAATTGCGATTACCACGTACAGAAAAAGTTGATAGTGGACACAAAGAGTTACCATATGTTTTTATCCGTGATGAAGCGTTTGCATTGAGGTCTGATTTTTTATAACCATACAGTGCAGTATCACTTGACCATTCAAGAAGGATATATAATTATCGGCTCATCAGAGCTAGGAGAGTAGTAGATAATGCGTTTGGTATCCTTTCTGATTGATTTCGTGTTTACATCATTTCAGATTGATCGCTAGTATCGGATGGTGCATGCTCGACAGGAACAAGCGAATAGAATTCTTTGCATGCGGTCTTTACTTTATGCTGTTAACAAGCGAAAAAAAAACCATAAACCCATTGAAAACCAACTACATAAAAACATATCATTTGCAAATAAAAGTTATACCCAATTTGGCAGTGTTCATCACAATAAACGTACCAAATAGACAATACTTATGCGAGTATTTGGCAGTTTTCACTGTGATAAACAAACAAGTTTGCCGCTAAAAATAGTTTGCAAAAAACTCAAAACATTGCACAAAAACTATTCCAAACTAAAGAATTAATTATTTATTTATTTCTTCTTCACAAAATACATCATTGAATGGCGGACTTAATGCCTTAAGGCATTCTCTTACAGTCAACCATAGGGAAGTGCAGAGATATGAAGTGGCTGATGCGAAGCCAGAAAACAATTGAAAAAAAAATTTTTATGTAATATACACACACACACATAAATAACCTATACAATAAATATATTAATACAATATTATAAATCAGTATACACATATACATACCATATAATACATACTACTAAACAAATACTTATACCTACTGCATAAATACTACAATATATTATATATATAAAAACCCAGTAATACTTTGCCCGACCCGGGAATCGAACCCGAGACCCCTTGCCCGGCAGTCGCACTTGCGACCACTCGGCCAACGAGGCAGTTTTTTAAAAAAATTCTCAGTAGTAGCACGGAGTCTGGAAATGTGCCCGGTATATGGCAATAGGCTCACCCCCTATTACATGGGACTCGTAACATAAATAGTGAAAAGTGGGTGTTACATTGTACAGTGGCATTAAGTGCCGTAATGTGCACCTCTGCCTACCCCTTCGGGGATAAAAAGGCGTGATGTTATGTTATGTTATTATATATATATATAAATAAAAAAAAAGCGTTGTCAGAATAGTTTCCTCAATTGTTTTGAGTCTGCCAATGCTTAAGTAAATGCTCACGGACTTTAACTTAAAAGGAATTGCGACTTGTTGCCATTCTGATCTCCTTGGGCAACGCATTCCACAAAATAACAGCTTGAATGAAAAAGGAAGAATGAAAGAAGTCAGTGCGATGAGAGATACATTGAAGATGTCGATTTTGAGACGAACGAAGAAATTTTGTGTGGTTTGCGCACGTATATTGGAAGTAAGAAGCAAGGTAAGTAGGTGAAGAAGGAGAGTCAAGATAAGAGAATAAAGTGGTTAGTGCCCTCTGCTGCCTGCGCAAGCGTATGGGCAGCCACTTCAGTTGCATCCTATGTGCAGAAATATGATCATATTTACGTAATTTGAAAACGAATCGAATGCAGTTATTTAGAAGTCGGTCTAACTTGTTGAGTAGATCTGCATTCAGGTCATAGTAACAGACATCAGCGTAATCAATAATCGGGAAAATCAAGGTCTGCACAAGCTGCGTCCTCACAAAGGACAGAAGAAAGTTCCTCAGACGATACAGAGCCCGCAACGATCCAGTCACCCTTTGGCAAACACTTGCGACCTGAGCACGCCAGCTCAATGTGCTATCAATTATCAGGCCCAAATCCTTAACGTCCCGACTGAACGGGACAGTCACACCATTATACGAGATAGGGGGCAGTGCTGCACCGTCAATCGATCCAAGATTCCGAGAGCTACTTATGATGTTGGCCTGGCACTTGTTTGGGTTTACAGCTATGCAAACCTCTCCGACCAATTTTGAACAGCTGTTAGATCACTATTAAGTTTACTGATAGCACTGGGCAGATCGTCCACCCCAGATTGACGGTACAGCTGCAAATCGTCCGCATACAAATGGTACGCACACTGAAGTTCAGTAGTGATAAGGTTGATAAAAATAGAGAAAAGAAGTGGAGAAAGAATGCCGCCCTGAGGAACGCCTGCCGTCAAGTCACACCAGTCAGAGAACTTCTCATCATACTGGACAGACTGCTGACGCTCCCGAAGGTATGAAGAGAACCATTCCAGTGATTTGCCAGAGATCGCAAGATGGGATAGGATTGCCAAAAGGATATAGTGACTGACCATATTAAACGCGTTAGAAAAATCAACCAATACCAAAAGTGTTACTTTGGTATCCTCCATACCAGCCCTAACATCGCCAGTCACTTTAAGGAGGGAAGTTATAGTGCTGTGGCCAGGTCGAAACCCAGATTGCAACGGGCTATTAAGCTATGATTGTAAACAAAGTGAAACAATTGTTTATGGACACAAGCCTCCAGCACCTTAGATAGGAAGGGAAGGATTGAGATAGGACGGAAGTGGGTCGGCAGAGTGGGTGTACTAACCTTAGGTAAGGGTCGAACAAAAGCTTTACCCCAAACTGCTGGAAATACACCGGAGAACATGGAGAAATTTATAATATGAGTAATCGGTGACAGCACCTGGTCTAGGATATATGTGATCATATCTCGGGATAAGGAGTCACAACCCACAGCTTTTGATTTAATGGAAAGGATAATCTTACGAATCTCCGTCGCATCAGCTGGAATGAAACAGAAATTGTTTATGTTGGGACGCGTCAGACCACTGATAAAAGACAAGGTGTTTAGTCTGGTTAGTTGATCTAGAGTAGGAACAGTGGAGAAATGTTGGTTAAGGTCATCTAAACCAATTGTTATAGACAGGTCTGAATTTTGAGGTTTACCAATACCAAGAGTCCGGAAAAATTTCCAGATATTGGCTGGAGATGAATAAGAAATATTATTGAGAATATGACGGCGCTTAGCGTTACGTACCATTTGGTTGCATCTGTTTCTCGCAATTTTAAAAGCCTCTCAGTTCTCGTCAGTACGATTTCTCCTATGCCTGCGGAACGCGCGGTCCCTACGACGCATTGCCATCTGTACTCCTGCGGTCATCCAAGGCGCCGGTGGACGCCTAACCGTGATGAAGGATCACGGTGATGGGTGCATGGCGGTCGTATAGACTAACGAGAGACGCATTAAAAATTGCTACCTTCTCGTCAACCGTTTCCGCCTCAAAAAGCGGCCCCCAATCGAGTGTCGATGCATCACCCCGAAGTCTCTCCCCATCCATCCCCGCAAAACAGCGCCTGTACAGAACCCTGGGTTTGACCTTGGGTGGTTTGAGGGCATAGGATAGGTAAATAAGGTCATGATGGGAAAATCCGGGAGCGTCATGCTGACCATGAAAGGGAACCAAGGAAGGATTCGAAGTGAGTATAAGTTCGAGCCAAGAGTCATCAGCAACAGTATTGTGATGAGTAGCATTCAACGGTAAGATGTGAAGACTCGCTGACTCGACAAGATGAAGGAGCTTATTAGATCTAGAGGAGTTTGGTAGAAGGAGATCGGTATTAAAATCACCCATGATCACGTGATGTTCGTACTCAGAATGCAATGATTCTAGAACTGACTCGAATTCAGTGAAGTAGTCATTAGTTGGAGGGCAGTAAATAACACCCAGGACCATTTTAACACCCCGGACACAAACCTCCAAAAATAAATATTCCGCAGAAGAATTTGGAGACGATGAAAAGAGTATTCTGTGAGGAAAGTTACTACGGAGGTAAATTGCCACGCTACCTCCCCGTCTTACAATCCGATCATTCCGAAGAAGAACGTAACCAGTAAGGGGGTAAGTGGTCGATAAGAGATGAGGTTTGAGCCAGGTTTCGGAAATCAGAATGGCATGAACATTGCCATTGTTAAACGCATCAAAGAGGTCACTGTAGTGACTGGGAACACTCTGTGCGTTTATGTGGCAAACATTGAAAAATCTGCCGCTCTTATCGGAAAAAGAGCGATCGATGAAGTCTGCAAGAGTAACACCCAACGAGAAAAAACTATCACTATTAGAGGCATCATCATTAGCGGAAACAAAAGAATCACTATCTGACATAATAAATTATAAAACTGTGTATAAATAGAGGTATAAATAATAAAAATATGTAAATATTAAATTGATTTTAAAAAGCTAAATACATAAATATCAATGAACTAAAAATTATTCCAATCACCTAACCAAGCACCACCCGCCGGCCGACATCGACATTAACAAAAATTAAGACAATACAAAAGCAAAATAAAAAAATATCATAACATGATGAGAAAAAATGAATAAAACAATATTTTACTTCTTACTCTGGTACCATTTCCGAACGCATCTAAAATAGCGACTGTCACTGTCACAAGCCAACAACACTGACAAATGACATATTGATGGATGCTAAAATGAACTAGTTATGTTTCTGCCACCGACAGAGGGTGCAAATGGAAACTATGATCATTTTACTAAATTTATTATAATTAAAATTACATGATAATTCCTAAAGTCTAACTAACCTACGAGCGAATGCGTTCGATATTAGAACGACACTGCTTTATTATCTTAAAATTCTTTATTATAAAATTAGTATGAAGGTTTTATTGAGGTTAAATCTAGTGGGGTGAACGATGATGCAGCGATTCGTAGCTGGGCACAAGGCGACGCCTGAGGAGACGACTCAGCAGTTCGAATGTTGCAATACTCCGTAGAACCTTCGTTGCATCAAAGTAGGTGTAATGTCCTGATTCAACAGATCTGGGCCTGCTGACACGGCGTTGATCACGGTGTAGGTACATGTGTCGGCACCGATACGTAACAAACTGTCAAACTACACACACAACAATCAACATGCTTTGTGATGAACTGACGACAATGTTATGAAAAATAAAATAATATGATTGCGTATTCTGTGATAAAGACAAACCAAATGAAATAAACGGATTATTATTTACGAGATGGAACAAGATTAAAATGGCACCTGCTACAAGCAATGAGATGAATGATAAATTAAATTCTTATCGTGAGAGTAGTATATAATATGGAAAATGGAATGAAGGAATCTACCCACAAGTAAGTTAAATTACAATAAGCATGACATGGACAGTACAAATTATGAAACATTACATTATATGAAACATTACCTTGCAGTCTGCCAATAATTACTTGCTCTGTTTCAGATTCCCTGCATCCTCCACCCTACTCCTACTTGTTGATGGAGACACATGCAACAGCTTAGGATACTTCTCAATCAAAGGACTGAGCTCATCCATGGAAGAAATTTTATGACGTTTCCCATCAGCAGTCTTGATATTTATCATGCAGTCCTGAGTCCAACAGAACCTCATACCAAAGTGCTGCCGTGCCCTGCCAATAATAATAATAATAATCTTTATTGTACACCTTAAAGTAATATAAATATATATGTAGAGTTACAATCAAGAATAGTAGGGCACAAAGGCGGCCTTATCACTAAAAGCGATCTCTACCAGGCAACCTTTGGGTGAATGGAGCACTGAATGATAGTGGAGGTGATTCTAGGCATACTCAGGTACTTACATCACATACCTATACATACACATACATACATACATACATACATACATACATACATACCAACATACATACATACATGCAGTGGTAGATCCACTCTTGACAGATAACCAATTTGGTTTTCGGAGAGGACGGTCAACCTTGGATGCAATTAATCTGGTCGTTAACACAGCCAAGGATGCAATTGCAGGAACTAGATGGAAGGGTGGAAAAAAGAAATATTGCTTAGTGGCTGCTCTAGACATTAAGAACGCTTTCAACTCCGCTAACTGGGGCCTCGTGATGCAATCCTCAAAGAGAAAAACGTACCAGGATACCTATGTAGAATTGTGGCTAGCTACTTCACGAAAAGGATCCTGAAGTATGACACGAAGAACTGTCCGAAAGAGTACGAAATCACCGGAGGAGTGCCACAGGGATCAGTTTTAGGCCCTCTGTTATGGAATATCATGTATGATGGCCTCTTGAGAATAGCATTGCCAGCAGGAGTCAGACTTGTAGCATATGCGGATGATGTAGCCGTAGTGATAGTCGCAAAGCACCTCGAGGAGGTGGAACTGGCATTCGATATCACATTCAGACAAGTCAATTTGTGGATGGATACGATGAAGCTGCAATTAGCCAAGCATAAAACCGAGGCAGTGCTTATCACAAGTAGAAAGACGGTAGAAACCATCAAGTTAAGAGTCGGAGAACAAGAAATCATATCACAACCTTATATCCGATATTTGGGAGTGATGCTTGATGCTCGACTCAACTTCAAGCAGCAGGTGGAACACGTGACCGCTAAAGCGTCAGTGGTAAGAGCTAGCCTAGCACGGCTGATGCCAAATTTCGGAGGCCCGAAGCAGAGCAGAAGGCTACTACTATCATCTGTAGTCACATCAGTGCTCACTTACGGCATATCTATTTGGGCCGACGCATTGCAGCTCCAGGAGTCATGGAGAAAGGCGGGACCAGTATATCGACTAAGCGCCCTAAGAGTAGCCAGCGCCTTCCGCACTATATCAGAGGAAGCAGTGTGCGTTATTTCAGGAATGCTGCCCCTTGGAGTCTTAGCTGAGGAAAGACGGGCCCTTCACCAACGAAGAAAGTCAACAACCCTGAGCCCTGAGGAACTCCGAGTAGAAGAACGGCAGAACAGCATAAGCCGGTGGCAGCTACAGTGGGATACCGCAGAGAAGGGTAGATGGACGCACCATCTTATTCCAAGAATTGATTCCTGGCTGAAACGTAGTCATGGTGAGGTCAACTACTATCTTACACAGATGTTATCTGGACACGGCTGTTTTCGGGCGTATCTTCATCGCTTTAGGCATGATAATTCTTCGGAGTGCCCATCTTGCCCAGGAGTTGCTGAGGACGTCGAGCACGTATTCTTTGTGTGTTCCCGATTCCACCCTCAGCGAGATAAACTAGAGATGATCATGAACAAGAAATTGGAACCTGAATCAATAGTAGAGGCAATGTTGTCATCAGGAGCTGCCTGGAACGCTGTCAACACGTTTGCCACAGAAGTACTCACAGACTTGCGATCCATCGAAAGAAGAAGAGCGAATGCTAGTAATTAGAAAACAAGGAAAAATAATACCTAGCCATCAGAAGGAAGAGCAGTAGCTAAATTCTCCCCTTACGAAGTAATGCCTAGCGGCGGTTTCCGTGAGGGATCAGAGACTAGAGGAAAAAAAGGGAAGGTTTTAGTCGGTATTAGCATTGTCATGTCATCAGTCAATGTTTGAGTCCGACATATTCAAGCAAAAGAACTAAGCTTGTAGAATACGTAAAAGTATTTCCCCCCTTCGTATAGAAAAAAAAAAAAAAACAAAAACATACATACATACATACATACATACATACATACATACATACATACATACATACATACATACATGCATACATATACATATACATATACATACATACACATATACAGGGTTACAGGTTAAGTCGACCTAAATCCTTTAAGAGGTGGTAGTTGCCATCATTTCTGACTGATTTGACTATGGAACCCCCTAGCCCAAACTTAATCGTTCTCAAGTTATGGGACTTTGAAGATTTTTTATAAAAAATCCAGATTTTTTGTCTATTGTCCCCTTTTTTTGTTTTGTACCTCTAATGTTTTAGTTTTTGTATTTTTTGTGTAGCAGATTAATTGTTCCGTTATTTTAAACACAAAAACTGCAATTAACTGTACCAACTGAGTCGTATTAGACGACTAATTGTTAAAAAAAGAAATAAATTTGTGAAAAGTGTTTTTTTCTTTGTAAGATATTGCAAAAAAAGTCTATGACAGTTGTGCTGCAGATATGCTTAAAAATATCTACGCTTCTTCAGCTTTCCGATAGCACAGTGCATTCACAGTGCATTCATAAAAAACGTGTAAAATAAAAACTTTTATCTTGCGAAGAATTGAGTGCCCGCGTCTTGCTGACATTTTGTCTCGATAATGACAGATGAACAATGTTGCCACTTGTGGATTATTTTTCATACCAATAAATATATTTTAAACTTGCCATAATCAAATAAAAACCCGAAGATTTGTAGATAGTAGTCGCTCAATATTTATTTTTTATGAACGTTTATCACAGTGAACGTAGTCAAAGTAAGGGTATTACCTACTATTGGAATCTTACTACTGACAACATTTTAGTATTGTCCAGTGGAGCCAAACAAACATGCTGCCAAGTATTCTTATTTTCAAGATAATCTATAAGTGTGTAGTAAGCTTGATTACTTAACAATATCACAATCGTTACTTCGCACGTTTGGTAAACTGAATTTAATACATTTGGTTTTTTTATCATTCAGTGCTAGATTGTTAGTGGTGAACCAATTATGCACTCGAAGAATAGAGCTGTTTACGTCGTCAAAATTATTTGTACGTCGATCTATTTAAAAAATTAATGATGTATCTGCAAAAAGCACCATTCTTGGTTCATTTTTAAATATAAATGGCAAATCATTTATAATGACTAAAAAAAAGAAAGGGACCTAATATTGAACTTTGAGGAACGCCCATATTCATCCCAGAGCCCTGCGAGCTAATACCGTTAACATGAAACTTTAACTGTCTTTCTTCTAAATAAGATTTCATAAGACGGAGCGCAGAGTTTCTTATCCCGTAGTGATCAAATTTCAGCAAAAGTGTCTCGTGGTCAACGCAATCAAATGCTTTTGAGAGGTCACAAAAGACACCAATAGCATCCTGTGCTTCCTCCCAAGCACCAAATATTTCCTTAATCAAAGTGACACCGGCGTCAGTTGTATAACGACTTGACGACCTGTAGTGGAACCGTATTGTTGTTGGTGAAAGATAGAATGTTTATTAAAATGATGAAGCATCCGAGACAGCATCAACTTTTCAAAGACTTATTATGTCTCCCTCTTAGGTCATCAAGCATAAAACCATCGTTCATTCTAGATTGCACCGTGTAAATCGTTCTTTCAGATATAGACAGTGTGTGGAGTATGAGTATACTCCATAAGTGCCCATACATTCCATTGTACTTCCGCGTCTTGATCTAAGTCTCTTTTGAATTGAAGTCACAGACCATATTAGATATTATTTCATTTATATGATCGCTGTTGAGTAGTTCCAGATACTACAGTGTATCGATCATAAATTGCATATTAGAATGCTTTCAACAATCACAGGTGTCACGATTGCTGATTTTTGGTGGAAGTACATAAAACGGGCGGTACTTCTTAAAGGTACTGAAACTAATTCTGCCATGTTCCGAAACATATTTTGCGTTTAGTGTTTTAAGACTATCCAATAAATGTCGAATTCGACTCTTTTGCTTTTTAAATGTTCTGTACTGTTTCTTGCCTGCTGTAGTTCGAGTTACGTCGTCTCTGTTATAAAATGATATTATTTTTCTTTGTAGCTCAACAGACTTTTTCTGAGATTCAATTAATTTTCTGGGTTCATACTTCAATCCTAAGACAGCTTTCAGTTTCGTAGTATGTCTATATTTCTTTGTTAATCTCTTCTTTTTTGGTGTCTCTATAATTGGTATTGTCGTATTTATGAAGTTTGTTGTTCTTTTCATTGGTATAGTCCTATCCTGTCGTCTCTTGTATCACTTTTGCTTTTTGATTTTCTTCAGTCTTTTCGGCCTCTTTAGTCTCTTGCAAGTTATCAGTCTTTTCAGTTACCTTTAATTTTTTCATTAAAATTTTGTAATCGCCTTTCATCTTTTGAATTTCCTCTAGTTGACTCCATCTTTTTCTTTCTCCTGAATGTCTTTGCAAAGCTGTAATTTTTTTATCTAGTCGTAAATTTTGATTTTTGAATTTGTATTCTATTTTACGTTGAACTCTGAGCATAGCAGCATCCGAAATTGTTCCTTGATCTGATTTTACTGAAACATTCAATACCTGCGTCGAAGTCTGTAAAGATCTTTTCTTTTTTTTTCGTCTTCTTTCCATTTTATTTTTAACTCATTTTTTTGTTCTTCTATTAAGTTAGCCATCCGATTTCTGTAATTCCTTTGTGTTCTCTCATTGTAATATCATTGCTTATGTTTCGTTCATTCTCAAAAAAGGAGGAGGTTCTCAATTCGACAGTATATTTGCTTTTTTCTTGTAATGTATGACTGTAATGTGTCTACGACTAAAATGTAATATGTCTATGACTATGATATCAACGTAAATATTGTATTGTAATTATGAAAATTATTATGGTGACTTTAATTTGACATTTTTATACTTTGCACGCTTGCTCGCAGGGAGAATACAATGACTTTGAGGCTATACGATCTTCCTTTGTAAATATGTATTCTTGCAAATAAATGAATTTGAATTTAATTTTCGTTCAAAATGGACAGTGGCGGGTTTGCTTTTAGACCCCTCAATTTTAACACAACTAAGAATATGTAAAAAAAAACATGTCTATTACGCATTCAGGCGGGTTGAATGAAATTGTTAAAGATTGTACCCTATACAGATTCAAATCTGATGGGATATGCACAAGGAGGATGTAAGTGTGTATAACTGTACTAATGGGTACACCCAATAACACTTCTCTGATCTAGGGATTGCAGCAGTAACAATTACTAAACCAGCGAGACAGTTTAAAATTTAATGAGAAACAGTAAAAATTATTTATAATGTTGACAAACCTTTTGGCTTTCGATTTTCATTCTTTTAATTTTCAAATCAAGTTACCAGAAAGTTTGTCATAGCAATCCAAATTGATTGTCCATTAAGATGAAGTGATGGAATTGCAATGCTGGTTATTGCGGACTCGGTCTCTTGCAGTGAAATGTATGGCACAGATCAGCTTCTTTTGTTAATATTCATAGTCAGAAGCAGTTTCCAGTTTTCCACCTAAAAGACTAAGCCAAGCTTTGAAACACTCAGGGAATTTATCAGCATTTGGAAAATGTTGCATTGGTGTGCCTGGAATTTCAAAAAGAAAAAAAATATTACTTTTATTAAAGTCCTAAGTTACAAATAAAACAATACATATCATTTCTTGATAAATAAACTATGAGGGTTTTATGAAACTAGATATTATGATTTCTTATAAAACACCTGATGTGACAGACATCACATTATTTCAAAGAAAAGAAAAGGTCCACCACATTCAGATCATTAGACTTTTAGTACAGTGGACTAGACACATTGGTTGACGATGTACAATGATCCATTAGTGTAGTCAGATCAGTTAGTCGCAACTTAGTGACAAGGATAATATACATTTATTTCATTTATTTATTTATATAAAATCTTACCTAAACTATCATGACAGGTCTTTCCTTTGCGATAGCTAGGCCTTTAAAAACTCAACATATGTTACGTCTTAATATAAAAAAAAAAATCATAAAGAAAAACAAAAATGAACACACTGACAGATTATCTTGACGATAAGAATGCTTGGCAACGTGTTGGATCGGCTCCACTGGACAATACTCAAATGTAGTCAGTAGTTAGATTCCAATAGTAGGTAATTTAATAATTTAATACTTTCATTCTAATGTAGACAATCTAGTTTCCTTATGGCATCGAGCATTTCTTTCTTTCTTGAAACAAAGAGGAAATATTTGGTGCTTGGAAGGAAGCACAGGATGCTATTAGTGTCTTTTGTGACCTCTCAAAAGCACGAGACACTTTTGCTGAAATTAGATCACTACGAGATAAGAAACTCTGCGCTTCGTCTTATGAAATCTTATTTGAAGAAAGTTAAAGGTTCATATTAACGGTATTAGCTCGCAGGGCTCTGGGATGAATATGGGCGTTCCTCAAGGTTCAATACTGGGTCCCTTTCTCTTTTTAGTTCATATGACTGCTAATAATAAATGATAATGATTTGCTATTTATATTTTAAAATTAACCAAGAATGGTGCTTTTTGCAGATACATTATTAATTTTTAAAGTAGATCGACGTAGAAATAATCTTGACGACGTAAACAGTTCCATTCTTCGAGTGCATAATTGGTTCACCATTAACAATCTAGCACTGAATGAGAAAAAAACCAAATGTATGAAATTCAGTTTACCAAACGTGCGTAGTAACGATTGTTATGTAATCAAGCTTACTATACTTACAGATTATCTTGAAAATAAGAATGATTGGCAGCATGTTGGTTCGGCTTCATTTTTTGAGGTTTCACGTGCTCATCTGTCAATTTTAGCAAGAGTCGCAGTTCTCCATATGTTTTATCTGCAGCATACAACATCTCCAAGTATTCCCATTTCATGAATTTTTCGTCGTCATCGATCGTGTATTTCAAATTTTAAGTTATTAAATTATTTCTAATTCCCTTCATTAAGTGGGGAACGTCATACAGCGGTATCAACGTGTAGGTAATAAACTGGATAGCCTATTCCTAACTTTCACGGGAATTGATCCCCGCGTCGAGCGTAAGAGAAAGCTATAAGCTATGAGGTCTAACGGTGAAGCAACAGCAAGAAATAAAATAGAAAAACAGGAATGACTGATATCATTAAGCGATGATGAATGATTTTAATGATTTGCGATATATTAAGCACAATAATTTGGACATACAATTTAAATATTACAAACGAAGACGATCGCGAAGTGTACAGCGCGTAAGCTAGCTCGGTGCGGACTGTCCGGTGGCCGCCGCGTCGTTTTTACTCTTGCTGGTCTCCCAAGGCTATTCTCGGCTGTCTCCGTACAAATATCACTCGCTCGCTGCGTGCGCGCGGCACATGTAAGCTGGCGGTCGTTGACCTCGCTCCGAACAAAGGATCACCTGAGGTGGCGTGATTTTGAGGTGCGGTCACACTGACATCGAGCGGAGCGATTCCGCTCGCGCTTTGAGGTGAGGTTCGAGTGTTCTGGACCGCCACACGTTTTTTTATTCACTTGAAATACATCATACTCTTTGCCCTTTTTCAAATACATACTTTTAGTATCTTCTATCAGGCTTGTAATTGCACTGACATTTACTGTGCTTTGACCACACACGGTATTTAAAATAATAAGTCCAGCATCCTGTACATTTTTATGACTATCTTAATTATGTCTTTTAGTTCCAATTTCTTCAAATTATTGGTAAAATAGTATGCTACTGGCTGTTTATAACGTTTTTTATGCCTTTTATCATGAATACTAGGACATAATCTGCAAACTTTTTTTCTCTCTTTTGGTAGTGGAAGATTTTTTCATAATCAAACGAAATTATAAGAAAACCAGGAACTTCCTCTTGTAACATTTTATAGAATTGTTTACAAAATAAATTGGAATAAATACACATATAAATTGCTAATCCAGTAATGCCAATTTAACAAGAATTGTATTTTGTCTTTTTAACGAACTGATTCGGGTGATATACGTAAGCATGCAACGATCAAATAATATATTTCATTCATTAGTTCATTGAAGTTTTCATTAGGATAAAATAAAAGATTTCTTTGTATAATCAATTTCATAATTAATCGATTGCTTGTCATCAATAGCAGAGCTAGAATAAAATAAAAACTGCGTTTAAAAAACCGACTTCAAAAAACCAAAAACTAATAAAAACAAATAAAAAGGAAAAAATAACTATTATTAGTACTGATAGGTTACCCACCCACTGATAGGTAAGAAGTCGGTGCCATAAGCTCATATCATAATGATATCTGTAGCGGAATGCCCTGCGTGGGCTGAGCACCGCCGTGTCCTCAGGGAAGTGATCGGCGATGGCGACCTCTCGCTTCCGGGCCTAGTGCAGGCCATGATGCGGAGCGAGGGGGATTGGGTCAGTCATGCTAGCTAAGGAGGAGGCGGGACGCGTGAGGCAGCGAAGCGCCGCCTCCTCGCAACCCAGCCATCGCGAAGGACACACCGGGCGTCGGGGATCGCGGGACGATCTCCGGCCACCGTAAGCGCGGGCCTGCACATAATTATACCCGTTTTGTTACTTATAATCTACATAGGTGTAAAGTTCTAATCAGTACAAATAATACAAGCCCAAACACAAGGTAGTTACAGTATACCGTTGAGGAGTTCCCTTAACAATTACACTTCTTCATCATAAACCCTTAATGGCAGCCTCACTCTATCCAGGTGTAAAGTCCTCATCAATACAAATTAATCAAGCCCAAACACAAGGTAGTTAATATAAACCGTTGAGGAGTTCCCTCGACTGTCTGTCGGCTCTATCATCAGGTCGACTCCAGACCCTTATCAAATTGTAGTGTTTAAAAATCGTAATTGCTACACATAATAGACGCATTACTCGCCCATAGAATATTCGAAAGTTCCCCTCGGTTTCCCTAGGATCCCATCATCAGATCCTGACTTCATGGAAATGGGACCATCTCGGGAGTATACCCTTTCAAACAAAACAAGAATTTTGCAAATCGCTTCACGCATCTCAGAGTTATGCGCGTACATACATACAAAAAAAAATCAATATACCAGCCGAACGTATAACCTCCTCCTTTTTTGAAGTCGGTTAAAAATCACGCATGCATATGTCACAACTTCTAAAAACTTTATATTTACATTTTTTGATGACAAATCCAGTTACATATTTTTTTTGATTCAGCATGCAGTACATTATTAACATTATTTTAATGTTGGCCATCACCGTTATTAACGAATCAACTTCGCATGCAAAATCATCATTTGAAGAAATATGTGCAGGTGTATTTATTAAATGAATTAGAGATTGAAATAAACAATTATTATCTTTTTCACAATTCGCATTTGGTGGATGTATTGAATTAAAATTATTAATAATCAACGTCTTAAAGGCATTTATAAATTGATTGCACGTTGGATTGGTATTTCTGATTCCATTGCTTCTAATACTACTGAAAAATGTTTCTAAAGAATCTTGATTGAAATTTCTTGTTAGTAAACTGTTTTGTTTTGTGATGTTGTTTTAAACGGCCAAAAGTTAGAATTTGTCGACGAGACGGTATTTTTAGGCATTACATTAGACAATAGACTACAATGGGGCCCGCATATAAAGGCGCTTTCGGGGAGATTAAGCTCAGCTGCTTTTGCAGTTAGACAGATTAGACACCTCACGGACGTAGATACGGCAAGGCTTGTCTATTTTAGTTACTTTCACAGCATTATGTCGTACGGCATTTTGCTGTGGGGTCGAGCTGCAGAAATAGAATCAATTTTTATTCTTCAAAAGCGGGCTATCCGAGCAATATATAACTTACGCCGTTGCGAATCGCTAAGAGAATTGTTTAAAACGATAAACATCTTAACAGTGCCCTGTCAATACATATATGAAAATATAATGTATGTACACAATCTTAATACTAGAGGCAAGAATAAGTTAGCTGTACTGCAATTCAGACTGTCCAAGGTGCAGAAATCCTTTATGGGGTTAAGTATTAAATGCTATAATAAAATACCAAATAGCATACTAGATCTAAATGAAACTAAATTTAAAACATATATTAAGCGCGAATTATGTAAACAAGCGTACTACACGGTGATTGATTATCTTGAGGATAGGAATGCTTCGCAGCGTGTTGGTTCGGCTCCACTGGACAATACTCAAATGTAGTCAGTACCTAGTTCAGATTACGATAATAGGTAATTTAACACTTTGATTCCGATGAAGGCAATCTATTTTTCTTGTGGCATCGAGCATTTCTTTCTTTATTTAAACAAGAGTATATTTTTTATTTTTTTCTTGTATAGAAGCACTATTTTATATGGATTGTCAGTATACATATGTGAGGACCATGTCAGACTTAAGATATTTGTTTTCTCTTGGTTTTGTTTTTTTTTTCTATTTTAGTATGTTCTGTTATTTGTATGTTGCGTCAGGTATGTCTTTACCATTATTCTCACATGTGTGTACAATATTGGAATATGTATCAGAGCAATGTAAAACAGACTTTTTTTAAAAGAGTAACGAATGGAGTTTCTTGCTCGTTTTTCTCCACTCGAATCGACATTTTGGAACGAGCGCCTAGCTTCACTGACGGACAGACTGACAGACTATTATATATCTCATATTTGTTGACGTTTCAAAAGTACCAAATTATGGTTTAATTGAAATAAATGCTTTTGAGTTTGAGTTTGAGTTTGAGTTTTTACATTGTGATTAGTATTCAAATCAACCCACATTTCTTTAAAAGTTTTAATATTATGAATCCAATTCTTGATTGCAGGAGTTGATTCAAACGTACATTACCTAGATGATTATTATGCGTATTTGATTGAAATTTTATTGATTCTAATACAGGCACTAAATCATTCCGAAGTTGTATGTGCAGTTAATCATTTTAAAAACATGATTTATATTTATTCGTCGAAGTTTGATACGAATGACCATTAAATGAATCAAATAATTGATGAAAAATCAGTAAAAACTCAGCTGTTTGTTGGCATTCCACAGGAAGTATCGATTGCCCTGAAACAAAATTAATTGGAATAAATACACATATAAATTGCCAATCCAGTAAAAGCTCGATTTTTTATACATATAAATAATGAATTAATTGATGTACTTACAAGCTAAAAATCTGAGTGCTGCAGACACTCTGGCTGAAAACTTGTGCAGCAGTTTTACCTTCATTTTTGGCATTTTACTTTCGATTACATGGCTTTCAGTTATTTTATTACATAATCTTATTTCATCATCGCCTATATCTACATTTAAAAGCATAAGTAAATGTTGTCCATTTTGCCCACTTAACCTCACCATTGTGCATGAATTTGGCGTCTTTTTTCAATAAATTATCTCTGACGCCTTTTAATAGGTGAGGCGTGTCAAAAAATGGATAAACTCTGATATTATTTACTTGAAATGCGCCGAACTTGTACTCCTCTCCAGCCCTTAAATATTTTTCTTTAGTCTCTGCTTGCAGCACCTTTATAACTTTTGTGTTGGTAGTACCTTGGTCACATATTGTTGGTACTACCGTTAGTCTGATTTCAGAGAGCTGCAATGTGCATTGTTTTATAAATCTTTTAAGTCTGGCGCTTTTATTGAGCCTGTACAAAATGTGTATCCAATGGGTTGTTTATATTTGATTTTTATGCTTTTAATCATGATTACAAGGGCATGGTCAGCCAGAGATTGCCTGCACGTGGTCCCCAGATCTTCGAAGCCAATAATTTTACCTAATGTAATATTGTATTAAAGACCTGGACCCAACCCAAAGGACTGCCTCGTTGGCCGAGTGGTCGCAAGTGCGACTGCCGGGCAAGGGATCTCGGGTTCGATTCCCGGGTCGGGCAAAGTATTACTGGGTTTTTAAAAAAATCTCAGTAGTAGCACGGAGTCTGGAATTGTGCCCGGTATATGGCAATAGGCTCACCCCCTATTACATGGGACTGATAACATAAATAGTGAAAAGTGGGTGTCACTTCTGTGTGCACCTCTGCCTACCCCTTCGGGGATAATAGGCGTGATGTTATGTATGTATGTACCTGGACCCAAAGAAACCTCATCGAATAACAAATTAATTAATTAGCTCTCATTGTTGAAATTTTTTATAATAACATTATTTATGTCTGGCACAATTGCCACTGCACTAAGCATTTTTTGTATAGACCTCTTCGAAGGCAAAACAAACATGGTTTGCAAAAGCCTATAAGCTTTTGGGCTTTGCTTATATCCCTTAACTGCATGATTTTTTATTTTGGGCCGAGAAAAATATCAGGGGTCCTAAATGAGGTGTACATTAAAGGAAAAATAATGAAAAATATCAAACTACAGTTTTTTGTGAAAATTTTTATTTATATTTATTGATGTAATATTACATCATCATGCAAAATCCTCTTAAATTATCATACTAAGGAGTAGTATGAAAATCTGTGAAACAGTTGTTAGTTCCGTTCAAACATAGAGGGATATTGCATTTTGAGCATGCCCATTGGGTTGTGCCTTTACATTGTGCCAATTTACAGCGTAAACGCTTTGAAAAAATGGGCCAGTGCGCAACACCATCTGAACTCACGTCCTTACAAGGAAGCGGATGAGCTGGTCCTCTTCGTTTCTTAGCTTGTTCTTCTAAGCAGCTGTTGCTTGGCCGACCTCTTTTGCTACCGTTGCTTGTTCCCACATTGCACATTCATTTCGGAACTCTCCTAGATTTGGCAGTAGCTTTTTGGGGGTACCTTTTGCAGTCATGTTTTTCTTGAAGAGAACCCAGAGTTGATGACGGCGAGGTCTAGCAAAAATGGTAAAATAGTCGCATATACAATTTTTTACTTTTGACTCTTATACGATACCGTCCCAAGTAATGTCCATGAGGTCAACTCGGGGGGGCCCAAGTGCATATTATATTCTTGTACCACTTTAGGGCATGGGACGTCAATTTTATCGAACCGGCGCACTTTACCTGCTGGTTCGGCACCAACATACGTAGATAATAAAGTTACTACCTTATTATCCTTCTAAACAGTAGCTGAGAAGTCCACGCCAGCGTCTTTTTATCCGGAAGTCGACAGTTAGGTAAACGGTTTTGCTGGACAGTACCGACACAGTGGATGCCCTGCTTGGACAAGTAGTAGGCCAAAGGCAAAGAGGTGTAGAAGTTGTCAACATATATGATGTGATTTTGCTTCCGCGGTACTACTCTGACCAGACGCAAGACCACATTGTTTGTGATCCCTAAATCAGGTTCGTCAGCTGGCTTGTCTTTGGTATTGTCTTGTCCAGAATATACTTCAAACCGGTAGGCATAACCCATCAGGTTGCATAGTACAAATAGTTTGTAACCCCACTTGTGAGGTTTATTGGGAAGGTATTGTTTCAGGAAATGAGATATTTTTGTTGCACACAGCACACATTTGCTCGTCTATGGAGAGGCGCTGGTCTACAGGTATCGCTGAAAAAGTCTTGTTCAGGTGGTCTATTACTGGACGTATCTTATGAGGCGGTCGTGATCTGGGTGTTCCTTCGGTAAATGATGCTCATTATTATTGAAATGCAAGACTGACCTGATTGCCTCAAATCTGTTTATCGACATCGTGGCTTTTATCGGCGGGTATATCATACTTATTCCATACTAATAATATCTTATGCCAATTTCCATGATGATGTAGTACTACCTACATCATAAACAAAAATGATTATTTTCAGCAAGTTACAATGCTATTTACAAAATGCTAATACAATACCATTTCTACATACCTGTGTGATGCTGGAAACTATTTTTGTTTATTATAATTCAGATTTTTTGAAAAAAAAAAACATCCACTGCAACTGTGTCGAAGACCGAGATTTGCAATTTGGCGCCAAAAAACTTTTCACGTCAATGTCATGTAAGAAAAAAAATGTCTATGGCGATAAGGTGCGTTTACACGTGTCAATTAGACCTTTGACAATAATTTAAAAAAAAGCAAGTAGGTGGGGTTGCTAGATAAAAATATATTCGACGAAAAGTAAACTGATGTAATATTACATCTGATAAATAAAAGACATGCGTCGAGTACATGCATTTATTTCGAACTGACGACGGAATTACAATGCGCGCTTACCGGCTACAACTACCTGCTACATATTATAATATGCAACACCTCCACCCTTAATTTGTAATAAATATAATATACTAAAAATGATAATGAAAACAATGTCAATGAACCTACGACACAAATAAAGATTATACACAATTTCTGTCTTTCAATTTTTTAACTATCACTTGTAACAATCATCTATTCCATATCGTCTGACTGGTTTACATACACGGCGAACACCACGCGATTGATTAGTAACATTGTTGTTCGAGCCATGATTATCTATTTCCTGCACATTGGGCACCCTAGGCGTTAGTGGAATTGCCGTTAATACAGTGTCGTCGGTTAGGTTTGGCGATGCGCCGGCACGGCCTGTTGACTGGCGCGTCGGACTGTTTGTCGTTGTTTGCTGGAAACATTAGTGAAGGGCGGAATCGTTTTAGAGGTGGTTCGCGTATTGGGTGACTGGTACGATTATTATTATTATTACATGTTAAGTTTACTATTTTAGTTACATCGTTTGACACTCTTCGCTTTAGTTGGTCGATATGTCTGTGTTCCTCGGTTCCAGTGATAGATCTGACTTTGTAATCCGTACTACCTGTCCTCTCTATTATTGTCCCTGCCGTCCACTTATCAACGCCGCGATAGTCTCTAAACCAGACCTTCTCACCTGCTGCAAATTGTCTAATCGCTCCTTCCGCTGATGTTTCTGCTCGCTTTTGCCTAGCTTTTACTAATTTTTCCTGATCAGGTTTCAAACAATCTAAACGCATGCGTAAATTACGCCCTATGCACATTTTTGCAGGACTTTCACCGGTTGTGTAGTGTGGTGTATTTCTATAAGCTAATAGGAATCTACATAAAGACGTGTGTATGTCTCTTCTACTCTTAATTGCTTTTTAATACGTTTACAAATTTTAACAGCATTTTCCGCCGCCCCATTCGAAGCTGGGTGATATGGGGCTGAAAAAATTTGTTCAATATCCATTGCTAATAAAAAATTGTCTGAATTCATTATTGAAAAATGGTGGACCGTTATCACTAACCACTTGTTTCGGTAAACCGAATCTCGCCCTCATTTCTCTTAACTCCTTTATAACAGCTGTAGCTGTAGTGCTATTCATCCACTTTGAATGAGCATCAACTACAATAAGGAAAGTTTGTCCCGCTATAGGCCCTAAAAATCTATGTGTATCCTAGTTCATGGGCGGTTTGGCCATGGCCATGCGCGCGGTGCGTACGCCGGAGGGGCGTTAGCTACCGCCGCACACACGTTGCAGGCACGGCACGCTGTTTCCACAGCCTCGTCTATGCCCGGCCACCACACATAGCTCCGAGCCAGCGCCTTCGTTTTTACTACCCCCATATGCGCCTCATGGAGCTCTGCAATAACTTTATCCCTGCAAGAGTTTGGAATAACAACCCTATGTCCCCACATTACACAACCTAGTTCCATGTACAACTCATTTTTTCTGTTAATATATGGCTTTAATTCCCTCATTTCGACGTCGTTCGGCCAACCGTCATAAATATATCTGACTACTCTGCTTAATATAATATCCGACGCCGTTTCTTTTTTTAATATCTGTGATTCCAAAAGTAACGCTTCTGAAGCAAAATGTAAATGTGTTTGCTCTGGGGTGTCTAATTCTTCCTTAGAAGCCCCTTCCTTATGCTCACTAATCAACCTAGACAAAACATCTGCTGGATTTTTGTCTGTGCGAATGTATTCTATATTAAAATCATAAGCGGATAACTTAATAGCCCAGCGTTGTAGTCGACTAGCCGCCGTGTTGGGAATACCCGCCTGTGGTCCAAAGATTGTGACTAAAGGTTTATGATCCGTACGTAAAGTGAACTTTCTACCAAATAAATATTGATGAAATTTGTCCATAGCAAATACTATCTCGAGGGCTTCTTTATGAATCTGACTATAGTGTTGTTCAGCCGAAGTGAGCGCGCGCGACGCATACGCCACCACCCGCTCACCGCCGCGCCGCCGCCGGCGGGCGCGCGCTGCGCTAATACCGCGCCGAGCCCACGCGAGCTGGCATCGCATGTTACTATGCTCTCCAACGCCATATCAAAATGTGTCAACACTTCCGCACCACACAAAAGCTTTTTAATTTTATTAAAACACTTTGTATATGACATTGTCCATCTCCAATGTTTACAGATTTGCCGGGTAACACATTTAATTTTATATTCCGAATTTTTTTATTAGGATCTACACTACGAGTCTCCTTCAAGAAATCTAAAAGTGCATTGTCGACTGTATATGTAGTTGTCGGTTGATTAAAATCGGACAGTTTACATATTACTTTATCGGGATTAAATGGTGCAATGCCAGTGCTTTTGAATGCACTGATTATATTATGTGTTTTGTTGTTAAGTTTCTCTGACAATTACAATTTTTTAAGTAAATCTGGAAAATGTCCCTTGTTAATTGTAGCTTCTCTTGGGTTTTTAATCTTGTAATGTAAGAGAATTTCTCTCCACAGTTTTTTCATTGGCCCGAAATAGCATACGTCTAACGGTTGTGTTAAATGTGATGAATTTGGAGGTAAAATACGAACCGTATATCATTTTGCTCACAAAGTTTAACAATTTTATGATTTATGTCGGACGCTAAGTTGTCTCCAATTAAAATTTTCGAGCCAGATTTGGTTTAAGCCCATGGCAGAATAATACTTTCGAACCAATCTTCGAAAATAAGACTATCAAACCAACCCGATTTCGAACGATTGTATCTAGATCCCTTCGGTCCATTAAGTGTCCATTGTGTATAGAGGTATAAATGCTCCGCTTTGTATACGACATAAGGAGGGAGACATTCTCCTCCTGCAGTTATAGCAAACATTATCGAGATAGCTCCCTTTGTGAAATTCACAACTCTTTCGGGATATTTGACATCCCTTTTGAACAAACATTTTTGTGTTCCGGGATTATCTGCGAGGTTTGTCTCGTCGTAATTCAAAATGTTTTCACTAGGTCTCACTAGAAGGTGTCCCTTCTAGTGAGACCTTCAGATTTCTAAAATATTCATTAATTTCATGAGGCGTTTTCTCTGCCCGGCTCCTTTTTATGTTTTGAATTACTCTGTGTAATAATTTAGATTTATTTCTTTTTAAAAATGCGTATGCTCATTTCTTGCCAGGTAATTTATTATTAAAGATAGCTAGGTAGTTTCCCATTGGCGTCCAAGTATCTGAAAAATAAAATGATCACTCTTAATCAACTATCACTAAAATCAATGGCTATTTTTTCTAAATTATTATTTCAACAGAATCTAGATATACCTATAAATATATGTATAATAATTCTGAGATCCAAAAGAGTCAAAGGACTGCCGTAGTCAGCGGCTGCAATCACTACTTTAATCATGTCAGCTTCCTCCTTATCGGTTAACCTTGTTCGGCATCCAGGTCTTTTAGGATGTTTATTGTGCAATTTGTCCAATAATGTTCGTCGAGGGATCCCAAAAATTTTTTCTGCTTCATATGAGGATACGCTCTTCTTTCTCATGGCTTCTAAAGCTATATCTATGATATCTTCGGAATGTGTACAATACGACCGTTTTTTGCGTTTCTTTGGTTCTTGTGTTCCCGCCATTATAAGATAAGTGTATGAGTCCTACAACAATAGAATTGCTTGTCAAAGCTTCGTTCATAGAAAATATGTCAACCAACTTACAAAAAAGAACAATATTAAAAAAAAAATCTGCATAATGCTTTTGTTACGCGCAATACCAGATATAAAAGAAATAGAGAGAGATTAGTGATATCAAGAGATACTTGAAACTACTTAACCGATTTTGATAAAACTTGACACTTGATAGAACAACATAGTATTTTGCATCTCCAACAGAACAAACACACGGGTCGTATCTAATAATAACCTTTTCTAAGTCGGTTAAAATTACAACAAAATTGACAACCC